>JAJLXU010000010.1:212241-300500 GCA_030571545.1 Zygosaccharomyces gambellarensis
TTTTTTTTTTTTTTTTTTTTTTTTTTTTTTTTTTTTTTTTTTTTTTAGTACAGGGCTTGTATGGTTCTCAAATACACGCAAGGTAGGCCTTCTGGTTGCTAGTTAGACCCTATTACACGGGTGAGTTGCTCTGACACCAACCGTTTTACTGGTTCATCTTGCGCATATTTTAATTGAGCTCTGCCTCGATGTCGGTCTGGTTCTTGTTCTAAGTGTCTTATATAAGTGACAAGGGGTAGTGATTATGTAGGCCTTTTGAGTGATGTATTCACGGTGGACACCTGTAAGATAAGAGATGAAGTTTGGAGGTGTGTTAGTATCACTGCTTGCAGTGGCAGGTACCTGCAGAAGTGCAGTGATTGAACAGAAATCGAATCCGGTTCTCAAACTAAGTTTCAACAAATGGCATGGGCCTACTTACGAGGAGTCGAGTCTGGAGCGCAGGTCTCTGAAGGTCAGAGATGGCAGTGGTGGCAAGGAAGTTAACACTAAGATCGAAAACCAGCAGAATTTCTACTCTGTAGACCTCTTCATCGGTTCACCAGGTCAGAATATGACAGTTTTGCTGGATACAGGTTCTTCCGACCTATGGGTGACGGCGAAGAGTAATCCATACTGCAAGTCAAATGCCAAAAGAGATTATCCAGAGGAAGCTGAGAATAAGGAAGACGGAATCCAATCAGTGCTTTCGATGCTCACAGCGAGCGGTGGTGCCAGCGGTATCAACCCCTTCGCTGGTGGTGGTGGTCCCACTGGCACCTACGGAGGAATCTCTCAATCTGCTTCTAGTACGCCGTCTGGAACGGCGTCGATGTCAGGAATAGGATTTGGTGCTGCAAGCGCAGCCAAACCTGAGCCCACTATGGACTGCTCTCAATACGGTACTTTTGACGCCAAGAAGTCAAAAACCTTCAAGTCCAACAACACAGAATTCTACATCAGTTACGGTGACAACTCGTTTGCGTCTGGCTTTTGGGGGACTGACCACATTAATCTGGCTAACCTAGATGTCAGTGACGTCTCATTTGCAGTTGCCAACGAAACCAACTCCAGTGTTGGTGTTCTAGGTCTAGGCTTGCCTGGGGATGAAGCTACTTCTACACCAGACCCATCCTTGCGCGGGTTCCACAGCTACGAGTATCAGAATTTCCCCCAGGTCTTGAAATCCAAGGGTGCCATCCATAGTGCTGCTTATTCCCTCTACTTGAACTCCCTGAACGCTACCCAGGGCAACATCCTGTTTGGTGCAGTGGATCGCAGCAAATACAAGGGGCAACTCTATACTCTGCCACTGCTCAACCCTAATCCTGACAGATACAACAATCCAATCGAGTTTGACATCACTCTCCAAGGAGTTGGCTTTTTGAACGGCTCCAGCAAGTCCACCTTCACCACTACGCAGATCCCTGCCCTCCTAGACTCAGGCACAACGCTCATGTATTTACCAGAAAAGCTTGCAGATTCGATAGCACACAAGCTGGGGGGCTCCTACAACGAAGAAATCGGCTACTATCTCATCGACTGTCCCCCCAGTGACGACGACTCCAAGCTTGTCTATGATTTCGGCGGATTTAACATCGAAACCAGTCTTAAGAACTATCTCTTGGGTTCTGCAGGCGATGGCGATGACGGCCAGTGCGTCCTGGGCATCCTGCCCTCTGGCACAGAGGCTATCCTAGGTGATGTCTTCCTAGCTGATGCCTACGTCGTCTACGATTTAGATTCCTACGAAGTCTCTCTGGCACAGGCCTCCTTCGATGATTCGAAAGATGACATCCACACCATCTCCAAGTCAATCCCAGGTGCCAAGAAGGCCCCTGGTTACTCAAAGACCTGGTCCCAAAGGGCTCCCATTACTAGTGGAGGTGACATATTTACCACTGCCTCCGGCAACAAGGGCAACAAAAAGAGAAATCAAGGAGCAACAGCTGCAGGATCAAGCAGTTCTTCTACACGCAGCACATCAGCTGCACAAGTATCAAGTCAAGACATGGCAAACGGGTTTTCGCCATCTGTCCTGCTACTATTGAATACATTCATTCTATCTTTTCTCATATAAGCGAACAAAAATTTAACCTTGGGTTATGAGCTAAATGGTTTGGGTTAGTAAGATATAGATACACCACGGCATGCATGTATAGTAATCACATATACGAAATACAACAATTAAGAATACATATGGAACGTCGAGCTCCGTCAATCATGGCGAAGAAACATTCCGTATTTGGAGGTATTATTTAGTGCGTTTCGTTACCTACATACTTGTACATAACTGAGGACAGCCAGGAAAATTGGCGATTTCTGAAGATCGAGACTCTTGCTCAGGGTCCTGTTCTCGATTCGATCCGCCAATAATTGGCGTATGAGTTACTTTTGGGTTAACTAATGAGTTTTCATCACCATTTTTCAAGATGAGACACGTTTACATCTGCAAGAGTTTTTACCCATTGGAATTATGATTACTTCTCGAAGTAAAGAGGGATCGAAAAAAAATCGAAAAGTAAAGTGCAAATCTATTTACCTGGTTCTAGACGAGGGGCTGTGACAGGCAGTGAAGAGTGGGTTTTATGTTGTGGCAGGGTCCTACTTGTGTGATTGCTCGAAACTTTTGAAATGTGACTATGTGTGTTGACACATGGAGATGGGTGGAGTATAAGAGATGAAGGATAGAGGCCTAAAGATGGGATGAGTCGTTACAGAAGCAGGAGATAGGACAAGAGCGTCTAAGACTTTACGCATTCGTTTATATTATAATATGAAGTTTCTCAGTAGTCTGGTTGGGTCTGTGCTGTTGGGTAGTGCATCAGCTGGGTTAGTTTCACCACCAGTGTACAAGCTATCGTTTAATAAGTTAAGAGGAGAGAATTTTGAGAAGGCTGCAGGAGCTAACAATGGCGATCATGTTAGTTTTGACATAAAGAACCAGCAAAACTTCTATTCTGCGGAGTTAAAGGTTGGTACACCTGCACAGGAGGTTATGGTTCTGCTAGACACCGGGTCGAGTGATTTGTGGATTACAGGAGCTGGAAACCCATACTGTTCTCCATCCACGAGGAATGCACATTTGGGGTCTAGTGGTGGTAATTCCAGCACGAACGGCGGTGCTAGTTCGACTTCGGATTTCCCAAGTTCGTCAGCAACTGTTGACTGTTCGAAGTACGGGACTTTCGACCTGGATGGTTCAGAGACATTTAAGTCTAATGACAGCATATTTTACTTGACGTACGGTGATGGTTCGTATGCCAGAGGTGTTTGGGGTACAGACCAACTATACTTGGATGGACTGAACGTTTCTGATGTTTCATTTGCCGTGGCAAATGAAACAAATTCCACAGTTGGTGTGTTTGGTCTAGGTCTACCAGGCAACGAGGCAAGTGTCACACCTGGTGTAGATGGCAACCATTACCAATACAAGAATTTCCCAGAAATCTTGAAGCAAAATGGAGTTGTTCAGAAGAACGCCTATTCTCTGTACTTGGATTCACCAAACTCCAAGGACGGTAGTATTCTGTTTGGAGCAGTTGACCACAGCAAGTACAGTGGGAGTCTGTACACTTTACCAATTGTGAATACCGATGCTGGTCAAGGCGTAGCTCCTCGGGAATTTGACATTACGGTTCAAGGTATTAGCATTAATAACGGCAGTTCAAACTCTACCGTCTCTTCAGACCAAACCCTGGCTTTGCTAGATTCCGGTACTACTCTGATGTACTTGCCTACAGACTTGGCAGACAAAGTTGCACACTCGCTGGGTGGTCAGTTTTCGTCTTCCACTGGCTACTATTTGATACCCAAGCCATCTGATAATGACAACACGAAGATTACCTTTGATTTTGGTGGATTCCACATTGATACCAGTTTGTCAAATTACATTTTGCAGTCTTCTGGTTCACAGGATTTGGCAGTCTTGGGTATCTTGAGAACCGAGTCCGACAGAGCGATCCTTGGTGATGTCTTCCTTGTAAATGCGTACGTGGTGTACGATTTAGAGGATTACGAAGTTTCTTTGGCACAGGCAGACTATAGCTCCAGTTCTTCAGACGTTGAGGCCATCTCTGGCAGCGTCCCAGGCGCAACTAGGGCTCAAGGCTATTCTCAGACCTACACCGGCAACCAGCCATCGAGCACTGGCGGTGCTGGTCCAGCTGGCTCTAAGAGCCAAGGGTCCGATTCTGAATCCTCGTCTTCTTCTTCATCAAGTACTTCTGACGATGACTCAGACTCCAGCTCCAGCTCCAGCTCCAGCTCATCAAACTTCGAAAGAAGGGAACTTCCTGTCTCTGAAAACGGTGCTAACTCATTGAAGAGTGCTTATCCACTTTTAGCATCCATCACCACTTTAATTATTTCTACGCTTTTCTAAGGTGCTATTAGTGCCTGCCAACGTTCCAAATTCGTTCATTCATTGGGTCATTGGACCATCAGTAACGGTTTCTTTTCAAAGAGAACCCTCCAAAAGTTTTCAACGGTCAAAAAAGAAGTTTTTAGACACATTCCAAAAATTTGTTCTAAGCGTTATAGAAGGACTATTTCCCCACGGTAAATTTATGTTCTGTCCCTATTGGAGACTCTCCAGTGGTTCTGGTTTAGTATAGGGATTTGCGTATGTCTACTACGTACGATTTTTATTTTATAAGAGGATTTCAATACCAATAGACATCTTTTAGTACTATTGTTACCCATTCAGATTAACTAATTGTCGCCTACAGCAATAGCAAGAGGCTTAATCCTTTTAAAGGCACCGGGTATAAGATTAGTCCTACGACTTCGCTCCTACTGCAGCTTACTCCCAAATGCTCAATTAAATATAGGTTTCTCCCCCTCCGAAAGGCGAGAGCCATTCGTTATGCTCATCTCGAGCGATTTCAGTGTGCTTTTGACATGTACCATCTTGTTTATAACTTGCGTTTATGTATGTGTATATATACGGTGGAATATTTCTTCATCGCTTCAAGAGGCTATTAACAAACAACTCGAACATCTAAAGAAACATCATCAACATCGGGAAAACAGGGAATTGAAAAAACGTTTCAAACGCTAGACAAGTTGGTCTAAGAGTTCATTCTAGGATTACATTACTGAAGTTACCAAAACGTTTTTTTTTCCTATCCTTCCAGCTGCTCTAGAGAACTGTAACAAAAGGAATTCTTGCTTGAATAGGAGATTGAGAGAAGGAACTGCATTAGAGTTTAACTCAAATCTTACTACCTGTTATTGGTGATACATTAGCATGAAGTGGAGCAAGATTTTGAAATGTACTTTGCTTGCTAGTGTAGCTCAAAGTGCAACTTTCTCTCAGGTGGAAGAGGCCCAATCACCAAAAGCTGTTAAACTGTCATTTGGGAAACGCTATGGTGAAAGCTATGAGGATTCGATTTTAGGAAAGAGAGATGCCATGTCGCTTATGAAAAGACAGGATGGTGAATACGAGTTGTCATTGAGAAACAGAAAGAATTTTTATTCAGTTGATTTGGAAGTTGGTTCACCATCCCAGAAAGTTACTGTTTTACTGGATACTGGTTCGAGCGATTTTTGGATTACTGGTTCTGACAATCCATACTGTAAGTCGAATTCACATTCGTCTAGCAAAAGAGATAGTAATGATGATAGCGATAATGGCCTTAGTGGTCTCCTTTCAAAGATTTCTGCAGGTGGTGGTGCATTAGAAACTGTCACAATGACTGGTTTCACCAGTATGATCACTGGTGGAGGAGAAGGTAATGGTGGTAGTATGACGGTTGGAGGTAGCGGCGGCGGTGATGGTACTGCTACTGGATCTGGTGGTAGTGCAACCATGGATTGTTCTACCTATGGTACTTTTAACAAGAAAAAATCAAGTACCTTCAAGTCAAACGATACTTCGTTTGACATCACCTATGGGGATGGTTCATTTGCGTCTGGTCAGTGGGGGACAGACCACGTAAATTTGGGGTCCTTAAACATTAGTGACGTTTCCATTGCGGTTGCTAATGAGACTAACTCGACAGTTGGTGTCTTGGGTATTGGATTGGAAGGCCTAGAGAGTACCTATTCGAGCAGTGAGTCGGCTGTTAGTGGTGACCGCCATACGTATGCAAACTTCCCTATGATTCTAAAAGAAAAAGGTATTACAAAGAAAAACATGTATTCATTGTTCCTTAACAGTCCAGACGCACATGATGGTAGTATTATGTTTGGTGCCATTGATAAATCCAAATTCGACGGTGACCTGTACACTATACCAGTTCTGAATCTTTACAAAGACAGCGGTGCTTCAAACCCAGTCAATCTTTATGTTACCTTACAAGGTCTGGGTATGATCAGCGGTAATAACAGAACTACCTTTAGCACAACGAAAATCCCTGCATTATTAGATTCTGGTTCAACGTTGGTTTACCTGCCTCAAGATTTATTGGAGATTTTAACAGACAGTATTGGTGCTACATACTCAGATGAATACAATTATTACATTATGGACTGTCCTAAAAAAAGTGATGATACAAAAATTGTATTCAACTTTGGTGGGTTTAACATCGAAGCCAATTTGACCAGCTACATGACTCAATTCTCTCAGGACTCTTGTGCGTTAGGCATTTTACCTTCACAGGATTCCACGGCAATTTTGGGTGACGGTTTCTTAGCCCATGCCTACGTCGTTTATGACTTAGATGATTATGAAATTTCGCTGGCTCAAGCTAATTATAATTCCGACCAAGAAGATATTGAAGTCGTCACAAGTAGCATTCCACAGGCAAAAGCCGCAGCAGGTTATTCTAATACGTATTCTGCTTCTAAGTCTATAACTCCAGGTGGTAACATTTTCACATCAGGCACCCTTTCAGGATCAGTATCAAACCCATCAGCCACCAATGACAAAAAAAAAAATATGGCTGTTGCTCTAGCACCAACTGCACCAACTTCGCTATTTGCTACACTATTTTTTGCACTTTCCATGTTCTTTTGATGAAATAAAGTTAAACACTAAAACAACTACAAAAAAAAAAAAAAATAAAAGAATCCCATGTACAATATTCTTTCAAATGAAATAAAAAAAGATGCCACCAATATACTCATAAAGTGTTTTTTTATTTTTTTTCTGGAGTTGTAAATGGTCATTATTCTTTTTTCAATGAGTGAATGAATCGATTTTGTTTTTTTTTTTTTAAAAAAAAAAGTCCTAAAAAGTTATAGATCCGGAAAACAACGATATTCCCACGAACCTGATGCTTGAAAAAGCATCTCAATAAGTGTCAGGAAACTGGGAAAATTCTTGAGGCGGCTATTTTAACACATATTATTATTTTTATTGTTATTTAGTTATTTTTTTGAACCAACTTCGTATATTTTGACATTGTATGTACAATAACATTAAGTCTGGAAGGTTAACAACTTCTGAAATATAAAAGATAATAGAGGATAAAGGTGAAGTGCATTTTAAAGGAGGTTTAGTTGCTTAGGGTTCCTCCCAATTAGTTCGTTTAAATCCAATTGAGCGATGTCAAGTCTACAACGTCGCAGAGTGAACAGGGTTGATTCAAATGGGTCTGGTAATGAACCAACGCGTGGGCTAGAGGCGCAAGAGGAAGGGAGTTCTTCGAACAAAGTAGCCTATGATCCTGAAGAAGTTAAATTAACGGATAATGTGGAGGTACCCAAACTGACTTTGATGGAGGAGGTTCTTTTATTGGGTCTTAGGGATAAAGAAGGGTACCTTTCATTTTGGAACGATAATATTTCTTATGCATTACGTGGATGTATTTTGATCGAGTTGGCATTAAGAGGTAAAATTCGTGTGATTGACGATTCTGCTAGAAAAAGATTTGATGTGTCTGAAAGGTTAATTGAAGTTATTGATTCTAGTAAAACAGGGGAGGTTTTATTAGATGAGTCTTTACAACTAATGAAATATGATGAACCATTAACAATCACCAATTGGATTGATCTACTTAGTGGTGAGACTTGGAACCCATTAAAGATCAATTATCAGTTGAAGCAAGTTCGTGAAAGATTGGCAAAAGGTCTTGTGGATAAAGGTGTTTTGAGAACAGAAATGAAGAATTTCTTTTTGTTTGATATGGCGACTCATCCAGTCACAGACACGAGTTGCAAAGAAGCAATAAAAAGAAGGATTTTGTCAGTTCTTGTATCTCGCAACATGGAATTGAACTATAACGACTATTTCTCGGAAAGAGTTTCATTCAAGCTTATTAGGACCGTCGCACTAATCTGTGGAGCTTATCGTGCAAACGTGTTGGAAAACGTATTAACGTCTCTAGAATACGAAAAGAGAGATAACGCGATTGGAAGAGCGGATGAGATTTTGAAACAGTTTTCACAGTATCCGTTTGAATTAGATACTCCAACAGAGTCGGGTATCTCGATTAATTTAAACAAGGAAGTCAGACAAGAATTGCTACAACATTCAGAGTCTGCATTGCAATTAGAAGTGTTGGCAGGTGTATTTGAAGTGTTTTCTAGAATGGACATGTTGTTGTAAAATACTCGTACCAATGAACTGTGAGCATCTTTTTTTTCTTTTTTTTCTCTTTTATTCCAGGTAAATATAGGTGTTCACAAATGTATATAAGATATTAAACACAGACAAATGAATCACCACATTTTAATGTTGTCATATATCAATGAGACTTCGAAAGTATTTTGATAATGAATGGCGATAAAAATTCCTCTTGACCAAATTTTTCTAAATAATACCTTAAGGCCTCCGGTCTATGGTAGATAGAATTTTCTCTTTTGGAGATTGCTTTAATTCTTCCCGAAAAAGCATTGAGTAAGGAGCGTTCTGCGTCTACATGATTATCACCGCAGGACTCCCACCAAAACCCTCCTCTCAGTCCCATCTGTCTTACATAATCTGCCTTAGCCTTGACAGATTCGACGTTATCATACCCGACAAAAGTCTTTGTCTTATGATCGAAACAGAACGCCGATACATATTCGGGATCGTATTCTTCCTTGGAACCCTTGATTGGCAACTGATTGTATAACCACATACCCGGTTCGCCTTCACTAGCTCCTCCTACGCCATGGAATTTTTTATCGATAAACTTTTTATCGTTACTACTGGCCTTAACATGTGTAAAACCTCTACCATAACTTGCCATGCCCAAAGTAATCTTCCTTGAATCAACTCCAAATTCGTTAATCATACCATAAATAGCAGAATTAGCATCCAAACCTTCATCTTCACTACTACTATCATGCTTGTACTGACCGCGGACCCTGGCATCACCATCATAAAGATTACTATGATAACCAGTGGCAGAAGACCATTCTCCATAATAGTCATATGTCATCATATTCCAAACATCAATGTATCTATCCAATTCCTTGATTGGCAGCACACTCAGTTTGTCCTTAAACGCAGGCGTAGCCATCGATAATTGAAATTTAGGATGGTTGGGCTCACCTGCAAATATTACTTCTTCTAACTCATCAAATTTTAATTTAATCCTACGAGCTAATTCCAAATACATCCTTGGTTCGAATCCATCATTTTGTGGGAATTCCCAATCCAAATCAATCCCATCAAACCCATACTTAAACATGGTGTCAACACAAGATCTGACAAACCTATCAACCTTTCTGGGGTCTCTTACCATCTTAGGCCATTGGTCTCGATTTGACCATCCACCAACTGCCATGACGACTTTGAAATGGCGTGCTCTATCTCTATTTAAGATACCAGTGTGTCTCAAATAGAAAAGTTCACCCACACAACCCTTGGGCAAAAGTCCCATTGAAACATCAACATCTTCGTTTTTCAGTTGCAATTGGTTTATCTTTACCGCCAATGGCTTATACAGATCCATCTGGAAATCTGACCATTCATCACTTGATTTCAATTCACCGGTGTGGCCATCAATTAGGAAAAATGCATAGTAGATGTGAGAAACCTTGGACAGATCAATATCGTGAGGAAAATGCTTCCTAGGTGGATATGGAGACCAATCCGAATAATACAGACCAGATGTATAACCTTCATCACTAATAACAGTATCGTGGCTCTTGAACTGTTGCAAACGACCACCACCGACTTCGTGAACATGGTCTAAAACGTCATGGTCGGCAGATGATTTGAATATTCTCTTGTAAAGACACATTTCGACTACAATACTAGCAATGATAAAAGCTAAGATCACTGAATGACTAAACCAGGCTTGATTGTGCCAACGCATACACCGTTCAAGTGCCTGTAAAAAAGGAAAGAAGTCAATGGCAAGCTATGGATCTAATTGGCAATAAACAAAATATTTATAACACTTGAATTAGGATCCATTGAGCTCTCAGAAACCATCCACAAAACCGTTTTTGTATTATTTGAAGTTTGATCTCTTATATGGTGATGATGTTGTTGACTTTTGTTAAGGTGATGAAAAAAAAAAAAAGTCAAGTAAAGTATACACAACTCTGACGACTATCTCAATCGAAATAAGGAGGTTTAGTAAGAACTATTGAAGCATGTCTGAACCTCAGGAGCAGGCCTCAGAGGCAGCAACATCTGTACAAGATTCATATCCTAAAGAAGAGGTCTTGAACGAGCCCAAGGAAGAGCCTTCTGAAGACGAAAAGAAAGAGTCTCAGGAAGACGAAAAGAATGAATCTCAGGAAGACGGAATGGAGGATCTGTTTGGTGAAGAAGAAGACGAAGAAAGGGATGTTGATGAAGGGGAAAATGAGGATGAGGATGCAGAGGCTCATCCTCGCCATAGACAAGAGATGGACGATGAAGAAGCCGAAGAACATGCCATGTATACAAGAAAGTTTTATGGTGAAGATGTAGATCGTATGAGTGATGAAGAGGAAGCGCATCTGTTCAGAGAAGAAGACGTGGAGCTTGCAAGACACATCGTACCGTACAGGGCTACCCAAGGTACCGACAAACCCGTGTTATACTATGCCAAAATCCCTGAGTTCTTAACAATTGACCCAGTCCCATTTGACCCACCAAGTTTTGAATCTAAAGTTAAAGAGAGGCTGGATAGTAAAGCAAGCAAAGAGGACCAACTAGGTGATAGACTCATCGATGAAAATACCATACGTTGGAGGTATAGCAGAGATGCTAATCAACAGGTTTTCAAGGAATCCAATGCACAAATCGTACAATGGTCAGACGGAACGTTTTCACTGAAGCTGGGTGATGAGTATACCGATATCCTGTCCAATGAAACTGATAATACCTTTTTCGCGGTATCTCATGACCAACAGGAGCTAATGCAATGTTATGAGGGTGGTGAAGTGACAAAGACACTGATGTTTATCCCAACGTCGACAAATTCTCGTATGCATCAGAAACTGACTAAGGCTGTTATGCGCAGAGACCATAAGCAAGCTGCCGGTCCTGGTACCTATATTGTACAAAGAGATCCTGAGTTAGAAAGAGGTGAATTGGAAAAGAAGCAACAGCAAGTGGTTCGTGAAAGAAGGCGGCGTCAATTGAAAGAGATGGAATCTAGAGAAGCCGGAGGCGGTGGTATTGATTCCGACAGGCGTAGAGGTGTATCCCCAGAGGCAGAACCAATGGGCAATTTACGTCGTGACGAGTACGAACAAGACGATTTCTTGGTGGACGATGACGAGGAAGAAGAATACGCCAGTGGATCTGGAGACGAAGAAGGTGAAGGAGAAGGTGAAGAAGAGGAAGAGGAGGACGACGATGGTGCTGACAGACTGCGTAGACTTAAGCGTGAAGGAGCAACCAATTACGAGGAGCCAAAGAGACGTAGAGTAGCTGTAATTGACGACGAGGAAGAAGACGAATGATTTGTATACTTGTAGTATTAATGGACTTTGTATACTAAACCTAGACACGGTAGACAAGACTACCAATGCCCAGAATGCGTTCTAATCACTGCCAATACTCTTCTTATGGCGCCCATCTTTGGCTTCAATTACTCGTTACCCGCCCACAAACGTGTCACTTATATATATGGAGACATGAAGTATATCTCGAACACAAGGATCCTATAACATTTATAGCAGATCGAACGCAGTTCTCCATTGTGAATTGAGTCCATTACATCTATAGCATTGATACGATCCGAATGTCTTGGCAAGGTATGTGAGAGTGAATCATTAAGCAATCTTTATAGCTTCCCCAGTTTCTTCTTCCCGTCCCTTCTTCCTGTATACTAACAAGTTGAAGCTTACACTGACAACCTATTGGGTACGGGCAAAGTCGACAAGGCTGTCATCTACTCGAGAGCAGGTGACTCCCTATGGGCTTCGTCTGGTGGATTAACATTGGCTCCACAAGAGATTGGCAAAATCGCAAGAGGTTTCGATGAACCATCTGGCCTACAAAGTACCGGTTTGCACGTACAGGGACAGAAATTCATGCTTCTAAGAGCTGACGAACGTTCCATCTATGCAAGACACGATGCTGAAGGTATGTGCTGTGTTCGTACCAAGCAAACCATCATATTAGCCCACTACCCACCAAGCGTACAGGCTGGTGAAGCAACCAAGATCGTGGAACAGTTGGCCGACTACTTGATCGGTGTCCAGTACTGAACGAGATTAAATGATTAGGAATCATTTAGATATATGTATCAAGACATTTCCAACATATATATCTAAATACCCTGCTACAAAGATTATTTCATAGCTTTCTAACATGTTGACGGACTGCACAACCAAATTGGTAGATTATAATGTTGTTCAAATCCCAGACACCTTCCTTGGCAAATACGTCAGACTTCACAATATCCAATGCTTCCTCTTTCGTATCTGCAACAACCTGTAGATGAGAACCTGCAAAAGTTTTTGGCTCACCAGGTGCCTTAGGTTCGTTGTAAATGGCACCTGCACAGACTATTTTACCTGCATCTACTTGTTGTGGGATTCCCTTTAGATGAGCATCTCTGTATGGAGCTCTGTCGCTTTTGTCAAATACAATCACTACCCAGTCAACCATCTTCAACTCTCTTATGCTGTTTTATTTAATGTAAGATGTTTTCTTTAAAGAATACTTACTTGTATATCCAGACTTTCCCAAATGCAATGTGCTCTTATATACAAAATAGCAGGATGTGCATCACGTGGAGTTTAACTGAAAGACGAGCCAGCATCTTATCCAGTTACCATTCCAATTGTGTGGCATCCTTTTCCTTGTGGAATCTAGCGACCTCCCCTGCGATTGAGAGGCATCCTTGTTCTTTCTCTAGGAGAAGTAGCTAGGAGATCGGAACCTATAAGGAAGAGTGGACACAGCAATAAGGAACTGCGTGGAATGTACTTAACGATGGGTGCCATGTTCATCGTTAGCAGCAAGAATACCGAAAGTGTTCTACAAATGCAGATGCTTTTTTTTATTATCAATATTAGAGTTTTTGCATTTTATCAAAGGTGCGATGAGATGACTGAAATTTTTCACCTCTAATAAATATGAAAAATTCAAGTCATCACGCAATAAAAATATGGAGGTGCAAAAGGAAGAAGTTGAAAAAGGGAACATTGATGGATAATGAACCATTCTAGGGGTTTGAATAACCAGGACCGATTGACAAGCATTCCATATAGTAAGTTCCAGCATTCAAGTGCGTTCAAGTTCCCCTCAGAGCCCAGAAACATCTTTTTAGACTACAAAGAGGTATCGTACTACCATGGAGGTCAATTGCAGGAATCTATTGAGAATTCCATTAAATTGAAAAATCCCGGTGAGAAATTGGCATTCGATCGTTCTCGTGGCAATAAACGGGAACTGCTTGGATCAGATCTTTATGAAGGATGGGAGAATTTTGCACCACTATCTCCAGAAGTGCTAGACAGCGCAAGAGGATGTTACCAGTGGATTGGCAGGTGGGAAATTGACAATAAGTTAGCATATTCCCAACGTAGTCCCTTTGTGGTCATATCTCCAAGACATTACCTAGTGGAGCTGACTATGCAGTTATTTCAAAAGAGCAAGTATTCTATACTGTGCACACATCTGGGAGACGGCAGGATTGTGCTTTCGCAGGTTGAGAACAACAAGCAGACGCAAGAGAAAAGCCAGCCTTCCTCCCGTAATCTGACGATGGGCAAAAAGATTCTTCATTCTGGATATGCATTAGAAGATCTGCTGACTCACGGGCCTCGTGTGGAAGACGATCCATTTTTTGCCATTGTAGAGGCCAAGCTGGATACCAACATTTCCTTGGTGCTCAGATGTGAATTGGACTCGTATAACACTCTAAGGGACACTTTTACGGAAATAAAGTGCTATGCACCTCTGAATATGCACAATGCTTACCATAGAGAGAAACTACTCAAGACGTGGGTCCAATTAGCACTGTCACCGAGATGCGACCTTTTGATTGGCGTCAGAAATACTCAAGTAGGTCAATTGCAGGATATCCAATATTTCACCAAGGAGGAACTCTACCGCAAGATAAACGATAGAAATCTGCCGAGATCTCCAAAGAGGTTCAATTTCAATGCAGATTTGGCAGTTCAGTGGTGCCAACACTGCATCAGATCAATATGTAAACTTGTAGGTGATAACGTTGACCGTTCATCGCCCCAGTGCTTCAAGTTGACAATTGATGAGTCGCACAAAATTCAATTGGAGAAACTGAAACGTGTACCAGCTCATGTAGAATTACCAGCCCGTTAAAACCACAATACTATTTCGATAGAAACTTTAATTCTTTCACTCTTTGTTAGCCAATCATTATGGGGTTTTTCATGATTTTTCACTGAACTCATTGTTTGAATGAAATCCCAAAATCATCATGTAAAGAAGAACGTCAACATGTACTATAGTAAAAATATTTATAACAAGAATAAGTAGAATAGTGAAGATAGAGCTGTGATAAAATGGTGGAAGATAAATCTGAAGCCGAATTGGTCCACAGGGCTCATGAACATTTAGATTTACACGACAACGAAACGAAACCGCTATACATTTCAAAGATTGTTCTTGATGGTGACGATGGGTTTAGTTCCCTATCTGACTCACTTTGCAGGGCAATATTCGATGAGGCTCTAAATCGACCATTGCAAAATGTTGAAAACACTATTAGTCTTTTTGAAGACGTTAGGAAGAAACTCATGTTCACAGGGCTTTTCTCTGACGTTAATGTTACATTGGATAATGATACAGATGGCGAACCTATACATCAATTGAAGAAAGGTATTCCTGAGTCATATGGCGTTGAGACCCCATTATTGACGAAAGCAAGGGTTTGGCTAAAATCCGCTCCCCGTTACGATGCAGTATCTGGGACTACGACACTTTCTGATGATAACATTTCATTGGGAGGTTCCAGGAAATGGAGAAATCTTTTGGGGCAAGCGGATACGGAAGCTGTATCTTTAGGACTTCATTGGAATCCTCTTAGTACCCAATGGGATGGTAGAGATGCTAGGGTTAGCTTTTCATTGCCGCTCGTTAAGGTACCATCAGTGAGGGCATTAGTGGAAGCACAAGGTATCAAATGGGATCTACGCTCCAAATCATTTATCTCTCCAGAAGATGAACATTCACAACAACAATATGCTGTGGGTGCCGGATTCCAAAAACGCTGGGTTTCAAACAACTCCAAAGCTGTGCCTATACTGTATGCAGGTGTTTCTGTCGCTCGTAGAAATCTCGACCAATTTAAACCAAATGCATCTGGATTATATGCCCCATTTAAAGGTCCATTTGATAAGACCAGTTTTGTGACGAGTTTCATCCATGACACTACCAGATGTTTTGGCAGCTTTCCCATTTCTGGATACAAGTTACACCTGAACAACGAGTACGTAATTTCACAATCGCAGGGATCTGCTAAACCATTGTCTCATGGTAACAATTTCAATAAGACAGCATTTCACTTAGAACACCATGGGTCTTATTGGCAAGACAGAATTACTGGATCTTTACAACTACAAGGTGGTGGTATTTACCCATTGGGACCTGAATCCCAAACTGTGCATCCATTAGACAGATTCCAGTTGGGCGGTCTCAATTCTTTGAAGGGATTTCATTTATATGGAGTTGGTGTTGGTGGTCAAAATTTCTTTTACAAGTTGGGTCTCAGCGTTTCTCACAAATTGTCCAACACTCCATTGGATTCTCCATTAAGACTGCAGTATTTCCTCAACTTAGGTAACAGCTCGAACGATCACAAGACCATCTTCAACTCTTATGCTGCTGCTACAGGTTTAAGTTTGGTTTACAAGACACCGCAAGCTTTGTTAGACCTGACCTACGCTCATCCATTGACTTCAAGACCTGACGACTTGTCGAAACCTGGACTATCATTGGGAGTATCACTGACATTCTTTTAGAATTATTACAATATTCTTTATTCTTTTTTTAAAAAAACAGAAGGAGTAGTGTAGATAGGCATTATGCATTTACTATGTATTCGTTGAAATATATCATTATTTTATTATGTTAGCGATGAGCTATGAAACTTGTTATAACTACGAGTAAAACATAAAGAAAAGTAAATAAACTGGAATAAGAATTACCAAACACCAGTGGTGCTGGTTGATGTGGATTCTCAGATACGAATACGATTTGGAGAATGGTGAGATAGTTAAAGTTTCTTGCTGCTTGAAGCATGGTGAGGCCTATAACGTTGGTAGATCCAGCAAGAATCTATTAAATGTTAAGAATGACAAGAGTATATCAAGACAGCATGTAATAGTAAGTTGGGACAGCAGGGATTGCGTGCTAAAGCTGGTCAATCAAGGTAAAATGACCGCAACTTCTAATAAATATTTGAAGATGGGAGAATCTATTACTTTTGACAAATCGACAAAGAAAGCAGTCTTAGAGTTGGGTACGAAACCGTTAAAAGTAGAATTGGAGTGGATAGAAGCAGTCTGGTTGATCCCCGCAGATAACACGTCTCTTCATACACACTTCAGCGGCCTTGGCATTGAAATTTTATCATCTGGACTAAACGTTGCAACTCTGATGGTAATTGATGAGGGTGGTCATTATTCTCGAAGGCTTTATGGATTGGCAAGACGAATACCATTGATGAAACCTGAATTTCTCAATTACTTTGAAAAAGCAATAGCGACACATGAAACGGAGTTTGATGTTGTTTGGTCCAATGTTTTGAATGATCGACAATTTCTGTGCAACGCATGGGGGACCCCGGATAATCCATTGCAAACTTTAGAATTTTTGACCATTGGTAATGACAATGAGGCTTCTTTGGCAATTGAGGCTGCTGGCGGTAAATACTCAGCGGCACAGAGTATCGAAATATTGCAAGAAGAATTAGCCAAGAGAGAAAACACAGGTAATGTTGTAATATTAAGACACACTTATGCTCCAACAGAAGAATTCAAGAAACTAGGCAAAACATTTGTTATGGAGGATGTAGTTAAAGCAGTATTAGATGGAGAAATAGACACACTGAAGGACGGGGTCGTCAAACCAGCTCCCAAGAGGCAAGATACTGAAGCACCTGTGGGAAAACCAATCGCAAAAAAACGTAGGCTAAACAGACCTAGAATTAAGCCATTAGATATACTGAGCTTTTTCGCTGGTGGTGAATCTATTAAAGAGTCGCAGAGGGATTCAACCATAAAGTTGAATTCTCAAGAAAGGGAGTCAACAGAGGCACCAAAAGAAACGAACACTGAATTAAAGGAAGAACCAAAGGAGGTACCGAAAAAATTGATTGAAGAATCGAAGGGCAACAGCAGCTATGATCTTCCGGATGAAAAGAAAAGATCCACTTCAGAGACGGCCGAAGCAAACCCAATTGCACCAGAGCCGGCTTCGACACAAGAGGCTCCGATACAAGAGGCTCCAACACAGGAAGCAGCAACACAAGTGACATCAGTACAAGTGCCACCAGCGCCTAAACCCACGCCAGAACCTGTGAGGACCTCGAAGGATTCGAATAGCGCATCCACACGTAGACCACCGACCTTAAGCGACTACAAGAAAATTGATACTTCTACACAGAATGATATGATTCAAATGATTCAGGACACCAAAAGCCGCGAGATTAAAAGATTAAATTCTACGATTGTCCAGGTCGGCGAAGAAGAATTGACAGAAGCTGCAATCAATGAATTGGGTAATCTGGTACTGGTTGATCGAAATGACCAGCTCCTACGTCGAAGAGATAAATCACCTACAGTTGATAGCCATAATTCTGACTGGAACAATCGAAAGAATTTTAAAAAATTCGTGAAGGTTTGGCCCAAGTACAGAAGACAAGAAGATGCAAGCATGGAGGGTTCCTCAGATACAATTCGTAATAGAGCGTTCTTATTAACCAGACAATATGTACCCACGAGACCATACACCGGTAATGAACCCTCCAATCAAGTACAGGAGAACATGTACGACTTCCCAGAACCGCAAGATGAGGAGGAACCTCCCGTAGAAGGACCAGGTCCCAACAATCTGTTTGTGATGGACGATGAAGACTCACAAGACATCGTACTCGAGGAACCCCCCAGACAAACAGCACCACACCCAGCGTCCCGCCTTATCAACAGTGACAGTGAAGACGACGACGACGACGACGAACCAAAGTTCCAGTTCAAGAGAAGAAGAAGATAAATTTAAATAATACACATAATTCATTTATTATTTAAAAAATGCCTTTCAAACTAGACAAACAGCTTATTGGAAGATAGGGAAAGGACTGAAGTCAATAACGTTGGTTCTTCTTTCACCTTTCACCTTAGAGATATTGTCGATCTTGGCAATATCACCATCTGACAACTTGAAAGTCTTCAAGTTGTTCACAATTCTGTGTGGAGTAACCGATTTTGGCAAGGTGACCAAACCCTTTTGAACAGCCCAAGAGATGATAACGTTACCTGCCTCAACACCGTTAGTCTTGGCAATCTCTTGCACAGCAGGATCAGTCAAAATTGGCGCATTTTCACCCCCAAATGGAGAGTATGCTTGGGTAACGATGCCCTTCTCGTTAGAGAACTTAACCAACTCCTCCTGTGGCAACAATGGGTGCAACTCTACTTGGTTAACCACTGGGGTAACCTTAGTGGTTGGAGCTGCCAGCAACTCTTTCAAATTGTTCACAGAAAAGTTCGAAACACCAATTGCCTTAGTCTTACCTGAATCTAGCAATTTCTGCATCAGTTCCCACGTCTTGACAAAGCTCCATTCAGTGTCGACTGCCTTCTTACCATCTGGGGTCGTTGGGACAGTCAAATAGTTACCGTCTTTGATACCATCTTTTTTCAAGGCTGCTGGCCAGTGCATCAAATATAGGTCGACATAGTCCAAGCCTAATCTCTCCAACGATTGATCCAAAGCTTCCTGAGGATTACGTTGCTGAGTATTCCAGAGTTTAGTCGTCAAATAGATCTCATTACGAGGAATACCACTGTCCTTGATGGCTTGACCAACCTGGCCTTCATTACCGTAGATGGCAGCACCATCAATGTGTCTGTAACCAGCTTTCAATGCCTCAAGAACGGCCTTATAACCTTCGTTTTCCTTGGATTTCCAAGTACCAAGACCAACCAATGGTTGGCGTTGGCCATTGTTTAGAGTAACAACAGATGTATTGTTTTGCAAAGTAACCATTATGTCCAAAGCTACCTCTTCTATCGTATATTATCGATTGGAATGCCTCAGAATTTTCTTGTTATCAAAGAAGAACAACCCTCTCCTTTAGAAGAACAGTTTGCTCTTTATATACTTTTTCGACAGAAACCCTCCTATCTTTTCCAAGAATAAGAATATTCAAGAAGCATTGACCACAATCCCCTAACTCCTACAACAACAGCTGTAACAATCTTCAACAATATCGAACTGTTACCTTTAGTAATCAAGAAACCTTGCCGTGCCATTTCTTGCTGAGGCAATATGCCAAAGACTTCAACCAAATGACATGGTGGTGTGGAATAGTGGAATAGTGGAATTAAAGATTGAGTCTCGAGAGCTTGGTGTATGTTTCTTCGATTTCTATTCAATTCTATTCCCAAATAGTAAGCGTGTTTACATCTGTATACGCGTACGTGTGTATACGATATCTACGTAAGAAGCTGCTTGGAATATCTGAAACAAAGTATCTGGCACTTTTTCCAAGACTTCTTCCAGGAGGGTTGCAACCTCAATTCGTGTTCCAAGTCATCATAGTCCAGCATGTAGCGGGGGTGCATGAGAAGTTCCTGCAGAAAGGATGCCAGAAGGAAGTTGAAGTAGAGTCTTGTAGTCAGTGACACTAGGGCTATGAAGATAGTCATTCCGAACTCAAAGCCTTGGGAAGCACCTTGATTTGGTTCTTGCATTGCAGCAGCAGCAATTGATTTCTGGGTTGGTGTATTATCCTCGATGGTATACCACTGATGGGTGAACCAGAGGGTGGATAGACAAGTGAAAAATGTATCAATGCAAAAGGTGATGAAGATCTGAGAGAGCTGGAGGAGATTAGGCTTATAGGTAGACAAACCTTGAGCGTAAATAATAAGCGTTGCAATCGACCAGAGGTAGAAGATCCATTGCATGAAGTCGAGAGGATGACCAGTGAAGGGAGCCAGTAAACCAAAGGCACCGCTGCATTTGTTGAGAATTGTTATGCCCAGGACAACTTCAGCACCGATGTAGAGCGGGAGAAACCCCAGAAATCGCTTTCGAAAGGAGAGGAACATGGTTAGTATCTTCGGTACTGACTGCTGTTGGAGGAAGTGCAGACGGTGAATTCGATACGTACTTTAGGAAGGTTTAAATAGGTTTTCATTGATCCTTCAGTAGTTGTTTGTTTGTTCGTTTTTTTTTTTTTTTTTCAACAGTTGTGCTTGTGAACTTTGAAACCCGTTCTGATATTAAAGTGAAAAATTTCAACGATGAGATGAGATGAGACGAGCTGCTTACATCAATCATATATACAAAATACACAAGAAGAATCAAGGATCAGTGGTTGAAGATGTCATTGGAAGCTGAACTTGATAATTTGCACGTTTCCGGGCAACAAGACAATACCCGTATTCTCGAAAAGTATGAGAGCAGGATCGAGAAAGGTGGATTTACGAATGGTAGTAAAGGTAATAAGACTTACAAGGACAAATCAGACAGGGCAACTGTAGAAAATGTGCTCGATCCCAGGACAATGAAGTTTCTACAATCGTTGAGCAATAGAGGAATTATTACTGAATTTAATGGTTGTATTAGTAGTGGTAAAGAGGCCAATGTGTACCATGGGTTTGGAGCAGAGGGTGAAGAATTGGCGATAAAGATATACAAGACTTCGATTCTGGTGTTCAAGGACAGAGAAAGGTATGTCGATGGGGAATTTAGATTTAGAAACTCTAGATCGCAGCATAACCCGAGAAAGATGATTAAGATTTGGGCAGAGAAGGAATTCAGGAATTTGAGAAGAATCCATTCAAGTGGGGTGGTACCGACTGCTTGTCCGATTGAAATTAAATCGAATGTGCTTGTGATGCAGTTCTTGAACAGAGGGGATGGTGCACCGTCGCCAAGGCTGAAAGATTATCGGTACAGGGACGAATTGGAAGTTGCACATTGTTACTACAAAATAATAGCGTACATGAGACTTCTTTACCAAGTGTGTCGACTTGTGCATGCAGACTTGTCAGAATACAACATTGTGGTACACCATGGGGTATTCTATATCATTGATGTCTCTCAAAGTGTGGAACCGCACCATCCGATGAGTTTAGACTTCTTGAGAATGGACATCAAAAATATCAATGCATATTTTGAGAAAATGGGGGTTTCTTTGTTTAAAGAGAGAATGATATTTCAATTTATTATTGCGGAAACTTTGGATGGATTCGAAGGCGGTTATAAGACGGCGGATGATTTGATAGAATATTTGGTTGAACACATATCAATAAAGACACCGACAGATGGTGCAGATGAAGATGAAATCTTTAGAAACTTACACCTGGTGAGGAATTTGGGTGGACTTGAGGAAAGAGACTTCGAAGGATTTGCTGATGGTAAATTTGATTTATTGAAAAGTCTTATTGCTAATGACAACGAAAAGAACCTACAGCGATCAAACGTTCAGGAAACGCAGCAAAGTAGTGAAGATGAGACTGAAAGTGATGATGAGGAAGACGATGATGAGGAAGAAGACAGTGACGAAGATAGTGGAGAAGATGGGAGTGAAAGTGAAAGTGATGAGGAAGACGAGAGGTTTACACAACCAAAGGGTAAGAAATTTGAAGATAAAGACGAAAAGAAGCAACGGAAACATGATGCTAAGGAATTGAAGAAGGAAAAGAGGAAAACCAAGGTCAAGAAACATGTGAAAAAGAAAATGATAAAAAAGACCAAGTCAAAGAAATGAACTCTTTATTATTAATATTATTATCACCATCATTATTTAATGCATTAAATAAAGATTTTTAAAAATTTAATTTCAAACGGATCCTCCACTCTGAGATTGATTTACTAGACCTGCCATCTCCAGAAGAGCTCTGTCTTCTCCAATGCTACGCAAATTAATCTGTTGGCGTCTTTTAGCCTCTGATTCTTCCCATTGCCACTGTTTCAATTGCTCCTCCAGCTCTTTTTCACCACCACATCCCCACACTTCCACGTCTTGCAGCAACATTTTAATTTCAAATACCTTATCAGCAGCAACTAATCCTGGTTTTAGGGTCCTACCTTCGCCTAGATGTCTTAGAGTTGCAAACTCTAATGCACTATCAACCGTTAATGAAACGTTTCCTGGAACGTAAGATTTGACAGTTGGCCTAACTACAGGCTGCTTATTACCTATACCGATCCCACCGCCAATAGTATTGAAATACAACAAATTCTCTTGTGAACTCCTCAAAATTTCTTGAAATGGTGAAAGTTGAACCACTGTAGTGTGAGGACCACCAAAGAATTCCTTATTAGTTATTTTCCAAGGATGTGATATATAAACTGCCAACACGACCTTCGATTTAGCCGGGTACATTTCTTCTAACTCTTGATCCATGTCTGAGGTCTTTAGTTTTGGATAATCATTTAGGAACTTCCTATACCTGGAATTTCTATCACTATACTCATCGTCATTCGATATCCTCTTACCACGGAGAAGTAATATTGTAGGAGCACTCCATTTAAATACTTTGGCCTGAAATGATCTCATAGAAAATCCATCATCCCTTCCCATATACAGCTTTTGTAGATGGTAAATAGACAAGTGCCGGGGGAGAGCAGTTCTTAACTGAGCTATTAATGCTGGATTAAGCAATTTAGATGAAGTTAAAGAATCTTGTTCTTGTGAGAGTGGATCAACCAGTTCATCATCTGTATAAAGCAAATGTTCCATTATTCTCGTCAAGGGGTCAAATATGTGCGGTGATATCAATCTTATAACATGAGAGAATTCACCGTACTCAATGGAAGACGATTCATCGTACGCTTTCATTGATCTAAGGATTGTTTGGGCAGATTTCTCGTAAGAACCCCAATGAAGAAACATGGTAGGACTCTCTAATTTGCAGTTATTCGTGGGACAATGTGTAGTCAAAAATAGCAGCCACGAGATGAATAGCAACATATAATCAAATGGAACACTTAAATCATCAAGGTGTAATCCATTAAAACTCTTTAAAATCCGGCTCACATCAAGAGTCTCGTTTGAGGAGCTGGAAGATGTCATATTGGGATCTTCCTTCACTGTTTTGCGAAGACTTAACGCTATAAACCATAATTTCAACTGGTCATAACTCTTGGATCTAACGTATTTCTTACATCTTTCAGGACTCGTCAGTATTATTGCCTTTAGAACACCCGCACCAGTAACGCTTTCATATGAGTCCTTCAACAACGGGAAGTTACTAAGGACCTGAATAAAATTATAAATTAGTTCTCTCAACAACACCTGATCCTCTGGCACATTTAACCATCGGGTCAACTCTTGGTTAGTTATCCTCGCATCCAAATCTCTTCCAAACCTAGTCTTAAATGATACAAGCTCCGTGACCGTAAATTGCTTCAATGCTCTATCATTAAAACTCCGGAGAGTATCTGCATTTGAGGTGAAATGAATACTGCTTTGTGCAGTGGCCTGTGAAGTCCCTTGTCCCATTTTTGAGCGGTCTTTCTAAGGGAGAGGGATTCGCAACAGATTAGAGTTTCGTAACCAGCCAAATAAATATCCTGTCACAATAGAATCTTAACCAAGCACTCTTAGATACCTAGAAAACTGTGCATTCACTTATCAAACCTGCCAATACAATCACCTTTCGTTGTTAACGTACAATCCCATGATCGCCTTAACTCGATCTGAAATCTAGTGAAATAACTAGCTAGCCCAAAAGGATAGAGGTGCAGAAAAAACGTAGAAATATAAGTTTCGTTGTCTAAAACAGAGACACAATACCGTTGGTGCAATTGACGATTAAAACTGCTTGCAGTTGGTAGTCTCTTGACCACTATATGGTGTCTATGGGCTTGTTCTTAACTTTTAGCGTCGCTTCTAACGGTCTGAAATTTTTCAGTAAAGCTCATCTCATCTCATCTCATTTCAACCATATAAAGACTATAAGGTTGGTGATTAAAGCTTCAGCAAATTTTTTAGCTTCCTTAAGGTATTAAACCCATTATGGCAGAGGATAGAGCTATTAAAGGAAGTACTGATCCTCGTTTCGCAGGGATCCAGAATGATCCCAAATTCAAAAATGTCAAAAAGAAAGGCTTGAAGGTTAAGTTGGATGATAGATTCAGTAAGAAAGATTTGGAGGTCAAACGTAAGGCTAAAGTTGATAAATACGGTAGGAAGATTGGTGGTAAGAGTAAGGACTTGAAAGACTTTGACAAATACTTCGAGAAAGAGGATAAAAGCGAAGATGAAAGCAGTAGTGACAGTGAAGATGAAGACGAAGAAGAGGAACAAGACCAAGTTAAACCTGCAGCATTTGATAGAGCCCGTGGTGAGGTACCAGAGGATTATACTTCTTCAGAATCTGAGGATTCAGAATCTGAAATGAGTGAAGAGGAAAGTGAAGAAGATGTAGCAGAAGAAGTGGAACCGACGAAGCCAGAATCAGGAGATCCATCAAAGACTTTGGCTGTAGTTAACTTGGATTGGGATCATGTCAGAACTTTAGATTTAATGGTTACCTTTTCCAGTTTTCTACCATCTGGAGGCAAGATTGAAAAGATTTGCGTTTATCCAAGTGAATTCGGTAAAGAAAGAATGCAAAGAGAGGAAAAAGAGGGACCTCCAAGGGAGATATTCCACAAAAAGAAGCATCATCACGAAGATGAAAGTGATTCGGATGTAGATATTCATGATCTTTATGAAGAAGGTGATGCGGATAAGGAAGTCGACAATGCCGCCCTGCGTCACTACCAATTAGAAAGATTGCGTTACTACTATGCTATTGTCTATTGTAATAACGTAGAAACCGGACAGACTATTTATTCCAACTGTGATGGTACTGAATATGAATCTACTGCTAATATCTTCGATCTGAGATACGTTCCTGAAGGCATGGAATTTGACGATGAACCAAGAGATGAATGTACGGAACTACCCAAGAATTACAAACCATTAGAATTTAGCACTGATGCTCTTCAACATTCCAACGTAAAATTGACATGGGACGAGACTCCTACTGATAGAGTGGAGGTGTCGAAGAGAGCATTTACTCAAAAGGAGTTGGAGGATATGGATTTTCAAGCTTATTTAGCATCAGAAACAGATGGATCTGAAGAGGAGAATGACAATAATGAAGAAGCCAAAAATAAACTCAAATCGCTCGTGGGACAATCATTGACTGATGGTGGTCAAGAGGAGGAAGAACCAGATATGGAAATCACATTTACACCAGGTCTTGATGATTCCAAGCCATCAGCAGGGGAAGACCATGGTGAAGAAACTACGATCGAAAAGGTTAAACGTAAGGAACAAGAGCGTCGTAAATCTCGTAAGCAGAGAATAAAAGAATTGAAACGTCAAGCAGAAGAAGAGAAGAAGGAGAAATTGCGCTCTACGAAGAATAAGAAACAGATTGAAGATGAATCGGATGCCAAGTCGAAGGCGGAGTTAGAGTTATTGATGATGGAAGATGAGGACGATACAGAAAAATCATTAAACAAGAAGGCCCATTTCAACATGAATGAGATTCTCAAGTCTGAAAAGGAAAAGAAGAAGAGGGGCAAATACCAGGACAAGAATAAGATTGTCGAAGATGAATTTACGCCCGACTTAAATGATCCAAGATTCAATGAGGTCTTTGAAAATCAAGATTTCGCTATTGATCCAAGTCAACCAGAATATAAGAGCACGAAAGCTATGAAAGAAATCTTGGAGGAACGTAGCAAACGTGCTCATGGTAAGAAGAGGAAACCATCAACTGTGGACGGTGATAAAGATAGTGCTGGTAAAACTGGTAACCAAAATATTTCTAATATCGTGAATAAGTTGAAAAAGGGAAAAGGGAATAACAAGAAGACCAAACGTTAGAAAGAGAAAAAAACTCAATTTAGAGATAGATAGACTTAAATATTTCGATTTTGTAAAATACTATGTGCTTTTAGTTGATGTTTCTTCCTTTTTTTTTTTTTTTTTTTTTTTTTTTACTATGTAGCTTACTATAAAGCGATGAAGGATCTAGGAAGGTCATCGCTATTGTAAGGTTTCATAAATAAGCAAAAATGGTGATTGCAGATGAGTCTCGTTGACTATAGTTCATCATCCGAAGATGAAAAACAGGCGTTAGTTCCTAGGGAGAATGAAAGTGGTCCCATAGAAGGTACAGGTTCCCTAAAACCAATTGCTGATGCCAATGGATCAGATGTCAAGAGAAGAAAAACCACTAGATCAGAAATTCGTAAGAACCGTCAGTCCAGGAAAGGGAAAGGTCCTTGGGCTTCGTGGTCAGATAGCTCAGTGTCAGATACCAGCTCTGAAGAAGTCGAACCTGAGGCAGAGAATAGATATGGTGAGTTAGAAGAGGATGATAGTGATGATGAAGAAGTAGAACCACCAAAGATAGATAAGGAGAGCTCCACCTTTCATGGTGAAAGTGAGTATGATTACCAGGGTCGTGGATTTTTACAGCCACCCATTGAACTTGATATTGATTTTGATAAGCAAGACTTTAAGTGCTACTTACCTAAAAGAAGGATTCATAGTTTTCCAGGACATGCAAGGGGAACTTCAGTATTGCGATTTTTACCACATACAGGCCATTTGTTTCTATCTGGTGGTAATGATAACCTTTTAAAAATCTGGGATCTTTATCATGATAGAATGTGCCTTAGAGACTATATGGGACATAGCAAACCAATAAAGGCGGTTGATTTCAATGAAGACGGGACTAGTTTTCTCAGTGCTTCATTTGATAAGAATGTAAAAATTTGGGACACCGAAACTGGACAAGTTAGGTCTCGATATGGATTTAATTCTACTCCAAATGATTTACAATTTCGTCCTGGGCACCCCAACGAATTTGTCGTCGGACTTTCTAACTCCAAGATCAATCATTATGACGATCGTGTTGCTGCTCATCAAGGCTTGGTACAAGTTTACGACCATCACCTGAGTTCGATTTTAGATTTGGAATTCTTCCCCGATGGATCGAAGTTGATATCTTCATCAGAGGACAAGACCGTAAGAATTTGGGAAAATCAGATCAATATACCGCTAAAACAAATAAGTGATACGGCCCAACACTCGATGCCATTTTTAAGAGTTCATCCCGAACACCATTATTTTTGTGGTCAAAGTATGGATAATGTAATTTATTCGTTTAGTATGAAACCAAAATACAGGAGACATCCAAATAAGTTCTTTAGCGGCCATCAATCTGCAGGGTATAATATCCATATTGATTTTTCCCCGGATGGCCACTACATAATTTCTGGTGATTCTAAGGGTAAACTAATGATATGGGATTGGACGACCACAAAACTATTGAAATCTCTAGAGATTTCTGGTCGTCAAGCGGTAACACAAGTCGCATGGCACCCACAAGAAACTAGCAAGGTTATTTGCAGTGGAACGATGGGTAAAATTCACTTGTTCGACTGATTGGCATAAAGTTGAGTCTAGAATTTTAAAAATACATGGCGCCTCTTAATTTTTGTATTATTATCATCTATATATGTATGTATACATAAGTTTTCATGCATAGAAAGAGACGGATTTGGATTTTCTTGCTTGTACTTCGGCAATACCTTCAACAAAATCTTCATGTTTAACGGATGATTGACCGTTTCTTAATGCGATCATACCTGCTTCCACCGATACTGCCTTCAACTGGGCACCGTTAAATTCATCTGTTGATCTAGCCAATTCTTGCCAATTTATGTCATCATCAGTAGCCATCTTTCTGGAATGAATTTGTAAAATTTGAGCTCTAGAATCTTCAGAAGGAACTGGGAACTCAATTTTTCTGTCCAACCTACCAGATCTCAATAATGCAGGATCAAGAACATCAACTCTATTAGTAGCTGCAACAACTTTTACACGATCATCAGATCCAAACCCATCCAATTGGTTTAACAATTCTAACATAGTTCTCTGGACTTCCCTATCACCCGATTTTTCAGAATCAAATCTCTTTGTACCTATAGCATCTAATTCATCGATAAAGATAATAGCGGGTGCCTTCTCCTTAGCGAGGGCAAATGCATCACGCACTAGTTTAGCACCCTCACCGATAAACATCTGAACTAATTGAGGAGCCGCCAACTTCAAGAAAGTAGCGTTTGTTTGAGCCGCACACGCACGGGCAAGTAAAGTTTTACCAGTACCTGGTGGTCCATACATCAAAGCACCTTTAGGAGCCCTGATACCCATATCTGTAAATTTGTCTGCACGTTTCATAGGAAGCACGATGGCTTCTACTAATTCCTCAATTTGTTTATCTAACCCACCAACATCAGAGTATGTCTCGGTTGGTTTCTCATCAACTTCCATCGCCTTCACACGAGAGTCAAATTCAGATGGCAATTGCTCTAAAATCAAATAAGAATCTTTGTTAACACCTACTAAATCGTTTGGCTTCAGTTTATCAGGGTCTACAAGACCAACCATCGGTAAGAAAACGGTTTGTCTTGAAGATGTCTTCACAACCGCGGCCTTACCCTCAGCAGCATTATCAAGATTCAAATTACCTGTCTGTGTGACAGCTTCACTATTTCCTCTGTCCTCTAGTTCGTCCATGTCCATGATCTCCACAATATTAGCCACTAAATAGGGCAACTGCCTATTATTCTTGATCTTCTCTTTATTGTCTTTAATCTTCTCCAGCATAACATTATTTTCATGACCTAATCGTTGTAATTCAGACCTGAATATACGTATTTCATTATCCAATAGTCTACTTCTAGTTTGCAACTCTTGTGTCGATAATCCTAAGATCTCTTGATCCAATTCATTGTCTCCTGGTAATTGCTGTGCATCTAATTCTTCTAATGTAGCCATGATGATGGGAACACAACTCTACTGTTAGATACTGAACACTCTGATAAGACTATTTCACTCTTTTCTGAAGTGGTTTGTATTTAATATCCTTTGCCACCTTGGATCCCTCAATGTTGGCTAAATATCAGTGCGGGTAACCCTTAGGGCCTTGAAACCAGAATAATACCGACTTCAGCGGTAAAAAGAGAAGAGCTAGAGAGTTTATTTTAATTTTATTCAACTCCAGGGTATCGAGTTTGGTAGTATTCGCTCAACTTCCATTTGTTTAGCATTATAGTGCAGACCCATGTCACCCATGTTAGCATAGAAAAGCTGTAGCAATATCGAAGTGGTGTAATCCAATGAAGACATTCAGCAGGGATCCGAACATTGCTAAGTCTATTTCATTGATATCTTTCTTGTGTATGAAACTTGTTAAACTATAAACGTATCAAACGCTCAATTACATACGTGTAAGTGCTTAAACCTGTGTGGTACGCCTCCAGTTATATTCCAGCTGAAAGCATGAATAGATGAATGAAGGAATGGTCGTGAATAAAATACAGGACCAAGCAACTTGCAGGTTCATATACTTCAAATACTTGAAAGAGAAAAAAATCTTCAGTCTTGCCAGTGTACAACTCTCTACTTCGTTTTCGTCTCTCTTCTTCTATTTTCTTTAAGCAGTCTGCTTGTGTTTACCCAGCTCTGACTTTAATTCTGTGGTAAAATCATCTTCAACTTCAACGTCATCCCAATCTTCTTCCCATAGATTGCTTGCCGTTGTTTCTTTCAAAGTCTCCTCTTGATTCCATGAGTCAACGGGGAAATCTTCGAATGCATCATCTTCCTCCAGGGTACGTCTTGGCTGCTCCTGTTTTTCACTCATTATATCTTAAAAAGCGTTGGTTTAATTAATTCTTTTCAGATGGTTATTCTTAGTGGTATTTAGTTGTCTAAACCCTTTGCCACCTTTAAGTTCACCAAAGTCTAAAAGAATGAAATTTTTAACATGAAAAAATCGAACTCATCTCATCTCATCGCATACAAAAAATTACAAAATACAACGCAAAAGACACTCAATCAACAACCTTTGACCATTTGCAATCGATATGAAGGAGGTTGTTTCGAGTGAGGCACCTAAGAAGATCAGTGGTCTTGAGTTCAGTGCGTTAAGTGCTGCTGATATCGTTGCACAGTCAGAAGTTGAAATTTCCACTAGAGATCTATTTGATTTGGAAAATGGACGTGCTCCCAAGACTGGAGGTGCACTTGATCCCAGAATGGGTGTTTCTTCCTCGAGCATGGAATGCCAGACATGTCACGGAAATTTAGCATCATGTCATGGACACTTCGGACACATCAAACTGGCGCTACCTGTATTCCATATTGGTTATTTCAAAGCTACTATTCAGATCTTACAGGGTATATGTAAGGAGTGTTCAGCTATTCTTTTGGAAGATAATGAGAAGAAGCGTTTCTTAGCAGAATTGAGAAGACCGGGCATTGATAATTTGAGAAGAATGGCAGTCCTCAAAAAAGTTTTGGATCAATGTAAGAAACAAAGACGTTGTCTACACTGTGGTGCCTTAAACGGTGTGGTTAAGAAAGCTGCGGCAGGTGGTGGATCTGCATCACTTAAGATTATTCACGATACTTTCCGTTGGGTTGGTAAAAAATCTGTGCCAGAGAAAGATAAATGGATTGGTGATTGGGATACCGTTTTGTCCCACAGTCCTGAATTAGAAAGATATGTTAAGCGTTGTATGGATGATTTGAATCCATTAAAAACATTAAATCTTTTTAAACAAGTCAAGCCTGAGGACTGTGAATTATTAGGTATTGATTCGACTATAAAATCCGGTAGACCTGAAACTTATATTTGGAGGTATCTCCCAGCGCCACCGGTTTGTATTAGACCTTCAGTTATGATGCAAGATTCTCCTGCATCAAATGAGGATGATTTGACGGTTAAATTGACAGAAGTTGTTTGGACCTCTTCTTTGATTAAAGCGGGTTTAGAAAAGGGAATTTCCATCAATAATATGATGGAACATTGGGATTATTTGCAATTAGCTGTTGCCATGTATATAAATTCAGACTCTGTTAACCCAGCTATTTTATCAGGAGGTACAGGGGGAAAAGTTAAACCAATTAGAGGGTTTTGTCAGCGTCTAAAAGGTAAGCAAGGTAGATTTAGAGGTAATTTGTCAGGTAAACGTGTAGATTTTTCTGGTAGAACTGTTATTTCACCAGATCCCAATTTATCCGTTGATGAAGTGGCAGTTCCTGATCGTGTTGCAAAAGTTCTGACATACCCAGAAAGAGTTACTCGTTATAACAAGGGCAAATTACAGCAATTATTGGTTAATGGTCCTAACGAATATCCTGGTGCCAATTACCTTTTGAAAAAGGACGAAGATGCAAGAAGAAATCTTCGCTATGGTGATCGTGTTAAATTGGCTAAGAATTTGAAAATCGGTGATCTCGTGGAAAGACATTTAGAAGATGGTGATGTTGTTTTATTTAACCGTCAGCCATCTTTACACAGATTATCTATTTTGTCACATTATGCGAAGATTCGTCCCTGGAGAACTTTTAGATTAAATGAGTGTGTTTGTACTCCATACAATGCTGACTTTGACGGTGATGAAATGAATATACACGTTCCACAATCTGAAGAAGCTAGAGCTGAGGCTATTAATTTGATGGGTGTTAAAAGTAATTTGTTAACACCTAAATCTGGTGAGCCTATCATTGCCGCAACCCAAGATTTTATCACAGGATCATATTTAATCTCTCATAAAGATTCCTTTTTTGATAGATATGCCATGACTCAATTGTTATCAATGATGTCTGACGGATCTTTACAATTTGATCTCCCACCACCAACCATCATGAAACCATACTATTTATGGACTGGTAAGCAGATCTTCTCTCTTTTAATTAGACCTAATAAGAAGTCACCTGTGGTACTCAACTTAGATGCTAAGAACAAGGTTTACATACCGCCCAAGTCAAAGGCTTTACCTCATGAAATGTCCCAAAATGATGGGTTTGTCGTCATTAGGGGGTCTCAAATTTTGAGTGGTGTAATGGATAAATCTGTTCTTGGTGATGGTAAGAAACATTCTGTGTTTTACACAATTCTAAGAGATTATGGTTCTCAAGAAGCAGCGAACGCGATGAATAGGATGGCCAAGCTATGTGCACGTTATGTTGGTAACAGAGGTTTTTCTATCGGTATCAGTGATGTGACACCTGCTGAAGATTTAAAAGAAAAGAAAGAAGAGATGGTAGAAAATGCCTATGCTAAGTGTGATGAACTAATTGATCTTTTCAGTAAGGGTAAATTGGAAACCCAACCTGGTTGTAATGAAGAACAAACTTTGGAAGCCAAAATTGGTGGTCTTTTGTCTAAGGTTAGAGAAGAAGTCGGTGAAGTTTGTATCAATGAATTAGATAACATGAATGCTCCACTTATCATGTCAACCTGTGGTTCTAAGGGTTCCACACTAAACGTCTCTCAAATGGTTGCTGTTGTTGGTCAACAGATTATTTCAGGTAGCCGTGTGCCAGATGGTTTCCAAGACCGCTCTTTGCCTCATTTCCCCAAAAATTCCAAGACGCCTCAATCTAAGGGTTTCGTTAGAAACTCTTTCTTTTCAGGATTGTCTCCACCAGAGTTTCTATATCATGCCATTTCTGGTCGTGAAGGTTTGGTCGATACTGCCGTTAAAACCGCTGAAACTGGTTATATGTCTCGTAGATTGATGAAATCTTTAGAAGATTTGTCATGTCTTTACGATAATACTGTGAGAACCTCCTCGAATGGTATTGTTCAATTCACTTATGGTGGTGATGGTTTGGATCCACTCGAAATGGAAGGTAATGCTCTACCAGTCAATTTTGCCAGAACTTGGGATCATGCCACAAATGTTACATTTAACAATGTAGATAAAGGTCTATTGCCATTTCAAATTATGCAAGTGGCAAATGAAATATTAGAACCTTTAGAAAACAAATTGATAAGATACGATAATCTTGGAAATGTGGTCACCAAGGAGAGTAGCAACAAACTAGAATATATCGATCAAAACGATGCTGAAAGAGATTTTTACTATTCTTTGAGAGAATTTCTTTCAGTTAAAGCCCAAATTCTGGCAGAATTCAGAAAGTCAAAAGGTATGAAGGAATTAATAGACGTACCAGCACCAGAGCTACAAACTGTTGATTTTGATGAACAGGTTCCTGAGGATATCAGGCATTCTGTGGATCAAGTTTGTCGTGTTACTGATAAGATGGTCAGGGAATTTTTGAGAGTCTCCATACACAAATACCGTAAAGCCAAGGTAGAACCTGGTACGGCTGTTGGTGCTATCGGTGCGCAATCTATTGGTGAACCAGGTACACAGATGACCTTGAAGACTTTCCACTTTGCTGGTGTTGCGTCCATGAACGTTACACTAGGTGTTCCTCGTATTAAGGAAATTATCAATGCATCGAAGGTCATTTCCACACCGATCATTAATGCAGTGTTAGTTAACGATAGCGATGAAAGAGCTGCAAGAGTGGTGAAGGGTAGAATTGAAAAGACATTATTGTCAGATGTTGCCTTTTACGTGCAAGATGTCTACAGGGATAATCTTTCCTACTTACAAGTCCGTATCGATCTCAGTACTATCGATAAACTACAATTAGAATTGACGATAGAAGATATTGCTGTAGCTATTGCAAGGGCACCAAAATTAAAGATTCAGGCATCAGATGTTCATATCGTTGGTAAGGATAAAATTGCAATTAACGTTTTCCCAGAGGGAGCTAAAGCTAAATCTATTTCTACATTGGCAAAAGAACCTGGTGAAAATGACGTGTTCTATAGAATGCAACAATTACGCCGTGCTTTGCCAAGTATTGTCGTAAAAGGTTTATCTGATATTTCAAGAGCTGTTATTAACATCCGTGATGATGGTAAACGTGAACTTCTTGTTGAAGGTTATGGTTTAAGAGATGTTATGTCTACTGATGGTGTGGTGGGTACTAAAACTGTCACTAACCACATTCTAGAAGTTTACAGCGTACTTGGTATTGAAGCTGCTAGAGCTAGTATTGTCGGAGAAATTAACTACACCATGAGTAACCACGGTATGAGTGTGGATCCTCGTCACATTCAATTACTGGGTGATGTTATGACTTACAAAGGTGAAATTTTGGGTATTACAAGATTCGGTCTTTCTAAGATGAGAGATTCTGTTTTACAATTGGCATCATTTGAGAAGACTACGGATCACTTGTTTGATGCCGCATTCTATATGAAAAAGGATGCTGTCGAAGGTGTGTCAGAATGCATTATCTTGGGTCAAACCATGTCCATTGGTACTGGTGCATTTAAGGTTGTAAAGGGAACAAATGTGTCTGAAGAACAATTGAAACCAAAACCAACGCTATTTGAAAGTCTTGCAAATGAGACCAGTGTAAAAGTAAACTAGTGTAAAGGAGTTTATAAATTTGTATATTTGATATTACGAAGTCATAAGGTTTAAGAAGAAATTTCACAAGTTACTGGCGGCTTTTACAAATAGATCATTTGAGATGTCAGAACATTTGTTCCTCGAATATCTGGAGATTATTGTTGTTAGATTCGATTAAAATGAAACCTGTATATGATTCAGTAGTAAATTTTACAAAAATTAAAGCCCTGCAGGGGGCTCGAACCCCTAACCTTGTGATTAAGAGTCACACGCGCTACCGATTGCGCCAGCAAGGCTTATTAAATCTTAATTTAGGATAAGAGAATATCTATTTTGTAAGTATTCCTTTTCTTAATTAATTGAAACATATTTTCATCAAATTGGTGGTGTCTTTACTAAATAGTACAATAATATTTATTTCGTCACGACTTCAATCATATCTTCGTCCTCCATATCCTGATCACCGATACTTTCATTAAGACGTAGCTCTTCGTGATCGAAAATGAGCTTTACATCAGTATTTTTCGGTAATTGCTTCTTGTCTCTATAATATTCTGCTACTTTGCTTAAAGTTGTGGTGTTTCTTACATTCACAAATAATTTTTTGTTATCTCCTCCGACAAGGGCGATCTTCATTAGCTCAGAAGTGTCCTCGTCTTCAAGATCAACGACCTCTGTACTTTCAATGTTCGCGTTGGAATCATCGACATCCCTCAGTTCATTTTCAAATTCTTCTACTCTTGCATCTACATTCCCTGTTTCCCCAATGTCAGGAGCATTTTGCTCGTCATCCAATAGTTTCGAGTTGATCTCACTCTCGAACTTTTCCTCTTGATCTTTGGGAATAACAGTGATATCAATATCTGAGATTTCATTTTCAAATGCCTGCGGTATCTTCAGAGAATTGCAAGTCATAAAATTAAGTAACTTCGCAGTTTTCCAATATAACGTTACATTTTCCGCTGAATAAATTTTCTTGATTGCGGCGGGGATTTTGTATTCTCTAATGAATCCATTTAAGACAGACGGAAGCATGTTGGAAAAATCATATTTCCCCAAAACCTTTATTTGCACAGCTTTATCAATGGTTCCATCTAATTTTGACAGAAATCTCACATTGTAAATTCTCCTCGGTTGTTCTGGTGTAACCTCTCTTGTCCCAACAGGTGTATTACTGGCTTCCCTGGCAATCTCCTTAAAAAATTCGTCATTCTCGTCAGGTTCGAGGAGATTTTGAGCAATACTTGGCGTAGTTTTTGCTCTTTTAGTTCTTTTCGGTGGAGTCGGTGATCTAGATGGCATCGCCTCTGTGGTCTTGGAAGAATTCCTGGTATTACGAGTTCTTCTATCCCTTCTTGAAGGTTCGTTATCATTATCAGAATCTGATGAATCAAGAACTATAACATTATTATTAGATTCAGCATTATTTGTTTCTGCTGTTTTACGTTCACTGTAACTTATGTCATCACTTGAATCTGAATCTGCCCCTTCTTCACTACCACTACTCCTATCGAATTTCTTTTTCTCCTTATCCTCTGGTTCAGCCTCTACATAAACGTTTCCAACTGGAGGAAATTCATCATCCTCATCCATATTACCCATAAAGAAATCGTCATCATCTTCTTCATCAGAGAATGAGTTCGAGCGAGAAGTCGAGCCTGCCATATATATGATTGTGAGCGTACTTAATCCTGCTGAACTCTTTTATCCCAATGTTAAGGCTATAGTAACGTAGATTGGATAATATTAGATGTCTTTGAAGTCTCTGTTATTGGCGATTTTTGTCGTGGGCATCGAAAATTAAGAGTTGAAGCTCCGAACTTTTAACGTTTAGGATCTTGTACTCAAAATTAAGAAATCGTCAGTTACATAGAGGGAAATGAGAATCAAACTACAATACTTGATTCTAGTGAACTATACTGTTCAAAAAATTCTCTAAATAATTTAATCTGTAGTTCCAAGTCGAAAGAACCGCCGGTTTCTCTGATAGAATGCATACTTAGAATGGGATTACCCAAATCCAAAGTTCTGACACCAGTCTTTGAAGCCAATATTGGTCCGATTGTAGATCCACAGGGAGTATTATTGTTAATAACAAACAATTGCAATGGAACTCGAGCCCTGTCGGCCAATTTTTTAATAAGGACCATCCCTGGTGAATTGGTCATGTAACGCTGATTGGCATTAATTTTAATAACTGGACCACCCCCAATAACTGGTTTGTGCTGTGATTCATATTTGTTCAAATAATTTGGATGTACTGCATGGGACACATCAGACGACATAAAAAAGGACTTGGCAAAAGTTTCCAAAATGTGCGACTTTGCCAATGGATCATCAACATCTGACGAAGGTTCAGCCCTCAATAATGCCAATCTTTCAATGATGTTAGGCAGAAAATTCGAATCAGCACCTTGTGCTGAAGAGGAACCGATCTCTTCATGATCAAAGCATGCCATCAATCTAATACCATTTTCTTCTTCAATATTTGCATCAGCAGCTAATGTCAATGCATGCAAGGAAGTAAAACACGAAGTCAAATTATCCAATCTGCCTGAAAAGATAAATTCGTCATGTACACCACCAAGCGTTGCTGCTGTATGATCGTAAAGGATCAATTCAAAGTCCTCAATATCGTTTACCGAGGAAAGGTCCAACTGTTGAGCAATTAATTCCAAAATACTACGGTGGTGTCTTTCCACAACCGCCTTCAAAGATGAAAATGCATCCTCTTTCGAGTCCTCATCTGGCTTCGGTTTCTCATCAGTTAATCCAGCAATTGGTAACAATTGCGATTCCTTGCTAAATTCAAATTTTAAATTAACTTCTCTATCCAAGTGAATGGCCAAAGTCGGAATCTTCAACAACGGCTTATTCAGATCAACCAATTTGGATACAACATTTCCAGATTCCTTATCATTGATAAAGACCCTACCAGCCACGGAGAGGTCAGAGTCAAACCACGAGTGCCAAATACCACCACCATAGCACTCTACACCAACTTGTTCGTAGTTCTCAGTCTTTCTCTTGGATACAGGCTTAACCCTTAGTACTGGTGAATCAGTATGTGCACCTGTGATGGCTATCGGATTCCCTGGTTGCCATTTACCACCAATCGCAAAGGCGATGATAGAAGAGTTGTTCCTAGTAACGTAGTATTTTCCCCTGCGTTCTACCTTACCATTCCATGCTTCACGTTCACTCAGTTCTTTGAAACCATTTTCAGCCAGATGTAGCTTCATATTGTGGACAGCATGATAAGGTGTACGAGATGCATTGAGGAATTTGATGAATTCCCTTGGGTAGTAGTAATCTTTAGATTGAGCCATTGTATGTAGTTTCCTGAATACAGCTCTAAGCATGTAATCAAAAGAAGGGAAATTTATTAGTTCACTGTATATTTGTTGGGCAGTAACTCAACAATAAGTTAATATGGGAACTTAAATTCCTTATAATTGTTTCAAGGAGTTTATTCTTTTCAAGAGTTCAACCTTCAAATAAATGTTGAAGTGGACCGAATATGCATCCGTTGTAAAGAATCGCATCAAATTCATAATAGTTAAGACGCTACCCGAGTAACCCGTCGAATTTTCAAGTAAGAGCCAATTACTCGAACTTAATTGAAGTCCTAGCGGTTCTGGTAAGCTCTAGCTGCTTCGATACACTCTAGATCATACGAATGGTTCCTCAAGGCATTCATCTTGTCTCTAGCTGCGAAATTCAACAACAACGAGGTAGCAACTAGCTGAAGTAAAAGCCCGTTTCGAGCCCTACGTATTTAGGAGTTAGTGCTTCAAGAGCAATATGAGTTGCAATAGCGCATTACAGGTAATAGCGCAGGAAGCTTATGCTCGTATCTGTGAAGATGTAGTTTCAAATGACATCGAAGTGTCATTGAAAAATTTTAAAGTATAAACTTCAACTACCACATCGTTATAGACAGAGAAGTGGATCAAGGACTATAATAGAAAAGAAGATGGTTGATTTATCGACTCTACTGGTTCATGGTGACAATGTTCACAACAGAGTGACTGATGTTGCACCACCTATCAATGTAGCAGCTACATTTCGCTATGACAATGACAATTTGATTCCATTTAAAGACCATGAAAATTTCGATTTTATGGATGAATTCCCAGTGTACTCCAGGGAAGGCCATCCTAACAGCGTGAGATTGGAAACCTTGTTCTCACAACTCCTTGGTGGATGGGCAGTCGTGTATTCTTCAGGCCTGGGTGGCTTTTTAGGTGCGATGGTTCATTTCAACCCTAAGAGAGTGTTTATGGATCAGTGCTATCATGGATGCCAAGGTATCGTAGGTATCTTACAACGTAACCACGGTGTGCAAAGGTATGGCCTTGCTGATATTGAGAAGCATGCTCAAAAGGGTGACATCGTCCATGTGGAGACTCCTATTAATCCTTTTGGTACCTGTTTAGATCTAGGTGACTTAGCAAAACGTGCTCATGCTAAAGGTGCTTTGATAATGGTTGATTCTACGTTTGCACCTCCTCCATTACAAAACCCTTGGGACTTTGGCGTTGATATGATTATGCACTCTGCAACCAAGTACTTTGCAGGCCATTCTGACCTGCTAAGTGGTGTTTTGGTCGTCAAAGAGCAGGATACTGCTCGTAGTCTAAAAGAAGACAGAATATACTTGGGTAACAACGTTGCCAACTTAGAAAGTTACCTGCTTTTGAGATCTTTGAGAACTTACGACCTCAGAATTAGAAAACAATCAGAAAACGCCACAAAGATTGTTGAGTACTTGAGTGCACACAAGGATCAGTACAAATCACTTGTTGACATATCCCATGCTTCTCTACAGAAGGAAGAATTTGTCAAAAAACAGTTGAGTGGTGGTTATGGCCCAGTCTTCTCCATTACATTGGGCAGTGAAGAACAGTGCAAGAAATTCTGCCGTTTAGTAAAACTTTTCCAACATGCCACTTCACTCGGTGGTGTAGAATCTTTAATCGAATGGAGGGCTATGTCTGATCCTGACATTGATCCTCGCCTGATTAGAGTCTCTGTTGGTTGTGAATCTTTGGACGACCTAATCAAGGACTTGACCAATGCCCTATCTCAACTGTAAACATGCCTTTATAGACCAATTAGTCGTAATACCAGTGGCTAATACCACTATTATAAGAAGTATATAGTGTTATAGGACCATGATCGTATACGCTGATCTTTTTTCTTCCATTCGAAAACTACGGGGAGCATAAATTTTGCAAATCAACCCAAGAATACTAAATCATAAAGGACTACGAATCAATTGATCCATATTATTGTTGACTGTGGATTGGATTAGGCTTTCAAAGGTGCATACTTTCATCAGTATTAAATATGACTATAAAACGAGGTAGAGGTAGACCCAGGAAGAACCAATCCAGAGGGAACGAAACGCCGAAAGTGAATTCAAAACTAAGTGAAAATGCTGATAGTAATGATCACAATGATAATAACGATCATAATGATGATAATGATGATAATGATAATGATGCTGATAATGGTAGCAATCTGGGTATAATCAAGTCTGCTGTAGCACAAGCGACCAGGAGAAAGACTAGAAGGGCTGTCACAAGGAAAGCGACACCAGAGCCAGATTTCGAACCACAACAAGATGAAGAAGAGGAAGAGGATGAGGAATTTGTACCTGAAGTAGAAGATTTTGAGGAAGAGAAGCAAGAACCAGATAAGAGGAGGAAGACAAAATCATCTACGCCTGTAGAGATTGATTCGTTCGGATTGAAGCAACGAGGATCAAATCTAGAACGCAAGGGTAAGGTAGTCAGAGCATTAAAGGATTTATCATCGGCAAGAGATAAAATAGAAAGAATTTACGGATTATATGAGCATAAATTGTTACAATTAGCCAAAGCCAAAGAGGGATTTGAACAATGTTTGTTTTATTTTCCAGCGGAAGTGATCCAGAAAGATTCACCATACTACGTCAATTATAAGCCACCGTGTGCATTGGATAACGTTTATGACAAGATAATTTCTCCTACTAAAAATAAAATGAAAGCTCACGAGATTGACGCCAAGGAGTTAGATCAGATATTTGCAAAGAATAAACGGGAACACAAAATTATTATCAATGAATCTGAAACCGCTCTGCAATACGAACAATCAATGGAATTCCCTGTTTTGCCAAATGGGAAGAGAGAAGGATTTGTATACAATACTGGGGGATTGGTCACTGACATGGCCTGGTTATCACAAGATGAATCTGAGGATCAATATTTAGCGGTTGCACTTTCACAGTATTTTGAAAGACCTGCAGATGTTCATTTGAAGATGTTTGAATCGGAGCCTCATACCGCTTGCATTGAAATATTTAAATTAGAACCCAATACCTTAAAATTCAAAAAAGTGCAAACAATCGCCCATTCATTTGGTGAAGTTTGGAATTTGAAATGGCATGAAGGATGTAAAAAAGATGGTATACTCGGAACGCTGGCCTTTGTGTGTCAAAGTGGTTCATTCAAGTTGGTCGATGTGTCGATTTCTAGTGATGAGGAGAAGTCACAATCCGCACGTTTCTTGGATGAAGCTTCGGTGTCTATTTTTATGCCAAATACCACTATTACATGTTACGACTTTCTATCACCTACTACAATTATATGTGGATTCAAAAATGGATTTGTTGCAGAATTTGATTTAACAGATCCAGGGACTCCTTCTTTTTATCATAAGATGCATGATTCATATGTCATTGCTATCTGCGTAGCATCATCAGAATTAGAAAGATCAACTGTAGGGACCCTCTCTGTTGACGGATATTTTTATATTTTTGATCCAAAGGACATCTTTAGTTCCAGGTTAGCAGTGACCAGATTTCGTGGTACTAACATCTTTCCCATTGTATATTTGCCTCAACTTTATGCATTCGTTTTCACAGATGGCGCCAATTCTTTGAAGACCGTTGTACCGCGAGCCGCATTTGCTATGCATACAGTTTCACTACAAGATACGACGATAACTTCAGTTGGGAGTTCAAGATTACATCCATTGATTCTAAATGGTAGTTCTGATGGTAATGTATCTATCGACAACGTGAGCAGGCGAGTATTAACAGGTATAAAAAATAGTTCAATTGCTCACTGTTCACTTAGATTATGGAGATGGGAATACAACAAACATGAGGACAAATATCGACTAAATCATAACTATGAAGTCTACAAACCAAGCGCAAACGAGATCAGTGGAGTTAAAATTGACGCACATGGGGTAAATGTATCATGTATCAAATGGAACGAAACCAGTACTGCCGGGCAGTTCTATGCCTTCGCCAACAGTGCCGGACTGCTGACCATAGAAAAATTAGGAAATGGATAACCCTCATGCACATTTATAGAGTATTTTTAATTCAGCAATTTCTTCAACCGTTTTTGCCCCCTCTAATATTTTGGAATAGACGGATCCACATCATCTATGTATTTGAAAAAACCACCACGGATATCTTTGACCTTCGGTATTCCAAACTGATCTTTTAATAACCTTGTAGCCAATTGCGAATCATTACCATGTCGACAAACCACAACCACTTCACTCTCTTCATTTAGGTCCGGAATTTTTTCTTGCAATTCTGGAATGGAGCCTCCCAAATCTTTTAACTGCTTCAAAGGAAGATTCTGAGAATTGGAAAAGTGGGAAATGTCGTAATGATGAGAAGGTCTTACATCGAGAAAAACAAAATCTTGGCGACCTTTATAACTATTTTTAAAATCATGGACACTCATTCTTTCCTTGGGATCACAAACATTATAGTTTCTAGAACCACAGAACGATGTGTAATTGATTGCACCGGTCTCAATTGCTTCCCTTGTTATGGTAGGACTCTCACCGCAACAAGCACAGGTCTTTTGTTTCCCTCTCATTTTAAAAACACGCAATGATTGCATTGGGAATCCTGAGTAACTGGTCAAAAATGGTTTGAAATTTTCTTCAGTGTACACTTCCATTATTAATTTCATTACCTCAACCGCCATCATCACACCTACTAGACCGATACAAGGGCCAATGACACCACCTTCCTGGCAAGATGACACCGAGTTGGGTGAAGGAGGGACAGGATAAAAACATCTGTAACAAGGACCTTTGTTTCTAAAATTCAAAACTGTCAATTGACCCTCTGTACCTAATCCAGAAGCAGAGACTACTGTTTTCTGTAAATTAACTGCTACATCAGAAATCAAATACCTAGTAAATGGGGTATCAGTGCAATCTAAGATGTAATCATACTTTGCGAAAATCGCAAAAGCATTTGTTCCATCCAACCTAATTGGATAGGTTTCTACACTCACATGGGGATTCAATATTTTCAACACTTGCCTAGCAGATTCGCATTTCAGCATTCCCACTTTGCTGGAATCATGTAGGACTTGTCTGTGTAGATTGGAAGTATCAACAACGTCATTATCAATGATGCCAATATATCCAACCCCGGCACCAGCCAAATAAGGTAGTGCAGGACATCCCAATCCACCCGCACCTACTACCAGAACTTTCGCCTTGCGTAGCTTCAGCTGGCCTTCCACTCCTCCAGTTCCCTCTACAATCATTTGTCTACCATACCGGCTGTATTCCTCCAGTGACATCGGATACGTAACAGACTCTTTATCTTTAGCTAGCTCCCCTTTAAGCCTGGCATTTTCGAGTTTCAAGGACTCAATCTCCTTGAGAACATGTTCAGGAGCATCCACAGTCATATTTCAGTCTATTAAGAGTTCTTTAAAGTGCTGGTCAACCTTCTGAAGTGATCCCGATGAGCTAGCAAGATGTAATGTGATTATTAGACATCGTTAATTTGAAAAAATCCACATCGTCCAAAACGAAAGTGCACTTATAATACTTCAAGCCTGAACTCAAAGATAGATTCATAAAATATGCAAAACCGATTCCATACTAGCTAGCAGTTGTGTAATTTTTAACCCTCCACTAATTAATTTCTAGTTACCGCCTGTATTAAATCACTTTTTGCTTAACAAAGAAATTCTTCAAATAGCGAAGTTGAAAGACACACATACCAACTAATGCGATTATCTGTGAACAGGACCACAGTAAAATTCTAGAATTTGCAGACTCGCTCTGATTCCTGAGTATGGCTTCCTTTTCCCTTATCACCTTCTGCTCTAGTCGAATTGCTTCCAATCTTTGTACCATTTGTAAAACCCTCTGCTTTAATGTTCTTTGATCCTCTTTCCTTCTGGTATCCAAGACTTGTATATTGGTAATTTCTAGTTCTAAAAATATTCTTACTCTTGCATCTTCCTGTGGGTGGGATGGTACAATGCATATCCTATGTTCGCCAGTATCAAGGGCTGTAAAAGTAAAATCGCCCGTATGAGCATTCATTTGATTCATTACCCTATGGTTACTATCGAAGGATTCATCTACCGATACAGTCAATCTCAATTCCGGATCGTCCACATACATATTTTCATTCAACACGTAACCCTCTACATCTCCAATCATTAGGTTTCCTACAGAAAGGTTTTCGTAAAAGCATTTAACTTGACCAGGTTTTAAATAGAAATGAAGCCCCTTGCTCAATGGTAAGGAAATCAGACCCACTAAAAGTCTTACAATTAGTCCAACTAGCATCAATAATGGCTCTTCTTTCTCTTCAATGGTTCACTACGTGTTGCAACTAAAGTGGTTTTAAGTAGTCAAGAAGGATCGGAACAATCATGTCTATAAACCGCTAACAAAAAGATACAAGTAAGAAAGACTTACATATGCTTAGAAAGTTACTAATATATACAAATGTCTGTAATACATTTAATCCTGCATCAGGTGCAGGAATTTGGTTACCTCTTCATCATAGAAATCGGTGAGTCCCTTGGGGTCATAAGGCTCTATATCCAACGTTTCCAATTCTAATTCCAGGTCCTCCTCTGGCATATCGTGAATACTTGTTTTGTATAAGAAAGGTGAAAGAGGGATCATTGGAGCGTCGTTTTCCATATCACTCCAGAATGCCACTTGATTTTGGTTCATTTTGGTCTTCAATTGCTTCAATATCTGAAGTTCAACTCGTAGCAATTGCCCAAAGGATTCATTATCACCATGATAATTCATCAACTCTGACTCTCTGAAATCCAGGTAGCCAAGGAAAAAGTCTTTGAAACGTTTGATTATCAGTTCAAAATATTTCGGATCATCAAATGGTGCTAAATCTAATGCTTCACTCTGTTCTACACGCCTACGTAAAATTTCGCCATCATCCTCATAACGAATACACCAGGCAAACTGAGGCAAGTTAATTACATCACACTCCTGGGCCTCTTGTCGATGAATTTCACGTTTGTACAGTTTGCGGGCTTGCGAAATATCAGTGGGATCATTGTGGTCGAGAAACTGATCGAAATGGGCAAAAGTCTCGTAATTTCTCTCATCATAATGCCAACACGACTTTGTAAAATCATCAAACAGGGGCAAAAAAGCTAACAATAATAGTGCAAATTCCTCTGTCGTATCATTAATGTACCATTGCCCTTTATATTCAATCAATTGTAGTGTTGGATTAATCTTGAACCATTTGTAGAAGAGACGCAAGTTTTTATTGCTGACCTTTACTCGATCTAAAAATCCTCGTTGAATGGACAAGTTGAAGAATTGGTAATCATCAGCCGGTGGTATGAATTTGTACAATCTGCAAAACGAAAACAGCTCTATCAGCGGGGAGTAAGATATGAGTACCTCTTGCCATGTTTCTTCCACTATGCTATCACATTTGTTTGAATCCAAGTCTAATAGTAAAATAACATCACCAGTTCTTCTATCCACATCGAAATGGGCATTAGGTTTATTACTATGATTACAGAAATCCAGTAAGGGAACTAAAGTCGAATTGACTATAAAATCGTCGCTTTCTTCATCCACTTCCTGGGGTATTTCAAGGCATCGAGAACCTACCGCTGCAAACAATTGACGAACAATTCCTTGAGGAATTTGCGAAAAAAACTGTCCAAATCTCTCCAAAATCATCTCCAACAAGTAAGAGTCCATGTATTGTCCATAATAATCTACTAACAATTCCACATATCTGGATGAATTCTCAACAGCTGTCGTCAACAAGACGTTATCCAGATAATAGACAAGAATTGTAGGTAATTCGAATTCTTCCTTTATCATGGAGCAGATCAAGAAAAATCCCACCAAAGTATTGGATTCATTCAATAATTCAGCAATCCCTTCAAATTCAAGCATATCTGCAAATACATTTTTAAATTTTTGTTCAGTCCTTTCGAATGCTTGTCTCGATGAATACCAATTCTCATTATTCAATGCCTGAAAAACAGTATGCACATCAAATGTCGCATTATGAGGAATTCTCATCAGCTCAATCTTAGAATCATGACTATCTGCATTAAGAATGCCAATACTTGAAAGATTTACAAACACACCATAACCGCTTGCAGGGTCCTCTAAAGCAGATTTACCAACCCTAACGGAAGTATGAAGATGACTATCAGTATTTTTAAGGAACCATTGGGTTATTTCAGACATTAGCGAGCGGCAACCGTTGAAGCATCTATTTTTCAATAATTGTCTACCATCATTATCCGTTCGTTTTTCAATCTTCAAAAGTGAATTTTTTAGCGCATCGGCATCTTGTATGAAAAATTTTGATGGATATGAGGTGAGATGAGCTCTACAAGTCCAAAGAATCAATATTGATAATAAATCAAAAAGATGATTGAAGCTATTAAACTTAGTGAGCTTACTAAGAAGCGTCGTGCCTCTGAAGGTGAGGAAGGGGGCTCTGAGATTGATGTCAGTAGTAGCGATTCCGATAGTAATGATGAACAAGCAGATGATGAAGAGGTTGTGAATATAGATTTTGATTTCTTTGGTGGTAACCCAAAGGTGGATTTCCATGCTGTTAAAAATCTTTTACGCCAAATTTTGGGTCGTGAAGAGAGCAATAAAATCCAGTTGAGTCAGCTGAGTGATCTCATATTAGCCTCTCCAACTACCACCATTAAAACTGACGGTCCTGAATCTGATCCATACTGTTTCGTATCATTTGTTGATTACAAGGAAAACCGTAATTCTGATTATGCCCGTTACTTGCGTAGAGATGAAAGAATGGCATCCTTCTTACGCACAATTGAAACAAATTCTAAGAAGAGTTGTGCACTAGTATTAAGTGAACGTTTAATCAACATGCCAACCGAGGTTGTCCCACCATTGTACAAAATCACCTTAGAAGATGTAACTAACGCATTAGGCGATGGTAAGCATTACGATTTTTATGTTATTTTGAGTCGTAAATATGAGGTTAATTTTGATATGGACAGTGATAGCGAAGATGAGGGCCAAGGAGAACGTTCAAAGAAACGGGTGAAGCAACAAGAGATTGATTATTTCCATGTAGAAGACAGGTATTTCGAAAAAAATGCAAAACTACACTACGATTTACAACCTAAGAAAGGTTTGATCCCTACATATACGGTAATATCGCACCAGGATTTGTTAAAGAGCATCTCCGAATTAGAACAAGAAATCCAACTATGTTAGTTTGCCCAAATGAGATCTTAAACTCTGTCTGTATAGGAGTAAATATTATATCAACAACTTTTTTTGGTGTCAAAATATGAAGGAACTTCGATAATAAAGCTCTTTCTAATTTATAATTGAAAAAGTCTGAGAAAACAGAAACAAGGAAAAAAATTGATGAATGTTAAATGGAAAGTGGAAATGAAAGCGAGCGAAATATATAAAACAGAAGGAAACCTGAGAATATCGTCTTCTGCGGGCTAAATAGTTTCAATAATTCTTTACTAAAAGGTTCGAAACATCAATTGCCTCAACTCTCAATGGTGTCATCTTTTTAATGTTATTGAATGCCGGTAACAAAAACGACAGAGAAGAAACAAGTACAAAGGACTAAAATACTCTGTTTATGGTTGTAATGGCAGGAAACATTAGCCGCTGAGATATCTGCCTTTTAAACCATACAGTTCCCCTAAAACCCTGATCACATGACCAATTATTACATTAGCAGATCACACTTAACGAAACAAATTCGCAAAAAGAACGAAAAAATTTTCAAGTCAATGGAACCAAAAAAGGAGGGTAAACTCTGTCGTCAATCTAGCACAAATAAGCAAGTACGCTCACATATAAGGAATCCGTGAGATCATAAAGGGGCTGGTTACGACTTCAAGTTTGGAAAGAAGCTCTACGGTTAGATACGGGAGCGCTTTGCCTTCTTTTTTGTGCTATTACTCGCCTCTGGTGGTGGTGATTTTTTCCCCCGAGCGCGAGCTTCGTCGGACGTGACATTAGGGACTGTCCGAGAGCCGTTCATTATTCCTCGTTGGCGGCAAAGTGATTCATAAAATAGCCGCTGAGGTCGTCATAAAGTGGAAATAAAGATGTCTTCCAGATCTCCATCTCCTCCAAGGAGGACTGTAATTAATGGAAGCAAGACAGAAGATGGAGGTGATGCCCAGATTGAAGAGCTCGTTAAGATGCGTAATCAGAAATTAATTGAATTATACTGCGTATCAAGAATGGGTGAATTGCTTAACATTACCGATGAAGCAAATTTGAAGACTGAACTTCGTTCTTTTTTGGCTGAGAATGATATCAGAAAGGGCACGAGGTTTCAGCCAAGTACTCTGCCGAAATCTGAAGCAGTAGAACATAATAAGAATCCAGCTCTAGAAAACAAGAAAGTTCCTGTTAAGGAGAAGGCATCATCTACTCCTGTACCGAGTAATGGGGCGGGGATGCAACAGCTACAAGTATCGAGTAGTAACGATTCATCTACTCCTAGTACAGTTACTTCTACAGCCAATAATAATTACAGTAATAAGAGACCTTTCCCTGAGTTCGACGCTTATCAGGAGAAAAGAGTGAAATTAACTTCTGAAAGGTCTGCTCCTGCATATCCTGTACCGCCAACGTCACGAACTCCCCATCCGATGTACTACATGGACGTGAATGTTCCTCCAGCAGAACCTACACCAGTCGAGCCAACTCACAGGTACCAGAACCGACTGGTCGATGAGGTCACTAGACCGCCTGTGGAGGAAGGTAATTACTTCCATGAGAACAATATTAACAGTAGGGAATCTGTATATTTATTGACTAAAGATATCGTTCCTTCGAAAATAGCTCAGGCATTACCATTGGCAGAACTCAAATACATGGTACAAACATTGCCTCTAATTAAACTAATTCCCATGGCTCATAAGGCTTTGACGACAGATATCATGAATAACGCGTTGAATGAAGGAAGGATTACTGTGGTAAGCTCTAGGATAGAAGAATTAAGACGCTTAGGGTTATGGTCCCTCAGACAACCTAAACCATTTGTAGACCCTTGGGAGAACGAGCCTTCCCATCACAGGACCTTAATGACAGAAGCAAAATGGATGCAAACAGACTTTAAAGAAGGCCAGGCTTATAAAATTGCAGTCTGCACGACGTTGGCTCAGGCAGTCATGGATTACTGGGTTTACGGAGAAGCATGTTGTGTCAAGAGAGCTTCAACCAAACATTCGCCTGTAAATAATGGACTAACAGAATTACATGGAGTCGAGCAAGGATCATCAGCGACTGATAAAGAGACTTCTGAGCCCAATCAGTTACAAATAGCTGAAGAACGTGAGTCAGATATGACGAAGACTGCACCTGACACTTTAGTAAGAGAAACTATTGAAGGTCCAGATTTAGTCCAAAGTAGCGATGAATCAATTGAAAAGGATTCTCAAGGGATTATGAAGGGTTCTGATAATGATGCTGAAGACGACCAATTCCTTTTACCAAAACCTGGTTCTTCTGGTGAGGGTGCTGAGGAATTGAACGACGGGGTCAGTGGCGACGCAAAAAGTCTACAAAAATCTGTGACGGACCCCTATAGGTTAACACTTTCATTTGATGAGTTGAAGCCTTTAGAACAAACCATATTACAGGATGCTCCTTTATACATTGGAACGAATTCTGAAGATGCAAGGAATGGAGGTCTTCCGTTTGTACCAATTTCCAAATCGATGATCACACTTGAAGATGATCACTACTTGAAAATAGTCGAAAGACAAATTATGGACGAGGAACAATCATTGGTACAGTTGAGCAAAAGAAGAGGCATGTTTTATGGTAATAGAAGAAGCCATTATCTGAAACCACCCCCAGCACCATCTTTACGATACTTACAAAACAGAACACCTACTATTTGGCTTCCTGAAGATGATCAAGAATTGGTAAGAAATATCAATGCCTATGCCTACAATTGGGAATTGATCAGTGCACACATGAGCTCCAGACCCAGTATGTCTTACGTATCGAACATCGAGCGCAGGACCCCTTGGCAATGCTTTGAAAGGTTTGTCCAATTGAATGAAAAGTTTAGCTTTAACGATCTTAAAGGTCCGCGCGCCCATAGCGTACAACAGTGGTTGATGGAAGCACACAAATTCCAGCAGCGGCAAAACAGAAGGATATCACCTCTTGGTGTGGGGCAAGAATCTATTCAAAGGGGTCATCGAAGATTGCGTTGGGCAAGCATGTTTGAAGCCATGCGTAAATGTATCAAAAAACGTGAAAATGCTCCTCGCCCTAACCCAACACAACCGAGAAAACCATTGGATTGTAAAAACATGAAAGTTCCTACTCCTGCGGAAATGTCTCAATTAAAAGCTCAAAGAGATGAAGCTTTACGTCGAGATATTCAGCTGAGAAGAAGTTTCAAAAACCGCATTCAACAACAACAGCAGCAACAACTTCAACAACATAGACAACAAATTCCACAGCAAGCTTCACAAGCAAATGTTAACATCGGTACTATAAAGGCGAATTCAACTTCTCGTACGAATACTAGTCCTGATAAGCCTCATTCTAATTCTGGCAGTACTCCGCAGGCGGCAAAGACACCTACCAATAGACACACACCTTTACAGAGGAAGCTTACAGAACAAGAAATTATCGAAGGCTATTCAAAAAAAATTTTAGCCAAGCAACCCGAGTTTTCGTTAGAGACAGCCATGAATGCGGCTCAACGATATTATAAGTCTTTGGTTGCGAGGCAACAAGAACATCAAAGACAGCAACAGGGACAACAACAACCAGAGCAGTCTGATCCGAAAAAATCACCATCACAGCAACATGGACCATCTCAATCAGAGCCCAGATCTTCAAAAAGTTCAAGCAATTCTTCTAATACAACAAATGGTAGCAATAGTCAACCCGACCCAAATAATAAGATAAAGTCACCAACTCCACAGGAAATTCTACGAAAGTATCAAAAATAACGAGATTATGATAGACACGGACGTCTTTTGTTTCAATTCATTTATTTCATTCATAATTATTATTATAATAACATTTTTTTTTTATTTGATTCCAAGAGATTAATACATCTATCTGCCTTAGTATATTTAGCAATAAGTTCCAAAAGTAGTATTCTTTGAACTTTAGAGAAAATAATTACCATGGATACAGGGACAAGCGAACATACAAAGTAATTCGTAAAGTTGTACAGATGCATTAGAAAAAAAAAAAAAGAAAAAAAAAAAACTGAATACCATTTATTCTCATTTAGTTTTCAGTTATTTCTACACTTTTGGAAAGGTGAAGATAGCTGTCTCTTCGACGGGTTTCCCATCAACCCTATAAGTGACCTTCCATTTAACTTTAAGAGGGCTTGCTGTGATCTCAGGTGCACCATCAATATGGGCGTCTTGAGTCACACCTTCATTTACAAACCCTCCCAAAGTACTACTAGATTGTGGCAGCAGTTTTAGTTTTAAATCCTTGGGAACGGCAACCAAGTGAGTCAATTCCTGAATGGTAGATGAAGAAACATTCGAGAAGAAAAATTTGCATTTTATAGTTTGTTTATTCTCTCTGTTAAACGAACCTTGAATCTTTAAATGATTGGATTGGTGAACAAACACTTTGCCTGAAGGCGTTTGGAAATCACCAAAGAGATCTAATCCACTATCACTTTGTTGAGGAAGTTGACCATTAGAAGTACTTTGAGAAGAAAGACTTCCAAGAAGGTCTAAATTGCTATTGCTGTGAGAAGTTGCATTGCTAGTCACAGGCGGAGCTGGTTGAGCTGAGCCCAATTGAATACTACCACCTAGACCAAAGTTTTTCGTACTTTGGCCAGAAGAAAGCGATAAATCATTTAAATCTCCCAGTAAATCTGCTACAGGATCACTATTACCACTACCATTTGAAGCAGATTTATCAGCGTTACCATTTTCCGAAGGTCCTTCATCAAAATCTATGAGATTAATCTCTGTCGCCAGAGCTCCACCTGTACCGTTAGGAGAAGGCGAAGAAATGTTGCTTGGACGAATCTGCGAGGCTGCACCCGAATCGCCAGCTCTTAATAAATCGAATTTTTCCAAAAGTTGATTGACCGTATCATTAAATTTAAGTAAATCTTGAACCAATTCATCATCTTCGTGCTCTTCCTCAATGATTGCTTGAAATTTTGGTTGAGCACCTTTTAAAGCACTCTGTAATTCGTTGACAGTTTCATTCTTCAAATCTGGAGTATCTGAAGAGCCTAACATTTCATTCAAAAGATCAGCTTTACGTTTTAATTTGTTTAGTTCCGTTAAAATAGTCTGTTTCGCTTCCCTAGCATTATCTTCCTTAAAACCCGCCATGATTTTCATCAATTTGTTTGCCTCCCTAAGATCTTCTGGTCTACCACGTCTAATCAATTCTTCCAATTTGGCAGATTGGGCAACTTCTTGTTCCTTTTGAATTTCACTTGGTGTCTTTAATTGATCGGAAGGCCTCAAAACTGCCATATCTGAATCGTTAATTTTGGGGAAAATATAACCTTTGTACTTTAGTAATCTGTGCATATCTCTAATATAACCCAAATCCTCTTTATAAGAAGCATGTTTACAGATAGTTTGATACCATTCTTCAATTGCAGTTAAGACTAAACGCTGAACCTTAGAATACCTCATAGGTGGATGCTCAGGAAATCTCTTAACCAACTCATTCAAAAATTCCTTCCTCGATATTTGTAAATGCAACGGATACCCACAGTTCTTGACTAAAACATCCAAAAGAGCTAATGCAAAAACCGCAGTGTGAGTATCTCTACTGTTGATCAGCTTGACAATTGCAATAACAGCATCTCGAGGTGCAGGTCCTTGCTTCTCATTTATATAGTCTGCAACATCTAAATTCAAAGCCAGATCAGGCTCTGGTAGAGAAAGACGACATGAACGTTGGATTTTTCTTAAAAGTGGATTTCCCACAGGTTGTGGTCTCCGAATTGGCCCATCAGTAAGGTAAATACCCTGCGACATGGAAGCTTTACCTAGTTTTATGTCTTTTTTTTTTTTTTTTTCAAAGTTGTTTTCGATCTATTATAATTTATCAATCCTTTGCAACATTTCTTGTTTACTCGTAGTTTTTCCTCCTTTTCTGAATACGCCTTTTTTTTCGAAAAACCACAATTAGGGTTTTAGAGTAACTAGGGCTAGAGCTTATTAGGGCTTTCAAGGTAGAAGCCAGGGCTTACTAGGGTCTAAGTTAGGGCTTGCTACAGTTTAAGTTAGAGTAGTATATATAGAGAACAAATCCCCCATATATTGGCAGTCTAATGACACTGAAATAAATGTGGTCTCCGAAGGATTACGTACTATTCATAATCTTCGAGGAGCCTGCAATGATCCAAGTAAATTTACCAATAGAAAGTTACTCGTAGATAGAGCAAACAGTAGCTCGAATTTAGTGGTTTCAGAGATATTGTGATCTTTATGAATTAAATTAGATCGAGGTATTCAGTATTCAAGTTTTAAATACCATTTTACACTCTTTAATTAATTTCTTCGTGTTTGCCTCAATAGAGAATTGAACCCATTCCTTTGTCTGCAAGTTCAAGAATCAAAATATAAAAAAGTAACTGGGGTAACAAATTGAAGATTAACATCTCATTGGGTACAATTTAATATCCATCGAATTGATAAATCCGAACGAGTATCCTTAAGGAACCCAGGATTTCTTTTATAAGCGGATTATACCATGAGTCAAGAATCCCATGAAGATTCCCTTGGTATAGATAAACTGAGCGTGAATTATGATTATTTATTGTACAAGATTGCAGATCACGTATCAACTATTGAATTCCAAACCAACCAAATCTGTAGACGACAGAATGAATTAATCACCGAGGACATTGTGGGTGGAATTATCGATGAAAATATTAAACATTTTGAAGGGATTTTGAGGAAATGCGAAGAATTGGAAAATCATTTTGATATGTTGGATCAGATTAATAGTATTACAGAAAATTTTAAAACAAGGCTAGCTCAAGTAGCCAGAGATTACAAAGAATTAAAAAAAAGTTAATCCTTACCAGGTGATTCTTTCATCATCTATTGCCATTTTACGTCTTAAATATCTTATCCTCTGTTCATCCCAACGGCATCTGACAGCAGTTTGTTTCATACGGACACATGCCAATACTAATAGGGCTATCACTTTAAAACTTGGAATATTCCCCGGTGAAAGTAAACCAACACGGAAACGAGGTTTGTACTGGTCATCATCTAGAAGCGCATGGTAGGTTCTGGTAGACGGTACGGCTGACTGATTTACTTCACTTTCTAACTTCAAAAGATCCAATTTTAAATGCTGAGAACCGGCTCTCAATACGCGGTTCAAATAATCATTCATAATCCTTAAATCGTTATTGTGTTTAACTTCGTTGTTGTATTTTAGTTTATAATAGTCTAGGCGATCTTGTGTAGATGAATTGGATCTGAAAGAGCTATCCTGAGACCTGCTACTACCACTTCTTTGTTCCAACAATTTTCTCTCCAGAGATAAATTCTCATCTTGCAAGGATTTCAATTCATCCAACAACTTTTGTTTCATATTATTATACTTTTTCTTTTGTTCCTCGTCAGTGCTCATTAATTGCTTAGATTTTAGGTATTCTTTAGAAAGATACTCTAACTTAGAGCCAACTTTCTTTAATTCGTCTTTATAAACATCTTTGGAATGTTGTAGTTTAATCAATTTCTCTGTTAAATCACTTTTGTCTCCTTCAGTTGTCGCTAACTTTTCTTGCAATTTATTAATCTGCTGTGTTAGTTTCTTTTTAACACCATCTAAATCTCCAATTTCTTGTTGAACTATTCTGTCATTTTCCTTATTTAAAGCATCACATTTGCTTTTCCAAAGATCTAACTCACGTTTGTGAGTCTCCACAAGCGCAGTTCTTTCTTCTTTCAAAAGTGTAATTTCCCTTTCTAACTTGGTCCTTTCGAATCCATTTTTCATTTCCAAATTTCTTAACTCGGATTCAAAAGTCTCTCGGCATCTTTCCTCTTCTACCTCTAGTCTTCTTGAACCATCCTTTAATTGTTTCTTATAAGCTTGTAGTTCGGTCTCTAACTTTTGAATCTGCAACTCCTTATCTCTAATTCTCTGTGAAGTACGCTCTGAATTCTTTGTAGTATTTTCAATAACTTGAGTTTGTAACTCCTGAGCGGTTGCACGAGTTCCTTCTAATTGTGTTTTAGTTAGTTGTAGTTCTTGTTTCAAAGAATCGAAGGCTTTTCGGTGATCCAAATCTGAGGTGGCATTTTTCTGGCAATTAGATTTCCACTCATTACATTCCTTAATCAAGTCAGATACTCTTTGGTTTAAACTGTGCTTTTCATCACTTAACCTGTGTATTTTGTCGTTAAGAGAAGATTTTGCACGTTTTAATTCCAAAATGTCAAGGGTATGGTCATTTCGGTCTTTGGTATTGGTACGTAACTTTTTTAATTCTAGTTGCAGGTTCTCATTTTCAGTTTCCTTGTATTTTATCCGCGATTCTAATTGGACTCTATCATGCGTGAGAGCTCGTACTTCTTTCTCTAAACTTGTTATAGAATCTCTTTTCATTTCCAATTGCCTTTCCAAATCTAACAACGATTGGCTACCCTTATGATCGAACTCTTGCAACTGGTTTGTGAGTCGTTGAATCTTAGCTCTATTGTCCTCCAATTCACTTTCTTTATTTACAAGAGTGACATTCAGGTTGTTAACATCAGATTTAAGCATCTGAATTTCCAATTGGTGCTGCTCCTCCTTAGCTCTTTGATCTTCCTGAGTCCTTAACATTTTATCCTCCAAATGCGCCACTTCATCTCTATAAGTGTTCAATTGTAGAGCAGTTTTCTCCAACTGATTTTGCACATAGAAAAGCTCTCTCTGACATGTGCTGTGGTCAGCCTCAGCTACTGTCTCTTGTTTGTCTTCAGCGGGATTCGCCTCTAATTCGATCAGTTTTGCCTTCAATTCAAGGTATTGCTGATTCAGCGTATAATGTTTCTGTTTCCATTCGTGAATCTCATCTAGCAGTCCAAGATTCTTGCTTAGCTCACCTTGATCTGTAACATTATGCAGAAATTTCAAGAGCGAATTACATTTTAATCTCAGATTATAGTTATCAGTATTCAATTTGTGCAACTGCTCTTGTTGCTCTTTCAAGGGATTAGAAGCTGGTGCATTTTCTTGGAGATTTCCCATGAGGTTTTTAACTACATTATCGGATTCCTTACCATTACCGTTGACATTCTCATTATGATTAGCACTGACATTATCTGCCAATTGTCCATTCAATTGCGGGAGTGTGTCATCGAATTGAGAGCTATCGTTGAACATTCTATGAGAAGCTACAGTATCATCTAAGTCCGTACGTCTCGATTTCCTCAGAGGTTCTTCTTCCTTAGTACCACCTTCATCGTTATCTTCTTGCGCTAGTGTTTGAATAGGTGATCTACTGTGTCTCTTCAATCGATTCTGTCTCGAGTATCCTATCGGAGTAAATTCAAGGTCCCTGCGACCACCCAAAGAATGACCAAAAATTTCTGACATCCTTCGACTTCGTAATATAGCAGCAGTGAGAGCTCTATCGACTATCCTTGTGCATCTATTTACAATTTCGAAGTAGATGTTTATGTTCAAAAGATGGACCTCTTTGTACTCACGCGAAATATTTCAATGCTTTACACAAACGCGGGTCCATGTCAAGACAAAAGGATTACCGAGTATTAGACTCTACCTATCTATCTATCTATCTGTAATTATTTTATCGTACATTTTCTACAGTCCACGTAAATCTTTGGCGAAGTGTTCCAAGGATTGTAATGCCTTGCCCGAGTGAATACTTTGTTCAGCTTTATCAATGCCTGCTTTCCAATTTCTTGTACCTTCCCCCAGGCAGTAAAGTACCGCTGTATTAAGTAGAACATAGTCATACACAGCATTTCCCTCCTTGAAGTGATGTTTACCAGATAGTATTTCTTTTAACAGTTTTGCATTTTCCTCTGGTCCCAAAGATCTAACCTGTGAAAGATCATGTTCCGCAAGGCCAAACATGGAAGGTTTCACATCAAATACATCTAGTTTACCACTACCATTCACTTCCCAGATAGTAGTTCTACCAATCGGGGATACCTCATCAAGTCCAACATGTCCCCACACCACAAAAGTTTCACTATTGGGATATATTAAAGCAGCTGCCTTGGCATACTCAGAAGCTAATTCTTTGGAATACACACCAAGAACTCTTCTGTTAACATCGGGTACTGGGTGTAGCAAGGGTCCTAGCACGTTAAAAATGGTGGGGATTCCTAGCAGCTTACGAATCTTAGCAACAAGTTTCATACCATTGTGAAAGAAAGGTGCCAAGAGAAATAAAAAATCATTGGATTCCCACATATCTGGAACGGTTTTATTGTTCACTTTAGAAACGTCACATCCTAACTTAAAAATCATGTCACCAGCACCACTATTGGAAGTAGAAGCTTTACCACCATGCTTACAAACCTTAAAACCCGGTATACCAGAGGCCACAATGGCAGCAGATGTAGAGACATTAAAGGTGTTTTGACCATCACCCCCAGTGCCCACAATATCAAGAACTAATCCATCTTTCCTATCATTGCCTAATTCCACCTTATCAGAGTGTAATAGGACCGCTCGAGCCGCTTCTGCAATGTATTCCGCTCTATGGTCCAAACCAGTAGTTCGCAATGCTGTTAGGAAACTTCCAACAGCTACATAGATGGCCGTTTCACTTTGCTGGTCCTTTTCTGTTGACTCCGATTCCTCGAGCAAATTCAATACAATAGATATAGCTGCATAGAGATCACTAGGGGATAAAGTGGGGAGATGCACAAGCAACTTTTTTGTAAATCCCGTTAGTGAATGGATTCCAGACATTAGAAGGAAGAGAGCCTCTCTTTTTTAGAGCACTTCGATGTAAGTTATTCTGATTCATTTCATTTTTTTTTTTTTTTTTTTTTCAAGGTTCGGAAAATTTTGACAAAAATTCGGTTTAATCATGATAAAGTTGAAGAGCTCATCGCTCCATTCAAATCAGCTTGAAACCTTTTTCTCCTAATCTCGATGGCCTGCATCTCACGCTGATAGATTTTATAGTTAATATAATACTTTTTTTGTAGTTTTCGAAGCTGTGGTAGTTGTTCACAACACAACTTTTCACAAAGTTTCTCATTAAATTGGGTTAATGGTCTTAAGTACTCGAAACCGCGCTGTAGCTCTCCAATGGTCCCCAGCTGTTTAGTAATAGAACCCTTAATTTCAGCTTCAGATTGTTGTGGCCATTGCAAGCCCTTATGCTCAACTGAAGTGTCTTTCATCTTGTACTCTACTTGATCCATGAAGGATTGTGAGTCAGTGGCTTGCATAAACGGCTCATTGATTGTATAGGATGCCACCAGTTCGTTAAATGTTTGCTCAAACACATCCCTTGGGTGCTGGATGAAATCAGGTGCCTTCATATGAAGACACTCCATTTCAAGCGGTTCTAAAAGTGTTTGCTGTGAAGCCATTGTCTCTAGTTCACCTAGCTGTGCTACATTTTGTTCATATATTTGGTCTTCTTGCAGTTGTACTTCTGCGTTTTCCTGTCCTTCTTCATCGTCTAATATAATTTCGAAATCGTTCTTGGGAGCTGGTAAAGAGGCAAATAATTCAGATAGAGTTTTCCGTGGCTTACCCAAATTCCTTATAGGCTTTTCATTTTCTTTGGTATCAGGTCCCGCCAACAACGCCCTTCGATTAGACCTGATCACTTCATCTGCATTATCCTTAGCGCCAGGTTCAGGCAATTGCAACTTTGGTCTCTTTAAGTCAGCACCAGAGAGATCAGAATCCTGAGGTCTAGCACCAGGCTCTCGTTTCCTCTTAGCGACACTACCTTTACGATCTTCTTTGAGCCCCCTAGCAGAAACCGTTTTCTCAAAATTAGCGATATCTCTTGCCATACGTTCATCTTCAAAAGAGGTATCGTAAATCCCTGATTGTGGTTGCTGTTCATAGGCAACATCTTCGTTATAGTCAATTTCGGTTTCGTATCTCTTACGTGGTTTCTTGATAGTCGCCCTTTCACCTGCCTGTTTCAATTCACGTCTTTTTTGCAATTGTGCGATCCTCTTAGACTCCTCCAGCATTCTTTCACGCACTTTTCTAGTGGCTTTCTTACCTTTCGTGTTGACCAATCTAGCCCTTGCCTCTGCTAACATCTCCCTTTCTTCGTCTTCCAATTCTATTCCATCAGGCTTTGCCGCCTGGGTCTCTGCATTATTAGGGTATTGTAATTGCAGTGACGAGCTAACACCAAATTCACTGTCACCTTCTAGTAACTGGTTGTATCTATCGATGCAGACCTGGGCTGTTCTACCCATTGCATCTGCGATGGTTCTCCATTGGTTAGGCAAACGTCTTGCCAATTCCAGCAGCCTTGCATCCTCCGGTCTGGAAAACTCCCCAAAGTTCAACCTGGGATTTAGGTACTCATCCCAACGTATTTGACACTGTCTCGCACTCTTATTCTGCAACAGCGAGGCTACCTTACTCCATTGATGTGTACCATACTTTTGTATAGCAGCCTTAACGATCTGATCCTCCAAATTCGTCCAAACTCCTACCTTACCAGAAGTTGAGGATTCCGACATCATTCAACCCATCAAATAAACCAGATGCAGTTCGTTTTAATTTTCTTTCGGCGAATCGATGAGCTTGCTCATTGCATTCTAGTCTATTTTTTTTTTTTTTTTTTACTTGCTTATTTTTTTTTTTTTTTTTTTTTTTCGGCTTGCTAAATATTTCACAGAGCTGGTATTTAAAAGAAGACAAACATATATTTTGCAAATTCAATATAACAACTTATAAATAAAAAAACAAAGAGGATTCAAGAAATTTAGAGTGCTTTTCCAGAAAGTTGAGTAGCTACAATTTTTCCGCCTTATTTTGAAGTCTGTTCAGGTGCTCCTTTTTCCGACATTTTGAATGAGAATCTTTTCTCCCAAGCACCAGAAGCTAGTAAACCAATGCTATCCACCGGGTAGAACTCCGGATAAGAAACCTAAGTCGTCAGAGACGTCGTATTTAATGTACTACGTTAATTCTAGACGAAGCAAACTGGAGAAGGTTAGTACCTATTTAGTCAGAAGGACGAATGTTGATCTAAACCATCGAAGAATTGGAAATGTTGCTGTCACTTTAGAAATAATGCACGATGTTGTAGAAAATTGTAAGGAAAATCTAAATGTTTTTGTCAAGGATTTTCTAAATATTATGCTAAAAATATTGACTAATAATAATTTTAACAACGATGTTGGAATCGTTGAATTGGCCGAAAAGACATTTGCGAGTATCTGTAAAAATGTTGATGGCCCAATGAGTGGTGGTGACGCTGAGTTTATCAGATTGTATTCGTCTTTTGAAACGCTATACTTTGAAGTGGCCAGCAAGATTTTGCATAATGACGATCTTCTGCTCAAAGGTTGTATTGATATTTCATGTACAACTGATATAGCAAGTAATCCTCAGATTAACCATTTTGTCCCACATTCTGTAACATATGCCCTAGAAAAATTTACTGAAAGAAACCCTCGCTATACGGAATTAGATTTGGGTTCACCAACGGATCAGAACATCAGCAAAAGTTTAAGCAAAGTGCAGACAAGAACAACTGGTTTAGATGATATTCATGAGGAAGATACAGACCTGTCTGTCGAAGCCTTGCGGGCATACTTCAATACTACAGAAACTGATAAGTTGACATTAGCGATAAGGGCGCTCTTAGACTTTCTACAAAGTTCACCCAATAAGGAATTGCTTCAATTCATTTGCAACGGTATACCGGTGCAACTGAGGTATATTGCAGTAATACTTTTAATTAGGCATTTAACAGATCCTGGAACTAAAAAAGACCCTATAATTAGCCTGAGGTTGATATCCAGTTTATTGGCTTCAGACGTTAGTATCGTTGGGTTGAGTATTATGGATATGATGCGAAAAATCTTGAAATTTCAATTGGACAATTTAGAGAGTCCCGAAGTTGTAGATCAATGCCGCAAGACAATTGCTGATCTAAACTACAAAATTTATTATAGAGGTCAAACTGCAGATATGTTGTTTGAATTAGAGTTAAAACTGCAGACAACTAACGAGGAAACGGAAAGAGCCGTATTAATTGAGGACATTGATGAACTACTATCGCATATGAGTAAACCATGTATTGGATTAGAATTATTCTTAAATCTAGCCCCTTATATGGACTCCAATAGGAAACTAAGATTATTCGACGCTGTAGACGATCGTTTCTCCGGAGGCAATTTACTCTTTCAACTATTTGACATGATTAACAGAATGAACAATTCACAAGATCAAGAAGTCTTGATGCAATCGGCCTTTCAAAAATACCAAAGTATTGCATTACTATCAGGTCTTAATTATTTCACTGAAAATGTAGCGGAACCAAGAAGCGCATATTATCTTTACCATTGGGAAGCTGCAACTTTCTTAAAAATGAAAAATTATGAAACTCAAGTGGATTTAAAAAGTAGAAATCAAACACTCTTCGATAGAGACGAACTAATTTCCTTTTATTCCAACGAGAGAATCAACAAATATTCTCAAAAAGGTACTCAAATCCTTGTATCCAATCCAAACCAATTATCTAGCTCAGACTTATTGTCTGATCAACTGCCACAACGTACGAATAATTTTGCGGAAATGAACAGTCGTAAAGGGGATTCTATTAACGGTACTTTCTCCGGAAACAATAGTACTAGGGACTCTATTGCAAGATCGCTCAACGGTAATGGACCAGCAGAATTACACTCCTGGAGAGGTTTAAAAAGTCCAGCACCCAGAGTGACGGATTTAAAGAGGGCTATTTCATCACCAAAGAAAAACATAGCTTCAAGATCAAATACATTACGTGGATCACAGTCTGTTAAGTCTAAAGTGACGAACATAACTTTCTTGTTAAATGAATTGAAGAATAATAATGATGAGAGCAATAGTCATATAATGGAGCCGGATGAAGATCAACCTATAGTACTCGATAGGAATGACATAGCTAGGTCTTCATCAATGAAATTAACCCCACCTCTTACTCACCAAGATTATGATGAGACTAACCTACCGAATGCAGGCCAGGTCGGATTTCAAGATGCCCAAGAGGAAGTTAATATCGCAAATTCTACAAACGGGGTTGCTGTCTAGGTGGTTGACTGAAGATAGAACGCTAAAACAAAAGAAAAATGTTAATGACTAGTGTAATATGTGTGATTAATTCAGTAATGATATTCTATAGTAATAATAATTCTTTTTTTTTTTTTTTTTCTCCTTCTTTATCAAATTAATCGTCAAGCCCTTCTCAAACAAATCGTTTGCTTCATTATCGGTATTGGAATCTCAACATTAATATTGTTTGATGTTTAGGCCCATTCTTAAAGTGCTTCCTATTAATTTCTTCCAAACCGAGACCAAGTTCAAGAAAGTTCAATTTTGAATATTAAGGTATAGTTAATTGAAAAATTTGCAGATAATGACAGATCTTCTCTGCATTCCTCAGAAACAGACCTCAGATGCCCATCTAAAGGAACATTTATCTCATGCCATTGAGTTGACTTCTTATCAAACTGCAGCGTTCTTCGAGACTGAATTGAATAAGATAGCCCATTTGAGAGAAAGCGTATCGGATCCTGAACCATCAAAGGCTCAGCTGCTAGATTTACAAAGGTACTGGATTTATCTTGAAGAGGTTGTGAAGAAGTTTCCTAATGATCAAATTCAATTTACTTGGATAAATCCTTTGCTTCAAAATTCTGAAAGGTCCGAGTATTCTTTGAAGTATGAACGACTAAATGTCCTTTATAATATCGGTTCACAGTATTCCATCTTGGCTTTGGAAGCTAATGATGGATCTTCTCAAGCTCTCAAAACAATGTGTCTTTTTTTCCAATATAGTGCTGGGTGTTTCCAATATATCATTCGACACCTGAAGGATTGTGAAGAGCCAGTATTCGATTTAAATAGTGGGCATGCTCTGGTAAATATGATGTTGGCACAGGCTCAAGAATGCTTTTGGTTTAAGGCCATTCAGGATGGTCATAAAAATTCCTTAATTGCTAAGCTGGCCCAACAAATATCAGAATATTACGAAGAAAGCCTAAAATTTGGGCGTAAAGCCAAATTGATTCGTGATGACTGGTGTTTGCATCTGGATTCAAAGGTAAACTATTTTAGAGCAGTTACATATTATAGAAATGGATTATGGCTCGGAGAAAAGAAGGAATTTGGTGATCAGATTAAGTCTCTAGAGATTGCATTAGGGTATTTGAGAAAAAGTGACTTGCAATCGAAAGCTAATTTCTTGATAAAGATTGAAGAATCTATCAAGGAAGTTCAAAGAGACAATGATTTCATTTATTTACAGACAGTACCGTCACATATTGATTCTGTAAAGCCGGCTAACATGGTTAATTCTTTACCAATAGAGACATTTTTTCCTAATGAACCTTCATCAATATTTAAAAATCTGCTACCGATCGGAGTTTTAGATGCATGTTCTGCATTTAATGACCGCCAAGAGCAATATGTGGAGCAGTATATGGTTGACCCCCTTTTATCTTTAAACAAATTACTTTGTGAAAGTTTACCTAAATTCGAACTACCACCAAACCTTAAGACTATTTCTCCACAAGAATTGGAATCTTATGAATTATCACTGAATGATCTTAAGTTCAATAGTGATAATCTTGAAACCCAATTCTTAGAGATAGAACAAATTTTAAACCAGGAATCTAAAGTTGATTCTGACTTAAGATTGAAGTATGGCACGGTTAATTGGGATCTGGAACCATCTGCAAATGTCAATGGTGCATATTACCAAAAACTACAGAAGTTAAGGAATTATTTGGATCAAGGAAGAAAAGTAGACGAAGAGACATTTTCGCTATTCCAAATTATAGACCAGAAATTGATCACCTCCCCAATGCAATTACCAGAGAGCAATTCTCCGATGGTAAAACAGATGACTAATGTTATTAGATCAAGGGAGAAATATGCTAAAGAAGTGCAAGCTAAATCGGCAGAACATAGGATATTATCACGAGTAATATCAGAATACAAAAGAACGGGTGGGATGGAATTTGAAGCATTATTCTTAGAGCATCTGAAGTTTTTTGATAGCGACATCAAATACATTCAAAGCCAGAGAGATGAGAACAAACGTCTTGTGGATCAATTGCAGTCACAAGATGATAACACTGCTCCTAAAAGATTGGATCCATACGCATTGTATTTGGAAGATCTACGATATTCTTTAAAGCTTTTAGAAGACGTTAAGAAAAACTTGAATGAGGGTACTGACTTTTACCAAAGTCTCCGTAAATCCACTAATGAATCGTTGTATGAGGCACAAAATTTTGCAAATACAAGAAGGATGGAGAGGCTATCCCTTGAATCCAAATTAAATTCAAGGTGAAACAAAATCAATTACACGTTGTGTATTTAATTGTTCATTAAATTTATTCGTCCTTCTCAGTAATTCCCCTTCCAACCTTCCATTTCTCATAGGCGGCTTTCTTAGCCCCTTTGGAGAGATTCGCCCTATGTCTTCTACTCTTCAAATGAATTTTCCAATTGGGCTCGCCAATGGCTATAAGTTCTTTACCTTGTTGATCACGACAAACAGTACAAACGTATTGCTGCCAATCTCGTTGGCCTTTATCCTTTATCTTCCCCAAGTTTAAAAGTCCACTTAGTCTTTCAGGTACGTGTATTTTTTCAATTGACTCATTTTGTACAAATTTTCTGGTGATATCTGTAGATCGTATCGACACCCTCTCATTCCAATGTGATAAATTAGATGCATCTAATATATAAACATCCCCGTCAACATCTGGTATTAACATTTTTCGTATCCACTTAACTTGCTTTTTAGCATATTGCCGTGTACGAATTTTCATACGTTCAATACCATCCTCTAATTTTACATTTTTTTCATTTGATAGCCAGGGCAAAAATTCTTTAAATCCAATTACTTGCCAAACTCCATTTTCACATTGTTCCATTGTATAATTATGGCTTTGGAAATAATCGTACAACTCTTTGATTTCTTGCATGGCACCTGTTTCCAACATTTTATCAACACGCTCATTTAGTCGTTGTTCTAATGGACCCGAATCACTATAGAGCCAAAGAAATAGCGTTTGGTACCTTAAGGAAGTCTCTTGTTCTGCATAAGTCTCACTTGGTTTCTTACCAGACTCATAATAAATCTCTAGCATCCTTTGTACTCTTCTAGCATCATTAGGGTGAAATTTCATAGCAATTTCTGGATCATGAATTTTCAAAGTATCATAGATAAGTTGGCTATTTCCTGAATTAAGCAGTTCTCTTTCTTCCTTAGTGATTCCTCTTTGTACAGATTTAACGCGTTTGCTGAATAGAACCTGTAAATAGTAATGCGTGCCACCAACTACGATAGCCAGCTTACCACGTTGGTGAATATCATTTATCGCATTAATACATTCCTTTTCAAATCTATGTAAATAGTATTCTTCTGACCAATCCACATGGTTAATGACATGATGAGGAACTCCTTCTCTTTCTTCGATTGGATGTTTGTTAGAGATGATGGGCAACCCTCTATATACTTGCATTGAATCTGAATTTATCACTTCACCATTAAACCTTTTCGCAAGCTGAATGGACAATTGTGACTTACCTACACCAGTGGTACCTGCAATGACAACCACTTTCCCCGGAGAATTGACAAACATCCTTTTCCAAAAGGCTCTAAGCATAACCTAGCCTCTACCTACCACAAACCAACCTATCATCCTCTATAAACTTTAGCTCTTTTCATCTGACCTAACTTCATATCATCCCATCCCATTCCAGCGAATTTTTTTTTTCCGTCTTCTAATGACACAAATCCTTACACCGCGCCCACCTAAAAATCATCATCACCAGAATCCTCGTCGCTGTACCAGCCATATTCGTAATTGGCTGCCATAGTCCCCAAATTCTCAACCAATTCGTCCCCATCTATCGTTGATCTCAGGTGTCGGGAAGCCACATCACGCCACTGAAGAAAAACATCTCTTGATTTTTCAGTAGCTGATAATCTCAGGACAAACGAATATGGATTTTGAAATTGTGAAGGAACGCTATCACTTGGTAAAAACTGAGTAGTTTGGAAAGTTTTTAAGTTTTTCTCTAAAGCCACAGTGCTCGGACCTCTTTGTATTGAACATTCTGAGAAAATGTGAGGATCTTTGTTGCCATTTTTGTAAACCGGATAATCGCTAAAGAAGGAGTAGCAATAATCCTCGTTCTCCCAAATCGATGATACAAATTTTCTCGTTTGATCACTCATACCAATCGAATTTTGTAGATGAACCATAGATTGCCTACCCTCACCCTTTTGTTCAAAAAGACTGTTAACGGTATCTAACACTCGAACAGATTGACCTGCCTGTTCCCAATCAGACAGAGACTCATCAATACGAAGTGGGAAAACCAAATCGGCCATCTCTTGGCAAACAACACTTGATTTCATTTGTCGTTCCCAATGTGACAAAAAAGACCTGTTCAAGCTTTTCAATTCTCCCCCGTAATAGTTCCATGCGAATATCGTAGTCTTGGGCAGTTCATTACGCAATTCCTCGAGCATTGCTGACGAAAATCCACTCCATGCACTATCAAGGCTGCTAATCAGATTAAAACCTTGCAAGGTGTCACATTTTTCCAGCTGCTTGTGTAAATTCCCGTCAAAAAACTCCTGCATGTAGTTGTCATGAAACTCTTGTACACCCAATTCGTAACTATCAAACTTGTGCACATCCAATCCTTTAAAATCCGGCAAATTAGATCTCTGCAAATCATGATTCCAATCTCTTAGATTGTTAAAAGATGTGGGGTCGTAAATCAATCTCGAATAGTCCGACCAGTATTTCGCTTTTTCTAAATTCAGCTGCGGGACTTGCATCGAGGCATTGTCCAATGCCTCCTGATATTCAGATCTAGGTATTTTGGAATTTGTCCAAATGACACTTTTATCCTCATCACCACCATTATCACTATCTTTAGAGTAAAAATAATCCTCCGGTTGAGAGTACTGATAAGTCCCCAGAGCACCATTCCCACCCTTGGACTCCCAAATCAGGGCTCTAGGCACAAAGGAAGAGGTTTGACTCAATTTATCATGGATCGGATTCAAATGGACACTGAAATCGTTCTCCTTAGATCCCTGCTCATCGTAAAGTTTCCTTTCCTCGCAGTTGAAAAACTGTGTAGCTAAATGATTACCACGGTGTCCCAAAGATACAGAGATTACTTCATGCATTGGTATTCTTGCAAGATAATGGCCTACAGCACTCGCGAAACCCTTAAACGGATTACTACTTCTTTTACTATCGATCTGATTTTACCTCATCTCATTGCCTTTTTTTTTTCATTTTTTCACCCAACTACTTTTTTTAAAGAACACGAGCTATTCGGTTTTAAAATATTAAGCCGTTCGATATGTTAATAGTGCAGACAACTCATGCCACCAAAGTTAAACTCATCTTGATAATTATATGTAAATGCAATTCCTCAGGGGTCTAGTTCAAATTTTCATAGTGAAAAGGGTAGTTGAATGGTCTTGCATGTAATTTATTTGATATCTTGTTTCATGAGCATGCTTGCGTTTGATTAGGTTTAAGTACATTTAACTGGAAGCCTTGGTCGTTTGGAAATGTCAAAGCCCTCTCTTGTTATGAATTGTAATGCTCATATCAACCACTGTAGTCAGAACTACGATCGAAATCAGAGTCTTGTAAAGATGAAAGAAAATTTGAAAGAAGGCAGCCGTACAATGGATGGCGCAATTGAAGATAAAGTGGTACCTGGGAGTAAGGCTAACGAAGGTGTAGGCCTAAAGGAATTTGAACAGGGTTCTGATTCGACATTCGCTACGGAGCCGCTAAGCCCTAATGAACTGAAATGGGATGGTCCAGGTGATATGGACAATCCTCACAACTGGTCAGCTTGGAAAAAGAGGTATACTACTGGCGTAGCAGCGATATGTTGTCTTGTGGTTACAATGGGCTCGTCACTTTACGTCTCAGCAGTGGATGAACTGGTCAGGGAATACCACATATCTCAAACATTGGCGTTAGCGGGACTGACGTTTTATCTGTTGGGCCTTTCTACTGTGATTGGAGCCCCGTTAAGTGAAGTATTTGGGAGAAAACCAGTTTATATGGTTTCCTTACCAGTTTCAATGCTTTTCACAATGGGCGTTGCCCTTTCCAACGGTCATATGAGGATTATTTTGCCATTAAGGTTCTTCTCTGGTGCATTTGCATCGCCGGCTTTATCGATTGCATCTGGTACTATCATGGACATATTTGATTTCGATGAGTGTTCAACAGCTATGACATTCTTTTGTCTAGCTCCATTTTTAGGGCCTGTGGTGAGTCCTATAATGTCAAGTTTTGCCACTCAAGAGCAGGGTTGGCGCTGGTCTCAATACATTCAACTGATTGCAGGCGGTACCGTATTACCCTTCATTGCTTTGATGCCAGAGACTCATAAGATGGTGATTTTGAGTAAAAGAGCTCGTAAAAGAAGCATGCCATTGAAAAAGCTTTCAGCCGCTGAAGCCAAACAATTTATCAAACAGACGCTTACCGTAACAATTTTCCGTCCCATTAAGATGTTGTTCATTGAGCCCATCGTTCTAGTATTGAGCATCTATGTGGCATTTATATTTGCAGTTTTATTTGCATTTTTCGAATCATACCCAGTGATTTACAGAGAAATTTACCACATGGACCAGGGTGTCTCTAGTCTACCATTCATTGGAATTGGCGTTGGTCTTTGGGTTGGTGCTTGCTTCTATTTGTTTATAGATAGAAAATACCTGTTCCCCAGCGCTCCTGAAGGTGTACCACCATTGAAACAACCGTTTTCAAAGAGAACAACACCTTTTAGAGGACTTAGAGATCCCGAAAGTTTGGAATTATTACCCATTGTACCCGAGAGATTCCTGTTAGCATGTAAATTTGGATCTGTGGCATTGCCAATTGCACTTTTCTGGCAAGCATGGACTTCTAGACGCAATGTGCATTGGATGGCTCCTATTGTTGCTGGTGTTCCTTTTGAATTCGGTCTGATTTTGATCTTCTTCAGTGTCATCATCTATTTCTCACTATCATATCCTCCACTGATGATGGCCTCATGTATGGCGGCAAACAATTTGCTCAGATATATCACCTGTAGTGTTTTCCCGCTGTTTACTGTGCAAATGTATGAGAATTTGAAAGTTGAATGGGCTAGCACCCTCTATGCACTCATTTGTGTTGTTATGTTACCAATCCCTTGGATATTCGAACATTGGGGGTCAAAGATACGGAACAAGTCACAATTTGGGTTCGCTGCAATTTCCAGGGAGAAGGATGAGAAGAAAGCCAAACAATTGGAAGCTTAAATAATGTGTTGCTTTTTAACAACTTGATTTTGATGCTCATCGGCGAGACGCCGCAAGAGCAACGAAGTATATCTATTAGAGAAACCAAGTCCACAGGATTTTGACACCTCTAAGTTGCATCTATAATCCAAATATATATATATATATTTATTTTTTTTCCTCATCCAATATTAACTTCATCCATGTTTCTTCACTATCATCCTCTCCGTCACTCAATATATATGTGTAATTATTTGGAAGCCCGTACTTTTCAAAGGATTTCAAGTTAGAAAAAGAGGATCTCTATCACAATAAAAGGGCACAAACAGGAGGAAGAGAGGCCATTGAGCGTTTATAAACGGCTCTCTTTTTTTCTTTTTTTCCAGTGGGATGGTAGTCCCAACATCAAGTTTACCGGTAATCTTTTTCACCATTCTAGCAGTGTTTATGAGTTTTCTAAAGAATTATAAACCATTCCAAAGTTGGTTCATTACTAAACTAGAGGATTCATTCGTTGACCACTTCACATCAGCAAAGCAATTGATTGTAAATATAGATTTTAAATTATCAAGGAAACCAAAAAATTTCAAGACTGGTAGAGAAACTACCCTGCATGACCTTTCGAAAGCGTTATCTTATCTAAGGGAATATCTCGTAAGGGCCCAAGGGCAAAATGGTGTGATATTCCAAAGGACTAGAGAGCTATCTCCAGATACTATGGAGCAGTTGAAACTGTTAAACTATTTCACTAAGATTCAGAATGTCAATCAAAGTATCCAAAACAACTATAAAGTAGTGGAATTTGTTATTCAGTACGTTCTAGAACAATTAGTAAAGAACAATGTGAGTAATATGAGTAAGGAAGCAAATATGAGAGATCAGTTGAAGGCAACATGTGCTGAATTTGGGTATATTTTAAGTGAGAAAAACGAACTAAGCAAAAATTTCGACGATTTAATGATTAGCAGGGTAGACTCTAATCAATATAGGGTTTCGGAAGCAATCTCACACCTATGCAGGGACTGGAGTCCCAGTTTTAGATGCGAAAGAGAACCATTGAATCAATTCTTTAAGGAGAGAATAGCATCATTAAATTTCCCGAAAAACGATAAAGTTCTAATCATAGTGCCTGGTGCAGGTGTAGGACAACTTGCCCATTTTTTGGCTACAAATTTTCCACACTGTACTGTAGATTCAATTGAGTGGTCAGCATTAATGTATATTTGTGGTCAATTCGCACTTGGGTATGGTAACGACGTCGAATTGAGTCCCTTTGCACTGCGATATTCAGGTCAATTAGATTGTGCTAGACAGGTTAGGACTGTTGAAGTAGAGTTAGGTAAAGTAACAAAAGCTCAGAATTTAAGGTTTCATTGGGGAGACTTTTGTGAATTTATACCAACTGAGAACCATTACGATACCATAGTTGTTTGCACAGAGTTTTTCATCGATACGGCGGAGAATTTGTTTAATTATTTCGAAACTATTGAAAATTTCAAACGCCAATGTAATAGATTACATTGGATTAATGCTGGACCTCTAAAATATGGTACGAAACCATTAATCCAATTAAATGCTACAGAATTAAAGAAATTGCGTGACATAAGAGGTTGGAAAGATCTACACGAATCACACATCACAGATTATAGCAATCCATTAACGGGTTATCTAACAGATTACGGATCTCTATTTCAATGTTACTATGGTGTCTTAAAGTTCCATTCAACATTTGCAAGTAATTAAAAGGCGAACAAAATATTGTACTACTAATACAGTTTGATCATATTCAATGAAATTCAATTTAATTCTTATAAATGTTGTCACCCTTATTTATCTGTAATTTCTTGTCCTGACCACCACTAATGATTCCTGCATTTTGTGCCCATTTCACTGCAAAAACTTTATCGTTGACGCCTTTTTCCACTGATGGGTCCTGTCTAGTGATTGTATACATAGGCGAGTTGGCTCTAATATCCCACACTTTGACGGTACCATCATGAGATCCTGAAATTAGCATATATTCATTTTCAGGACAAGTATCTAGCGAAACCACGAAATTTTTATGTCCATGTAATTGTTGTTGAGTAATCTTTGAACTTGAGTCCGCACGGATATCATGTAAAGTGATATGTCTTGCACTTGAACCACACGCCAGCAAATGCAAACTTGGCAATTGCGCTAACGATAAAAGCGAATATGAGGTAGTCTTCGTATCGACACAACGAGAGGTAACCAAATCCCAAGTCTTTACGGTATGATCTTGAGAAACGGAGTAACCAACCGTATTATCTCTAGCATCGAACAATGCTTGTTCGACTGGAGCTTGATGAGATTCTAGTAATGATAAAGGAGCTCTTCTTCTAATGGATCCATCCTTTAATGTCAACTTTCTTCTCTTTTTAGCCGCAGTAGAAATTTTGTTATCACCGCTATTGGTCAATTCTTCCATAGGATCCACATTGGTCATTTCCTTATGAATAGTAGACCAGAGGCCAATGCTGTTATCATAAGAAGACGATAGAATCCTGGAATTGTTGGAAACGTCGACCGAAACCACAGGTGCTTTATGACCTTCTAAAATGGCCAAAGTTTTACCTTCTTCTACGTTCTCTTCATCGGTAATAGTAGAATCATCCTTAGTTTTCCAAAGACGTAGAGATCTATCGTTACCAGCAGAAACAATTCTCGTGTTGGAAATGTATTTCACTGCACGTATAGGACCAGAATGTCCACTGTACTGTTTATCAACTTTTCCAGAAAAATTCCAAGTGCGAACAATACCGTCATAGGATCCACTAATAATGCTCTGATCACCGACATCAATAGAGCTAATCCAATCTTCGTTGTTGAAACTGGCTAAGTATGAAGGTGGCAAGACAGCTCTTGCATATTCGACGTTTAGAAGAGTTTCGCTGGATAAACCTTTCTTCGTCAAATACTCCTCCAAAGACGAACGCAATAGTTCACCATCTACCAGGAAATCAAAAGGTACTGGCTTCTCAGATTGTAACAGATGGTTAACAATCTCTGATAGACCAAATCTTTTCAGTGCAACAGGCGCATATACTGGCGTATCCTGTACATGCAGGGATTCATCTTTCTCCCTAGTAAAAAACCTTAGCTTCACTTGAGACTTATCAGCAGACATTGGTGCACTATCAAAGGTATATACACTTGGTTTCTTGTACCTTGTACTACGGTTGAAGACTTTTTTTTTTTTCTTTTATTTCTTTTCACTCTTGAGATGAGATGAGATGCGATGAGATGAGCTCAAATTTTTCACCAACGTAAATACAGAACTCAGAAGACCTGATCTACCCAAGAAAACATATTCATACACAGCTAACAAACACTACAGCCATGGCTTGCAAATTCTACTAAACTGCCCAAGAAGCACTACATTTACTACAAATAATTCTAACACTGTAAAGATGTCTCAATCGCGCAGTTACCCACCAAGACTACCGTTCAGCCATTGGAAGGTATGAGGTACGCTCATGAGCTAGTTCTCTCTAGCCTCCCTTTCCCCTCTATTCACCTATGTCTAAGGAGATGGTAGAGCTGATTGAGGAGGCATAAATTCGTATCGGTTAGTTTAAAGAAACATGTAAAAGAGACGAATGTGAGAAACCAAGTCCAAACTGGACAGATTTGGCTCTTTATATAGTCTTTCTTTGAAAAATTTTTCAGTATAGCACCGTATAATTATCACCGACAATGCCTTTTTGAAAAATTCAAAATATCTGGTCTGAGTGTAATCAACTTTTGTTAATCTCGAAATTGCATGGACCGTATAGTTGAAGTTTGCCTGAGGAAGTATCAGATAGCGTGTAGCTTTTAGCCATCTTAGTGTTTAGTGCTCAAACAAATTCACTATGGCATCATCAGTACCTGGGGCATTTCCGCTCCCAGATTCTCGTTGGGATCTTTCCACTTACTGGGGGAGAGTTCGTCACTGTGCAGAGATTTCTGATCCTAGCATGTTGCTGACGACTGGAGAAGATCTCAAAAGGGCTCGTGATATTATCAGTAGTTATCGTAGTGGTCAATTGAAGCAGACAACTCCAGAATTTTGGCATGCCAAGAGACAGTTGGACTCTACAGTACATCCCGACACGGGTGAAACGGTACTACTGCCGTTTCGTATGTCATGTTGTGTTTTGTCTAATCTAGTAGTTACTGCTGGTATGCTGACTCCGAACCTAGGTACAGCAGGTACACTCTTCTGGCAATGGGCTAATCAATCGGTTAATGTAGCAGTTAATTCTGCGAATGCGAATAAATCGCATCCGATGTCGATGTCACAGTTGGCAAGTAATTATGCAGCTGCAGTAACAGCATCGTGCGGTGTAGCTATTGGTCTTAACAAGATAGTACCGAAGTTGAAAAACATCAAGCCTCATACGAAGTTAATTCTAGGACGTTTAGTGCCGTTTGCGGCTGTGGTCAGTGCAGGCATGGTTAATGTATTTTTAATGAGAGGTAATGAGATTAAAAAGGGTGTTTCTGTCTACGACCAAGAAGGCCAAGAAATTGGCAAATCCAAAAGAGCCGCATTGATTGCAGTTGGTGAAACCGCAGTGAGCAGGGTAGTTAATGCGACGCCAATTATGGTTATCCCACCATTACTGCTAGTTCGTTTACAGCGTGGGCTACTACGTGGAAAATCTCTAGGTTTGCAAACTGCTGCTAATTTGGGTATTATTGCAGTGACTTCATTTACGGTTCTTCCATTAGCGCTTGCAGTTTTCCCTCAAAGACAAAACATTCATTTGAAAAAATTAGAGCCTGAATTGCAGAGCGGTCACGATGAGCATAAGCTAGTGTATTTTAACAGGGGTATGTAATTCGCTTAGTGGATCCAATGTAAATCGGTTTTACCAGGTAATAAAGTTTGATCAATAATATCTTTTGACACATCTTGGTTGAAAAGTGATTTAATACTATGCAGTTTATCATCTGGAATATTTTCCTTTGGTACAATACCACATCCAACACCACCTAGATCTGTTTGATAGGTTTTGTAACCATAAGACAATTCTAGTTTGGTCTTGAATAATTGCACTTGTTCCTGTGTGGTTGATCTCTGTAAGATCGTTAGAGAGCAACCACCACCGCCAGCACCAGTTAATTTCGTAGCACCTACCGCCATAGAATCACTTTCGAATTTTACCAGCTCCAAGCCTGGGTGTGAAACTCCCAATGCAATCAACAATCCATGATTGACACGTACCAATTCTATCAATTCACCATAGTTTTTGTCATCCAAAGAATCCAATATCTCTGCTCCTCGCATAGCCAATTGTCCCATAGCGGTCAACAAAGGTTTCACTACGTTAGGTTGTCTGAGGACCAATTCACGTACATTTCCCACAAGCGTCTTAGTAGAACGAGGAATCTTTGTATATGTAAGAACCATAGGAATTTGTGGGAATTGTTCAACAAATTCGAAATTCGTTGTACCATCCATCTCCCTCTTAAATAGCACAGCATTGCCATAGGTAGCAACAGCGTTATCGATACCAGACGGTGTACCTTGAATACATTTTTCACCCAAAAATGACCACGTATTAACGAATTTCTTTTCTTCAAGCGACAATTCAGGCTTATCGGCTCTGATGTGACCACCCAAATGTGCCATTGCCAGTGATAGAACGACTGAGAGGGAGGCACTTGATCCTAAACCAGCTCCAATGGGCAATGTTGATTTTACATGAAACCTAATACCTTTAACATGTGGACAAAGGCATACGTACAAGTAGCAGAAACATAAGGCGGCGTAATAATAAAGGGTTTTCTTCAATTCACCCTGTACAGTTTCCAACTGAGATATCACACTTTGAGATAATTCCCTCGTATTCAAACGGGCTTCTTCTAATCCCTCTACCTCTTGTAACACCGATGCAAACTCTCTATAATGCCACCTGTGATTGAAATTAATGTCGGGAAAATCCAGCTCTATTAATTCAGGATCCTCACTGAACTCTATGAAAAGGTAGGTTCTTAATGCTGAGACGCTGGCGGCCACTGCAGGTTCATTGTAAACAGCGGAATGTTCACCAAATATGATTACTTTCCCAGGTGCAGAAGCCAGAAATGGAACGGACATTCAAGTGTTATCAACAACAGCAAGAGCGGACTCCAGGATTCCCACAAAATAGCAACCAATTGATGTATATAGCTGATTATTACTAACCGCTAACGTTCTATGTTTTGTATACCTCATCTTCTCTTTCTGTTAAGAAGATTATTGTTGAAGCGGACTTCGAGAACTTATCACCAGGTACGAGCGACAATCGTTGCAAAAGTGACTAGAACACAGGGAAAGGGTCTTTCTAAACTGTTAATCCTTTAACTAGTCAATCTCTTAACAAAGATCCCAGTCATCGGTAGCCATTTATAGAGGTTGTTAGCTTTAACTGAGCTGGCACCCAACTTTACATCGCCTCGCTTTATCCAAGAAACGTTTTTGCTAGGTTTAACTGGCTGCATTTTCCCTAAGTATTGAGAAGCTCAAACATCGTTGAACTATGGCTGCTGGTGAAGAGGCAATATTCCGCTCAGCGGATATGTGCCTTGTGCAGCTGTATATTCCTCAAGAAATTGCTAGAGAAATGGTTTACACAGTGGGACAGATGGGATTAGTCCAATTTAGAGATCTGAACAGGAAGATAAATGCATTCCAAAGAACATTTATTGATGACATAAAAAGGTTAGATAATGTGGAAAGACAGTACCGTTTCTTCTATAAACTTCTGAATAAGCATGGAATCTCATTATATGAAGAATTACCAGGCGAAGAAAATGGTCAATTGACGTTAGCACCTGCAACAGGCGTTATTGATGATCATGCGCAGAATGCAAACCTTTTGGAAGGGAGACTAAGCCAGATGGAAGAAGCAGCAGAGCAATTGGAGTCACAGAAAGCAGATTTGGAACAGTACAGATTCTTATTGCAGACGAGCGAACAGTTTTTCACTAAAGACGCAAGTCCATTATCTGTGGAGCCTACTTCCGATGATCCTGAAGCAACTATGGGTGGCTTGCCTGAATCCGTTAGTTATGTTACAGGTGTCGTTTCTACCGAAAAGATTGGAATTTTGGAACAGATTTTATGGAGAGCCTTAAGAGGTAATCTTTATTTCCGTCATGGGTCATTAGGTGAACCCATTTATGATGCTAAGCGCAAGGAACAAGTTCGTAAGAGTGCATTTATCGTGTTCTCTCATGGTGATTTGATTATCAAGCGTATTAAAAAAATTGCAGAATCCCTGGATGCTCATCTGTACGATGTCAGAGAAACTTCAGAAGCACGTTCCAAACAATTACAAAAGGTAAATCAAGGCCTGACTGATCTTTACACTGTTTTGGAAACCACTACAACCACATTGACCAGTGAGCTTTATGCCGTCAGTCGTGAACTTTATAGTTGGTTTCAAGATATTTATCGTGAAAAGCATGTTTATGATACTCTGAACAAATTTGACTTTGATCAAGGTAGGAAAACGCTAATAGGTGAAGGTTGGGTTCCAGAGGATGAATTAGGTAATTTACAAACTACCTTACGTGAAATGACGCAAACCCTAGGTGTAGATGTACCCTCTATTATTGAAGTCTTGGAGACTAACAAAACGCCACCTACATTCCATAGGGTCAATAAATTCACCTATGGTTTTCAAGTCATTTGCGACTGTTACGGTATACCTCAGTACAAAGAGGTTAACCCAGGTTTACCCACTGTGGTTACTTTTCCCTTCATGTTCGCCATTATGTTTGGTGATATTGGTCATGGGTTGTTAATGTCATTGGTGGCGCTTGTTATGGTTTTGAATGAATCCAAATTGGGATTGCTAAAACGTGGTGAAATCTTTGATATGTTGTACTCTGGTCGTTATATCGTCTTATTGATGGGTTTGTTCTCAGTATACACAGGTGCTCTTTACAACGATATTTTTTCCAAATCACTAACATTCTTTCCCTCTAGTTTCAGATGGCCAGATCATTGGCAAGTCGGTGAATTGATTACTGCTCATCAAGTAGGCACTTATCCGTTTGGATTGGATTGGATTTGGCATGGAACCGATAACGGTTTGCTATTTACCAACTCCTATAAAATGAAGTTATCCATCTTGATGGGGATGGCCCACATGACTTATTCCTATTTCTTTTCACTGGTTAACCACCTTTATTATAAATCATGGATCGACATTTTTGGTAGTTTTTTACCAGGCCTTTTGTTCATGCAAAGTATCTTCGGTTATCTATCTATAACCATCATCTACAAATGGGCACGTGATTGGATAAAAGATGGGAAACCCGCACCTTCTTTGTTGAACATGTTAATTAATATGTTTCTGGCACCAGGTGTAATTGATGATGAATTGTACCCTCATCAAGCCAAGGTCCAAGTGTTTCTCTTACTTCTGGCACTGGTATGTATCCCTTGGTTATTGTTGTCGAAACCAATCTACTTCGTCGTTAAGAAGCGTAATTCACATTCAGGGGAAGGTACACCTGAAGTGGATCAACTGCTTGTGAACGAGCAAGATGAGGAAGATCAAATTCCAAGTGAAGAAAATGAGCAACAAGAAAGAGGTGGCGATGAAGATGATGATGAGGAACACAAAGAAGGGATCGAAGATGTAGTCATCCATCAAGTCATTTACACTATTGAGTTTTGTTTGAACACTGTTTCTCATACTGCTTCTTACTTACGTCTTTGGGCTCTATCATTGGCGCATGCCCAATTATCTCAGGTTTTATGGGATATGACCATTAGTCTAGCATTTGGACCCACTGGTGCTCTCGGCGTTTTCATGGTGGTAGCCCTATTTGCATTGTGGTTTTCACTAACTTGTGCGGTCCTAGTCTGTATGGAAGGTACTTCTGCCATGCTGCACTCCCTTCGTTTACATTGGGTGGAATCCATGTCTAAATTTTTTGTGGGTGAAGGTATTGCCTATGAACCCTTTCAACTACTTCCTCAAGAACTAGAATAGAATTAATTTTTCCTTATTTCTCCTAAATAATAGTAACTAATTTCATTTTTCTTTCTCTATTGTTTTTCATCGTCGTCATTATAGTGTCCTTCATTGCATAAAAATATGACATTTACAATCTATTCCACCCGTAATCATAATTCTACGTTTCAGCGGGTGGTCGGAGTCATCCAAGTCGATGCAAGTTACAAATCCTTGATGCAAACGATCCCAAATTTTTACGCAGTGTCCGTTGTTCCAATTCCAGCATCTAACGCTTCTGTCATCGCTAGCGGTGAAAACGTGGTCACCCCTGCATCGAGCCATTTTAACCCACGAGTTATGACCTTGTAGTGTCCATTTACACAGAAATTGTGCATCTGTAGAATGCGGTACGGGTGGTCTCTGAGGAAATCTACGCGGTTGTGGTAGCCACCAAACCTTACAGCTTCTGTCACGTGATGTAGAGACGCAATAGCCCAGCCAGTTATTAGCTTTCCCGTCCTTCGTAACAGCATCCTGCAACGCTCGAGCAAACCTGACCGATTCAACAGGGAATCCATGCCCTATCCCGACCGAAAGACCGTTACCCGAGGGCCAATGGGTTAGTCTCAACGTAGAATCCTGACAACCTGTAACTAAAAACTCCTCAAATACGTCGAGACAACGAACCCAGTCAGAATGAGGTTGAAAGCTCTTCAAACACCATCCGCTGTTAACATCCCATATCTTCACACTAGTATCTCTACTGCAAGATGCTAAAAGCAAGCTGCCACCTCCAATGTTGGTCGTTCTTGGACCAATCCAAAGCTTAACCCCAGATACTACATGCTCATGACCCGCAAAATTTCTCAAGAGCTTCAACCCCTGGCCTGCATTCCATGTGAACACTCGAACCTGCATATCTTTCGAACTTGTTGCCACATAAGTCGTCTGTTGCCAGCAAAATACATCTATGGAAGTAATGGCCCTCGTATGTGCCTGCAAAGACGCCAATGGCAAAGTAGTATCCATCGGGTCAAAGCAGTGTAGTCTTCCCTGTTCGGTACTCACGAATACAACCGCCAGTTCTGGATGTAGTCGGACTCCGGTAACGGGAGATTCCAATGTGATCGACGTGCGCGGCTGTGCAGGCGCCTGCCACGCGAGACGTGCAGACTCCGAAGACTCCGAGGGCGAAAAACCAGGAACGCTTATCTCAGAAGATATATCTTTTAAATCTCGGATATCCTGTTCTAGTGACATTATACGTCTTTGTAACCGCGCAATAGCTGTCCACTTTTTTGCCAGCAGCGGCATTCTATTTCTTTCCTGTTCTGATAATTCCGTCGGTATCTCCATTTGAAGGACACTCGCCAATTGACCACCATCTACATCTTTATTCCTCCAGAGTATGTATTCTAGTATACTTTGATCTAATTCACGTAACTGTTCATTACTGAGCGGCAAATCCATTTTCGAAATCTATTACTTCTTCCTTCATCATTCCTTTGTTGTCCACAGTTTCAATATGATAAAATGGTGGTGTGTTGGAGGTATCTGCCGGATTACAGCAGGGGAGAAGAAGCAGCAACTGAAAGAAATAGACAGCCCAAAAAGGATACATCATGTTAGACGATACCTACTGCGGGTAATAGGGAAGTCATATAACCGGCTGTTTTCATCTAACCCCATGCGGTAGTCCCACTAAAAGAGAGCAAAAGTGTATTTTCTCCCCTATTAGCTTTGTTTTATTTACCCATTTCGTATTACTCCATACAGGAGAGTCGAGTAAAGTGCACTTTGTTTACCTAAATAGTGTAATGACTCCTAAGAGCGGTTACTCATGGGAGAAACATTTTTGCATAGTAAGCGTATACACATTTCCATATTCGGAAGACTACTCCATCCAAAAAAAGGTTCCAGTTACCATTTACAGTAATTAATCACTCCAAAGTGCTGCAAGTACATAATTATCTACTGCTTTGGCGGCTTTACAATACCTGAGAGACGTTTAACCTTTACCCAATTGAGGCCGTTTTCCCTTTTGTTTTATAAAGCGAACCGCTGAAGAAGGGCTCAATTTGTAGTGCCAGTTCCTGCCATTTTTTTCTTATCAAAGGAATGCCTCATATCCTTCAAATGGTATAAGTAGGAAGCCATATCCTCAGGACGTAGAGCTGTTCATAGTTGTGATTTTCTTCTTCTTTCCCTCTCGAGGCAGTAAACTCTAAACATCAAGACCACCACACTTCTTCTTACCACTAAAACATGCTTCTGAAAACTCTGGTTGCAGGGTTTGCAGCAACTACGGCGGCTGCTATACCTCTAAAACGCGGTTCCAGCAGTAGCGGTAATAGTACCACTTTGCCAGTAAATGTTGCCGCCAATACCAGCTCGTCGCAAGTGACACATACTGGATTAGCCGCCAACGGAACTTCGGTTCCCACAAGAAATGGTAGTGTTGCTACCATTACCTCCACAGCTGTTCAGCCAAATGGTACTGCTGTGTTACCAGGTGGTGCTACTTCAGTTGCTAACAATACCGTTTACTACAACTATACTGTTACAGAGCCTCCAAAGCCAACGACTTACACTGCAGTAATTGGTGGTGTAACCAAGACAACTACCATTGGTAGTGAGGTGAAGACTACATGTGTTGGTGGAGTCACTGTTGAAACTTGTCCAGTTTGTGACCAGCAAAATGGCACGGTAGGCGTTACAGCAACACCTGCTAACAATCAAAGCTTGGGTTATACTGCTGTGATTGGCGGGATAACTAAGAATACGACTATTGCTAGTCAGACAGTTGCTACTCGTGTCGGCGGAACTACTGTGGAAACTTGTTTCAACTGTGGTCCAGCGCCAATGGCTACGCCTGCTTCTTCTTCAAATGGAACAGCACCAAAGGCATCTAGTACTGGTAGTGCAGGATTATCCGCTTCCCCAGCTTATTTCAAACCAAAGGTTATGATTGTTAACATGTTTGAATTGGAACAAACTCAGTGGATTGAAAATTTGGGATTAACTGAGAACATCACGGTTCCAATGCTATCACCATTGTATCCAAATGTGCATGCAAACAAAAACTTGACAATCATGTCTTTCACTACCGGTGAGGCAGAATCCAATGCAGCTGCCTCTTTGACAGCCCTGTTGGCATCTCCACTGTTTGATTTCTCTGAGACTTACTTTTTGATCTCCGGTATTGCAGGAGGATCGCCAATTGAAACTAGTGTTGGTTCCGTTACTTTCGCTAAATTTGCCGTTCAAATTGGTTCTGCTCTTGAATTAGATTCTAGAGAAATCCCAGCCAACTGGACTTATGGCTATGTGAATTACGATGATAATCAACCAAATAAATATCCAACCCATTGGTACGGTACTGAAGTCTTCGAGTTGAATGAGAACCTGCGTAATAGAGCCATCGCTTTGGCCAATGAGGCAACGTTGACTAACTTAACTGGTGGTTTGGAAAAATATGTTCACGGATACAATTCTTCCTATGCTGCTGTCAAAGGTCCTCAAGTGGTAGCTTGTGATACTGCGACTTCTGATGTTTACTTTAAGGGGTTCCGTCTAGCTCAATGGGCCGAAGATACTGTTCGTACCTATACCAATGGTTCTGCCAAGTACTGTTCCAGTCAGCAAGAAGATAATGCATCCTTGGAAGCTATCTTAAGAGGTGCTAAGTTTGGTCTCGTTGATTACAACAGGGTCGTTCTCTCTAGAAGTATCTCTGATTTCGACAGACCATACGGAGGTGTTAACGTCACCAACTGGGCTTTCAACGGTACTTTTTCATACTCAAAGCAATCTCGTGCAGTTGCACTTGAAAACTTGTACAAAGCTGGTTTACCATTTGTTCAAGATGTTATCACTCACTGGGACTCTCTTTACAAAGTTAATCATTTCAACCCAAAGAATTACACAGGAGATTACTTCAATACCCTAGGTGGTAAAAAGAACTTTTAACGATAGTCATTAACGTCATAAAATTGTTTACCAATCCTTAATTCAATGATTCTCCATCCTTTGTCATGAATGAAAATTTATAGTTCGTCTTCGTACCGTTTGAAACATACCCGAGGGCTACCTTACCAAATTCTGTCCATATTTGATTTTGTCACGGTATCATTATTTTAGTTGCTATAAGTATTATAAGTACTAAAAACCTATGTATTTTAGTTGAGGACCCTTCGAAACCTTTTTTTAATAGTACCTTTTGAGATTTTATATTTCTGTTTTATTTTTCTTTTCATCTTGTCCCGAACATTGGTTTGGTTAATTGGGTCAATTGGCCTAAAAAAAATAAAAAGCTTCAACTTTGGGTATTCAAGCTATTAAGAAATCCAATAAAAAGTGCCAATGAATGCGGCATTGCCTTCGATTCAACTGTCGCTTGATTATCAGCAGTTATCTTCACAGATTCATGATTTTTTAACGCATTACAAAGAGGATGTAATCGGTGAAACTAGGTTGGATGACGATGTTGATATGCAAGAAGATGAGGATAATGGAGAAATTGGGAAAGGGCCAAAATATTTGCAAGTTCTTCAAAAAGTTGCTAATAGGGAACTAGATACAGTGTATGTTGAATTAGATGATATTTACAGGTATCAAGGTGAGAAATTTCTCGAAGGCGGTGGGAATACAGATCTAGTATCAGTTATCGAGGAAAATACCAATCACTTTGCAGATCTCTTCTGTCGTGCAATTGATGACATTATGCCATTACCAACAAAGGAGATCAGCTATAAAGATGATGTTCTGGATGTCATTCTGACGCAGAGACGGCTGAGAAATGAAAGAACGGTTTCTGATAGAACTAACGAAATCAGAAACGAGAATTCAATGGATCCAAATGCTGCTCCGAATTCTATGAGTGCAGCATTAAGAGAAGTGGTTGAGGAAGAAGCGGAATTATTTCCTCCGAACTTGACCAGACGTTATTTCTTATATTTTAAACCGCTCTCAGCTCGTTTTTCCAAACATCAGAAAGAAAAGAGCCCTAGTAGAGCTCCAATGTCTGTTAGACAAGTAAAAGGTGATTATTTGGGTCGTCTAATTACTGTACGAGGAATTGTGACCAGAGTTAGTGATGTGAAACCGGCAGTTATGGTTGTTGCATATACTTGTGATCAATGTGGTTACGAAGTTTTCCAAGAAGTTCATTCAAGAACCTTTACTCCATTAGCAGAGTGTAATTCTAAAGAATGCACACAGAACCAGACAAAGGGCCAATTATTCATGAGTACTAGAGCCTCGAAATTCAATGCTTTCCAAGATTGTAGGATTCAAGAATTATCACAACAAGTTCCCGTGGGTCATATACCACGTACTTTAACGGCTCACGTCAATGGTGCTTTGGTGAGGACGCTTTCGCCTGGTGATGTGGTAGATCTCACTGGTATATTTTTACCGGCACCGTATACTGGCTTTAAAGCCTTGAAGGCAGGTCTACTCACAGAAACCTATTTAGAAACACAATACATTCATCAGCATAAGAAGAAGTTTGCCACTTTCCAAGTGACTTCAGAAGTTAGAGATCAAGTTGCTGAAATGATTTCTGAAGGAAACATATACGAAAGGTTGGCTAAATCAATTGCACCAGAAATTTATGGTCAGTTGGATGTGAAGAAGGCACTACTACTTTTATTGGTTGGAGGTGTAGATAAAACGGTTGGGGATGGTATGAAAATTAGAGGTGATATCAACGTTTGTTTAATGGGTGATCCGGGTGTTGCAAAATCGCAATTGTTAAAGTCTATCATAAAGATCTCACCAAGAGGTGTTTATACTACCGGTAAAGGTTCTTCAGGTGTAGGTTTAACTGCAGCTGTCATGAAAGATCCTGTTACTGATGAAATGGTACTTGAAGGTGGTGCACTTGTACTAGCTGACAATGGTATTTGTTGCATTGATGAATTTGATAAGATGGACGAAAGTGATCGTACAGTTATTCATGAAGTTATGGAACAACAAACTATATCTATTTCTAAAGCTGGTATCAACACAACTTTGAATGCAAGAACTTCTATCCTAGCAGCTGCTAATCCCTTGTATGGTAGATATAACCCAAGATTATCGCCTTTAGAAAATATCAACTTACCCGCTGCTCTTTTATCAAGATTTGATATTTTATTTTTACTGTTGGATTTGCCCAATAAGGAGGAAGATGAAAAGTTGGCAGAGCATGTAGCTTTCGTTCACATGCATAATAGACAACCAGATTTAAATTTTACGCCAATCGAACCATCTAAAATGAGAGAATATATTGCCGTCGCTAAGACGAAGCGTCCAGTGATGAGTCATAACGTCAATGAATATGTCGTACAAGCCTATGTGAGATTGAGACAGGACTCTAAGAGAGAAATGGATTCTAAATTCTCATTTGGTCAAGCCACACCACGTACCTTGTTAGGTATTGTGCGTATGGCGCAAGCACTGGCAAAACTCCGATTAGCAGATTCTGTTGATTTTGAAGATGTAGAAGAAGCTCTCAGACTAATTAAAGTATCCAAGGAATCTCTGTACCAAGATAACAGACGTAAGATTACTGAAGATGAAAATCCGATTACTAAGATATTTACCATTATCAAAAAGATGGTCCAAGAGTCCAGTGCAGAGTATAGAGGAGCATTACCTTATGACACTATCGTTAAAGTTGTGCGTTCTCGAGGATTCACCATGTTGCAATTGAACAACTGTATTCAAGAGTACAGTTACTTAAATGTATGGCATTTGATAAACGAAGGTAGTGTCTTAAAATTTGTCGATGATGGATCCATGGATTATAGCCACGACACTGGATCTGAGTCCTCTGTGGGGTTGGGGCGGACTGCTCCTGCTCAAGACAGTGAAGACGCTGAGATGCAGGACTAAACTCATCGAAATAATTTTTGGAAATAAAACACTAGAGATGTATCTATATAATATAAGAGGCTTAAGTAGAAAGGAAATTGACATGTACTATAAAATTTCTATATAATGGTTTTTTTCTTGGCATCTTCGCTACTGGTCAAAAAAACGCAAGGGAACACAGACCCTGCAGATCTTTGAAGTTGATCCCGAAACAAAGAACGTAGAAGTTATGTGGTAAACAAAAGATAAGTCTGGAAAAAAGGTAAACAGTTATATTAACCAATGACCCATCCAGTAATATCTCTAAAGCCTAGTTATAACTCTGTGATCCGTGGCTGTCCCGGTTTGCCAGATACCTTACCTCGAATCGAATGTGAGTTAAGAGTTAGATCAAATGACGGGAAGGCGTTTCGTATAGACAAGATTGAAGTGGTGTTAAAGGGTATAGAATCATTACTCAGTGGATATCATTCATTCGCATCAAAATCGAAATTTGAAAAAGTCACAGTTCATTATAAGAAGAATATCAAAATGTCTGAGAAGAAAATTGTCGGTATTGATATACCATTAACAATTGGCTTGCCTGAGGATATTAAAGAAACGAATTTTAACTCAAGTTTTGGTAGTAGTGTCACACTTTTGGAATGTACGGTGAGATATAATGGGTTAGAAGATGCTCAAATATTTTCCCAAGCGGTTAATGTTGAGAAATATACTATTATACCGAATCCCAAATTATTTCCGAGTGTATCTAGAGAAGTCTTTTCACCAGATCGTAAATTCCTGGTTAATTATACTGTTGTCAATCCCTGTGTCAGTCTTGATGATAATTTGGAACTACAGTTGGAAATCAGACCTAATGGTAGGGCAATTGGTGACAGCTCTTCTACGTCGTTATTTGGTAAAAAATTCACAAAACTGAGGGGTGTTGTAGTGGGTCTGAAAGAATGTTTGGAAGTACTCGATCCTACTTCTGGATTTGGTGAAACTCGAGAAAACGTATTACAAGAAATTGTTCATAATTTTGATGAACGCATAAGTAATAATGGTATTAAACTGAAGTTAGAAGTTCCGGTACAGGCAAGAATAGCTCTTTTTGGGGAATATGAATCAGCCTTAAACGAGCCTGACATGTTACATAAAGCGGGTTCGCAAGCAATATCTCATTTACCTTCTACAAGGTTACTTCAAAATAAGACACATAGTTCCTCCGGTATACCTTTCCAATACCATAGTAGTATCACAACTACTGGCGGAAGTTTGTATCGTATTACGCATACTGCTGCTGTTAAGGTAAAGATTAGTAGCGGTAAGAGTTTTCATTTAAACCATCCCATTGACGTATCACCATGGACTCAACGACAGTTGAAAGGATTGGAACAATTAGTCTGCCATGAAAGAGAAACAGCTAAATTTGCAAGGCAGTTTTATGAAAATTTTGGCGGTATAACTCGCAAAAGCAAGCCTGCTTTGAGTAACTCAACTGCGATGGTTGAGTATCCACCACTACCGCCAGTTGTTTATCCAAATGATCAAGAAACGTTGAAAAAACTCGACATTAAGTATGCAAACATAGGCTCCCTCTCTCATAGAGTACCGCTTATTGAATAGTAGCCGCTGTCCGGGTAAATAAATCTTTTTTTTTTTTCTAAGCTTTAAACAAAGGAGAACATACAAGAACAACTACCGTAATTGTAATCTAGTCTTAATACATTAGGACGAGAGAAGAATTGACGCAGGTCCTAAAAGTCAGTGTCTCTTCGTGTTAGCAGCGTTTGTCTGTCTTGTATTGAAAGTCTTTGATTTCAATTTATTTTCGTCGATTTGTCATGCAATCAATTCCTCTATTCGAACCGGGTATCACTACCCGCCAGCATGAGGTGGCAGAGACATTGGCTGAACTGTATTCAATTGTGATATGCGTGGATCAAGTCGAAAAAATGTATCTCAAGGATGTGGTATCTGATGATTCAGAGTACAACCGTACTACCTCTAGGTTATTGCAACAATACAGAGCCATAATGACAAATAACGAACAGGATCATGATTTTCAGCAGGCTTTTGGAGGTTCCTTACAAGAATTCTGTCAAAGATATGGTGTGATTGCTTCTAATGGTATTCTGAGACTAGAAAAAGGTATTCCCCTAACCACAGAACATGCTGCTGTTGCTGGTGCACCATCATCAACATATAGAGCAATGCCAGCGGTAGCTACTGCTTCTACTACAGGGTCTGACAATAATACTACGACAGGACATCACACTCGAAAGTCGCCATCTAATTCCATTACCGCTGGTGGAGAAGGTTCTCCAGCCATAACAGGAGAAAATTTAGCAAGAGGTATAGCCGAGGCTACCGGTAATTTCATAACGGTGATGGACGCTGTAAAGTTAGGGTACAGGACGAGGGATCAATTGCATCCATTATTGGCAGAGCTGCTATTAAGTACAAATCGTGTTGCAAGGTTAGAATCGCGTAGCAGAGGCAGACTTGTGGAATGGCTGGTGCGCGTAAATCGCTTGAGAGGACAAGAATCAATAGATGAAAAGGCTGCAAGGGAATTGCTTGGAGATCTTGACACTGCCTATAGAGAATTCTACTCTGCATTGGGGTAGCGTAGGCAGATGTCGTCATCAAGACCGGAGGAAGTGAAACAGATTGTTCGTAAGGTAATCTGATATTTCCGAGAACGTTGATAATTACGGGCTGCAATTAATGGTAGTATTACTGGGTGGTGGTATTGATGGGTGAAAGTAAAACCGGCGTAAGGCATTTTTTTTTCTCGATTTGTTGATAGCTAGGTGCATGAGTAAGCTCACATACATGTACATAGACGGGAAAAAAAAAAAAAAAAAAAAAAAAAAAAAAAAAAAAAAAAAAA
>JAJLXU010000011.1:0-56087 GCA_030571545.1 Zygosaccharomyces gambellarensis
TTTTGGTATTAGAGGTTCATAGGTGTTAATTTTGAATTGAATTGAATTAGGGAGAAAGAAAAAAAAAAAATAATAATAATGACTGGATTCCTCTATCATCTATTCGTCATAATAGACACGATCTTCTTCATCTTCCTTTTCGTCCACAGCCAGTGTGAAGTAGTCATCTACATTATTTGCATCTTGTAAAGTTCCAAGATCTCCAGGGGTCATGTAGACTGCGCTACCAACGCTATTGGCTCTATCACGGGGTGAACCCGGGACACTTAATGGTCTTGCAATCTTAACTTTTTTACCGCCAGCCAGGGTATCCATGTTCAAATCACTTAACTCTTCACCAACCAATTGACGGAAGGAATCAGGATAAGCTCTACGTAAACCCAATTGCTTGGCTTTAACGTATTCTAACCCCATACGTCTCCAATCAAGTAAATCACTCAATCTCTCGGTTCTGTTTCTCTGGTTAATTCTTTGTCTCCTATTTTTCTTACAAAAATCTTCCATGAAATCAACTAGTTGTTCAACAGACTCGTCAGGACCTTTAAAACGACGATCAACGATATAGATCCCGTAATCTTTTGCTTGATCAACCTCAATTAAATCCTCCATATAAGCACCAAACCCTGATAAATTTGTAGTTAACGAAGGGACACCCATAACTGTACATTCTGCAGGCGTATAACCCCAAGGCTCATAGTAAGATGGGAAAACACCCAAATGACAGCCACGAACAAATTCATCGTAGTCTAAACCTAAAATGGGATTATTTTGATTTAAAAACTCAGGGTGGAAAATAATCTTGACTGGATCAGAGGGATGATTAAACAATGCAGTATGTCTGATCTGGTTCAAAATTGGATCATTTGCATCATCTGTCATATTATGGGTCACTACCGGCGGCAATTCACCTTCAGGTCTTCTAAGACCAAATACTCTCTTTTTCAATAACACTTTATCTGTTGGTTTCAATAATTCGTCCAAACTTTGTGGAATCTCGGAATGAACACCAGCATGAGGGTATCTCATCGCATATTCAAACATACGTTTTCCAATCGATTTAGTTACTTCAGCAACCGAATTTTCCAATGCTTTAACAGCAGCTTGAGATTTAAGAGCCTCCACCGTAAATGACTTATTCTTCGCAGGCATGATAATAAATGCAACAATTGTCTTTTTAGATCCACTAAGCTTTAAACGATAGTTCAATCTTGCTAATGCCTCGAGAAACATATCAGCACCCTTATTTTTATATTCGTACCTACCCGCGGTGAAAAAATAAAGTGTATTGTCCAAGTCAAAGTCAAAACACCCATGGAAGTGACCCCTAACAAATTCATTAATTTTGTCCTTCTTCATCGCATGTAAATTCTGAAACTCATGAACAGCCTGGAATTTAACCACGTTTAATCCATTGGGTAAAATACCATCAGGCTTTCTCTTTAACAAGTGTTCAGCCTCCAATGCAGTAATCTGTGAAACCGTAGTAAACACATCGGCCGTATGGACTGCTGCCCTTTCAATACAGTATCTATGATAAATACCTCTTTTACCAGCTTCATGATCAACATCAAAATTCGCCAAATTGTTATAAAAATCAATGTTACCTGCTGCACAAAGATACCGACCCAATAGTGTTGCATGCGTCGTAAAAATCGTAACTACATCAATCCTTCTCTTACGACATAAAGGCAATGCCACTCCCGCCAACCATTCATGACAATGCGTCACAATTGTATGTCTATGATCCAAATGCGCCAGTTCTCCTAAAAACCAAGCAACCGTATACCCCAAAATAATCGCATCATCCGTCTCCGCATCATGTTCTGGAGATGGTATTCCAACCAGAGACCAAAGATCTCCTTTCCACTCGTTTAAGTATCCACGAACCGAATCCAATTGAAACAAAATTACCCTCGGTGAACCGTCAATCAACCATCTACCAAATACAAACCGAACTCCTCTTGAGGACATAGACCTCAAAACATTCTGCAATGGTCTCAATTCCTCTGTAAATGTCTCTTGAGCTGTCCAGTCCAATTCTTCCACTTCGCTCTGCCATGTTGCATTAGAAAGCGGTCCTAGCATAGTATAGTTGTCGCCATACTGTGCAACTGTCACGGGTGCCTTGGATTTTAAAACCGAGTAAATACCGCCAACCCTGTTCGCCACTTCTGTAGCAACTTCAAACACCAAACTGTTCTGTAAGTCACGTCCCATGAGTCACCTTGTTATAATTTTTACCGCTGACACTAATCCTAATGCAAATGATAATTTTCTCTCAAAAGCTTACACCGAATCTTGCTTCAGTGTCAGCCTTATTTTCCTTTAGCGCCTTGCTTTCCCTATTCATGAATAACTTGACTATCCCCTTTATATACTCACTGCTTTTGTCTCCTTTATACACTTCCGCGCTCCCCATTTGACGTTACAGGTGATACTAATATGAATCATGACAACAGAAAACCCACAAGAGGGGTAACCCACCTTTCCCTTTTGGGACAGCTTCTGACATTTTGGGGCTCCACGTGATCGATGGGCATTTGATATTTTCATACAGGGCGGGTAATACTTTGGGGTAACCGTTCGGAGTTTCGTATCAGAAAAAGAAGAGAATGTTTCCGTGTATAGTGATTGTAGAACCCTTTTCTTTTCTGTTCGTAAAAGGGTACCAACTCCGACGTTCCGGATGCGGTAAGGAAGCTTCGTTGTCCGTTTTCGGTGAGTTCGAGTTTGGTTCTGTGCAGAAACAAAAAAAAAAGGACATATTTTAGACCAAGGACAAATTCTGTTATGGTTTTCATTCGTTGCAGCTGGAACATACACTTACGAGGTATGTCCAGAAACGGAAAAGGGCAAAAAAAAAGATACTGAGAATCTGTGCGGGATATCTTACTACATTATTAGTAATGACTTATTAAGGCCGGCGGCTAACTATGGGAGTGCGGCGTTGCAAGAAAGGTTCTGCACACGCAACTGCAGGGCTCGTTTACTAAAGAAGGGGGAGTTCTGACGCATAGCTTTCGGGGTTAGTAGATGTTAAACGCGGTTTGTAGGGGAGATAGGTTTTGATAATGGAATGTTAATATCAGTTACAGGTACGGTGATGCTAGTGTAGGGGTGAATGTTTACCGGAGCGAGAGTGGCATGATTGGCACTATATGCAGCTCGTTTATGTGAATGTGTAAAAATGTATTAATTAATTAAAAAGATCCTATTCCCCTAGTGTACATACATACAATTAAACATTAAGATTAATTACGATGTTGTTGTGGTCATTATTACTATTAGTTTATTAGTGATATTATTAGTCTTGTGTGTGCTTCTTTTTATGGTATTTGTGCGAAAAACCAGAAAAAAAAAAAAAAAAAAAAAAGACCAAAAAAAAAAAAAAAACAAAAGTCTCATTCATTAATTCTTGAGTCCCTCAGTGTTCGAAACTCAGTAAAGCGTCACCAGCTAGTAGATCGCCATTAATCGAATCAAACAGCTCATTTTCTTCAGGCATGCTAAACATATCGCCGACCACGCTACCATCTTTGCGCCGTGGTTGATGATGATGATGGTGGTGTGAGTGGACGTTGAAGGGTATTAGCTCATCTAGTAGTGAATTGCTGTTGTTCAACAGGGTGTCAACATTTAGTTCTTCTTGGATGTCTGTGCTTGCACTGGCTGGATCGGTATCTAGTAGTAAACTTGTAGCAGGGGTCGTTGTTTGTTCTAGTAAAGAATTGTTGAACAGGGAGATGTCAGCCATTGATGGGACACCCGGGCCAGCTGTAGTGGAGGGGATACCGTTGCTGTTAAGAGGAGCGGCGAAACTACCAAATGCAGATGACAGTGCAGCAGTATTTCCATTACCAGCAGAGCGACCAATGCGGCTTGTAGCGGTATTGCCAGCATACTGGTCGTTGTGACTATTATTGGTACTGGTGGAGCTGCTTGGATGTGAAGATTTTGGATCCAGTTTGTGCTGCTGCTTTTGGAACATGTTGCTCAAGCTGTTATAATCCAAATTGGTGAAATCGATATCTTCAACATCGTCGTTTTGGAACATCTTGCTGTTGAATTGTATCGCCGGAGTGTCATCGTTACCATTAATATTGTTATTAGATTCTTGTTCATTGTTGCCGCTGATGCTAGCACCTGCTGTTAACGTCCTTGTAGAGCCCATACTTAGTTTGTGGTCGATGCTTGCTTCTTTCAAAGGATCCAAATTTATACCTAAACCATCACTACGATTTCTTCTGTGAGCCTCCAATGGGTTCCCGCCCTTCTTGGAAACTTTGTTATTTGAAGCCGAAGCAGCAGCACCGGCACTACCGATCGAAATAATGCTGTTTTTCCTAGAATTCATTGCAGGTGAGGTAGGTCTTGGAGTCGCCATTGACAGCGGGGGGAAAATGTTTTGCGCTGGTCTTTCCCAGTCACTTGAAGCCGAGGCAGATTCATCGGTGTCGTTGTCGAAATTGCTGGTGCTCGTCATGTTTGTATAGTGATAGTTGTTAAAAGCGTCATTTTCATTTTCATTTTCGAGACCAGCAGTGCTGCTACCGCCACCACTGAGAGGGTTGGCAATGCCATCCAGGCCGTTAAAGTTATAGTTGTAGTTGTAGTTGTAGTTGCTACCATTCTCCTCATCTGACTGCGGAAACGATATCGACCTCGAGTTTGGAGACGTTAGACACTCGCTCAGCGAATTAGAAGTGATTGTGTTCTGAGATGCACGCTGCATCCTACCGTACATGACAGAACTGCGCCTTTTGCGTATCTGCGATCTCTGAGTAACACCATAACCGACTTCCTCCTGGACCGACTTCACATTGTTCTTTCTCTGCTTGAACTCCTTAGACTTGTTTGGATCAATGAAATACTCGTTCAGCAATACAACGTTTTCTGTTGCCGGATACTGGAGTCCACCGTCTCTAAGGAAATCGGTGTCATTCAGACAAGTGTAGTGTTCCTTCAGCTTGAATCCTTCCACGCGTGTTCTACAAGCATTGACCAAGTCTCTATTTTTCTTGATAAATTCGATGCACAATTGGCCGTATTCCCTAATCGTAAGACCCGTAATGATTTTAAACACTCTGTGGAAATGCCAAGGCGTTATACCGACTAGATGACCTAGCTCGCGAAATCCAAGAATATTACCCTTCCTTAAAGCCTTTGCAACGCTTTCACTAGAAGACACATCTTCACTTTCATCCTCGTCTTCACCGCCATTGGAAATGGCGGTAGTACTGCTGCTGCTGTTGCCGTCAATGTCCACACCCGAACTACTACTGCTGCTGTTACCGCCCGCTGGTGCCGAAACCCCGGCAACCACAGCAACCGAATCCGTGCCGTTGCCTCTGGTATCCGTCTCGAAATGTACAAACGAATTCAGCGCTGTGTATGCGATGAATGCACATGCTGTCTCCACGCGCTTGACGTTCTCATAATCCAATTCCGTTATGAGTCTGTTCTTGTAGTATACTCGACCATCGTTTGGAACCTGCTTCGCAGTCTCCGGTACGCTTGAATTCAGTTTCTGCAGTTCGTCTGAAACATTCGTCGGCAAGAAAAACAGTTTCGAACGGTTCTTTCGTATGGAAGTGCCTGTAAAGCCAATGTAGTTCTCTTTTAACTGCTGGTAGTCCTGTCTGGGCACTTCAAAACAAAGCTGCGGTTTAAAAGATATAGCGTCATTGACATTCGATAGCGTGAATACCGTTAGGTCCAACGCAATCTCTTTAATAGACATCTTTGATTTTTCTTTAAAAAAAAAAGAAAAAAAAGGTAACTGGACGAAGCGGAAATCCGAATAATAATGAATTTTATCGGAGAGGACCCTCGCAGATCGTCCTTCTCTTCCTAACAATGAGTATAGATATGTGTAGTATAGTAGCACCAAATGCTCAGCGGAATCCGACTAATCTTCTTCCCCTTTTCTGCCTTGCCCTTGTTCTCACTTTATATGACAATTTAGTCTTCTTAGGCAAATAGAAAAAAACAGGGAAAAAAAAAGAAAATATCCTGTATCCGTGTAGGAGTATAGCGGTGTATGGTATAGTACGGTATAGTATGTTATAGTATAGTATAGTATAGTATAGTACAGTATAGTACAGCCTTCTAGTATCAAAACAACCTCTGCTTTTCCTCGCTATAATAATCTTTCCGCCCTATACAAAAACTTCCAATACCTTACCTCTCTTATATCGTCGGAAACTCCGTATCGCTCTGGAGTTCTTCCACATTATTTATACTACTTGGCTACCTGTTCGCCGGTTCTTCTACCCAGACTGCTTGAGGAGGAAGTCGCTAGGACAAACTTCTCTCAAAGAATATGCGAATTATGCTGCACCTTTTCTTTTTGTCTCCCTGCGCCCAGAATGGCAGGCGATGGAAAAAGAAGAGGAAAAATAACACAATAGTGGTGCTGGGCTCACAGGCTTAGAAAACTGCGTGGGATGAGCGGGGGCACGTCGTACGTTGAATCATCAGTTATCACATCACCAGTCTGTTGTGTTCTTTTCCTTATTTGCGTACGCAGCGAACACCGAGAAGATTAACCGGAGAGAAGCGGTGTGACGAAGAAGGAAGGCAGAGAAGCACGGAAATCTGGTGCGTAGTCACCTATAACGGAGGAGTAAGGACAAAGTGACAAATGGCCGGACGGGTAGAGGATCGGAGGAGAAGGAAGGAAAGAGCGGAACGGTGAAGGAGAAACCGGAGAGGGTGTCATTACAAATGAGATTATAAAGAAGGACACAGCCACGGGGACTAGGACATGGATAATGACAAATAAACGGTTTGTGGGATTTGTAGGATTCGTAGGAGGTGTCATGGTGACATTAGTAACGATGACGACGGGGACTAAAGTGGCGAGCGGTTTTTTTTTTGTTTTTTTGTTTTTTTTAAGGAGGATCGATGGTGTGGGAGGGTAAGAGAAGAGAAGAAAGAAGGTGAGGTGCAATTGTAGGTGGGGATGTATGTACGGAGGGCAGATTACATACGGTATAGGAGATCGTGCAGGCGGTAGTCTTCGTTTGCATCGTCGACGTCCTGCCAGTTGCCAACGACATCAGATCCACGGACAAGGCCTGGTGGCTGTTTGCCGCTGGCATGGGCTTTCCAGAGGTTACGGGCATGAGGGTCGGTACCGAGGTCTTTGTAGGAGAAGTTGATTCTGTTAGCTTGTAGGATAGTAGCAAGACGGTTTGTGCGGGGGATCATGTGGAAGCCTCCACCTGCGAGGGAAGTGAAGATGTATACGGGTTCGTTTCGGCGTTCGGATTCTAAGTCCTTGAGAAGTTCTTCGGGGTTGTCAAGACCTCTTAGGATGGCTTCGGTCTCCGCATCGAGGGAATTGTTTTGTGAGTTTCTAGAAGGAGGCTGAGGAAGGTTCTGTGCATGGAAGGCGCCCGATTGTGGAAGGGTTTCCGGATTAGGATGTTCGGTTGTTTTCGGAGAAACCCGGTGGCTTGTGGGGCTAGCACGCAAATCGGACTCGCCATTCTGTTCGAGCCGTTCGTCGGAACTCTCGGAGATGGGTAGTTTCGGACCGTCTTCCGGTTTGTTGGAAGGTGGGGATGACGAAGCCGGACGGTCTCCATTGCTGTCAGGAGAAAGCGGAGCGTTTTCCTTTGTTTCTTCGATGGCGTAATCGGACTTCGCGGTGGAAGCAGCTATGACGTTCTCTGCAGGAAGACAATTGTTCTGTGCTGATCTGATAGCGTTGGGCTCATCGGAGTTCGGCTCGGGAGTTGGGTGGACTTCTTGCTTGGTAGGGGGACTGGAACCGGGCGTTGAGTGGTGTAAGGAGGAGGGCTGTTCTGGCTCTTGATGTTCCGAAGTTGATATTACGGACTTCTTATCGTTATCAGTAGGAGTGTTCGGTGCACTACCTTTTGGAGTATGGGCTTCTTCAGGTACCTCTTGGCTTGTAGGATTTCTCTCTTCTGTTGGAGTGGCTTCTTTGTCACCAATAATCGCGGTCCGTTCCATGGTTTCTTGTTTGGTTCCTTCTGGAGTTTCTTGTTTGGTTCCTTCTGGAGTTTGTTCCACAGTTCCATTGCCTGCAGGTTCCGCGGAAACGGAGGCCCTATGTTCTTTTCTTTCTCCTGGCTGAAGTTCGGTGTTCGAGCCAGTTTGTTCGGACATTTTATCTCTTGGACATTGTCCAGGAGTGTCGGTACTTTTGTCGCTGTTTTGGGGGTTTTCGATGACAACGGGTGCGCTGCAGGGACTTGAGTCCTGATTATTTGAGAGGGGTTGTTGGTGGTCAAGAAAACGTACTGGTGACTGATTATTCCCGGTACTGTAAGGGTTTTCGCCGTCCTGCTTACTGGGTTTATTGACTTCGTTAGATGGAACCTGTTGTAGGCCAGCAGTAGCAGGCACGATGGAGTCTTGTTCGGTACCTTCTTGTAGGGGTTCTGAGGGGGTTCTTTCGTCTTCATTTAATGCCTCGTGTTTTGCTGGTTTTTCTTGTGTGGACGCATCAGATTGTGCCATGGTCAAATTGGTACTTTTTTCGCTTGAACTTTCATCAATTTCATTTAGTTCGGCATGCTCGTCACGGATTGCATTTTTGGTTTCGATTGACTCGGGACTTTCACTTGATTCGTCAACAGCGTGTTCCACTTTGGATTCTGGGGATTTCGATGCATGAAGGCTGTCCTGTTTTTGTGGAATATTACGGTCGTCTAGGTTTTTATCGGAAGCTCCAGTCGGGTTTTCGGACCGACCAGCATCCACAGGACTGCCTTCTTGACGGACATTGTTGTTGTTTTCCTCATTAGCACCTGAATTGTCGTTGGTGTCAGTTTCTTGCGGATGCTCATAATTGGCGTGTTCCTCGACGTGATCCCGTGTAGAGACAGGAGTCTCACCAGAGAGTGTAGAAGGGGCCGAAGATTTGGTGAAATGGTCTTTTAGTCCTGTAAAGGATTCTTGTGTTGTTGGGACGGTTTCTTTCTCGAAAGGTTTGGTGCTATTTTCATCTCCATCAGCGCTGGTTAGATCAATCACATTTGTACCCTTTTCTTGTAGGTTATGGTCTACAATGTTTACTGGAACATCAGTGGCAGCAGTCTTTTGTTCATGGTCGGAATCATCATTGTTTAAATATTCTTCAATACCGACCATGATAGAGTCCAAATCAAGAGCCTGGCTTCTACGGGCAGATGAACGTTCAGAAGTAGCATCGGAGGTAAGATCTTGAGTATTCATGTTGATTTGCGATTGTTGGACGATGTTGTTCCAAATTTCTTTGGTTGCCCCCGTTTGTTCTAGTTTTGAATTTTCGGTCTCAAAGATGCCTCGCTTCATACATCGCGTGTTGACCCGAGATTGTATCTTTTGATGACGATGATGGAGTAGATCCTTTAAACGCTTTATTATTTTTACCATAATGACTGTGAGGTTCTTCTGGCTCTTCGGGCTCTTCTTTCAAAGTTTGGATGATATGAGGGGCATTGTCGAGATCTGCTTGGGAGATAGAGTAGTTGCTCGTGCTATATAACCTTGTATTTTCCAAACTTTCTCCCGGTTCGGTAGTGGAAACTTGTTGGTTTCTCCTGCGGGCAGCGGGATCTCTGCTGAGTGATCTGGAAAGTGATCTCAAATACTCTCTAGAACCATTGTCTAACGATCTTACAGTACGTCTTCCTGATCTTTCTTCTCTTTCGTCGTTTGGCAATGTTTCACTCGTGCCACTAGCAGATTGGTAAGATTCACCTCTTGCCAAATGGGGTGTGCGAGATTCATCCCTGATCATTTCACCGTACAAATTTCTTATAGTACTTCTTGATCTGCTTTGAGGGGAGAAATTAATCTGGTCCTCGCTTGACTCCATTGGACTTAATAAGGATTTAGGCTCTGTAGAACGCACAGGAGAAGCAGTTAAAGAGTCGTGATTGCTGTTATGGTCTTTAGATTGTTCTAATTGCTTCTTCTTCAAATTTCTAAGCCATTGCCTATGCTGATCAGGGTCCTCACGAAATTTATCAGTAGCATTAACAATCTGGTCTAAATCCATCTCATCGGTTAGAAGAGCGCCTTCGCGGTTTAGTTCAGCAACAGTGGTATAAGAGCCGTCAATCGAGTTATCTTGTGGTTGGATCTTATTTAAAACCATCGAGGATGAAGTTGCATGATCAATTGGTTCACTCCTCGTGTCGCCAGTATGAGTGTCATCAACATTCCTGACTGAGTCACCCACTAGAGATGGCGCATTGATCGGGTTCTCTTGTCTCATTATAATATATCACAACGGGTACAACGGGGTTTGATAACAATAACTACAGTAAAGACCTAATTGGTGGGTATTTGTCGTTTCTTCCAAATTTCGAGGAGTGAAGAGACCTTATAGGGATGTTATTAGATATGATAAACGAGTAAATAAATGAAGAAATTCCGGGAAAACTCACTTAAAGTAGCAGCACTTGAGAAGTTGGAAAATACGCAATAGAATCGCTTGATCAACCTAAATTGAATACTTTTTTGCCTTTATACCTTTTCAAATATACTTCTTATATTTGGTGGAGAATGGCTGTATATAGTATGACTATTGTTTGTCATTGCGGGTAACGCGCGCTGTCGTTGGCGGGTTCCAAGGGACTGATAATATATATATATTTGTATAAAATAATGGCATTTAAAACAAATTCAAGGCAAGGTTATTGGGTACTTCACAAGTGTCTTACAGATCTTATTTTATCTTGTTTGGTTGTTGTTGTTTTTTTTGTTTTTTTTGACCACCAATTTAACGTTTAGCTCATGATAGCCGCAGTGGAATCCATCAAACAATATAAAACAGATTAATAGTAGAAACAGTTGAAAATTAACAATATTCTAGACTGCTTAATCCGTTACTGGACGTTATTCTCTTTCGCTTTACCAGCAAAAACATATACCAAACTGCTGAAAAAAAGTTAAAAAGAACTGCGCAAACCCGGAATCGAACCAGGGGCTCATCGATGGCAACGATGAATTTTACCACTAAACCATTTGCGCACAAAGCACCTATTGCTTTCCCAGTATATTTACGTATAAGTTAAGTCAAAAATATAAAATAGCTGAGGGTGGTTAAGCCTAATGGCAAATGTTGATGGATATTAATTGATTGACATTTGAAAATGTGCGCAACAGCAGCCAAACATCAACTAGAAAGACCTTCTTTATTATTTTTTTTCAGAGGTATCGATTAATATCGAAAAGTATACATGATTCCACCGATACTCGAGAGAGAAAAAAAAAAAGCACCAATTTAACACCAGTTTAAGGCAAAGGTAGCATCAAAGCAAAAACCAGGGGAAATGACTGGGGAATTGGATTTGGAGTTAGTGAAAAGGCATGGTAACACTCACTATGCTAACATTTCATATGGTTACTACGTCTTTATCGTCAGTCTAATTTATCTTCTGTTTTTAGGAGTATTAAGAATGATATTAACACCAAAGGCTGCAGGTTTCAATTCGTCGAGGAGATCTGGATTAGCTCAACAATTATATCTAGTGAGTCCGACTATTCATCTACCTATTCTACTGGTTGCTATCTTTTTACCCTTTTACCGCCATTATTCAATTTCAGAACACATAACTGTCTACATGAAAAGGTTAGGAAGACTGAGTTACGTACTCATTCCATTGAATTTATTACTCAGTTTGAGGCCAAATTGGTTACTCAGACATAACTATACATATACGGATCTGATACCATTACACAAATGGTTATCGAGATGCATGATCCTTATAGCTCTAGTTCATGGCATTTCCTTCCTGACCCGCTGGGCGTTTAGTGGACCTGGAACTTTGATCCAGAAGATAAAGAACCCATATAACCTTGTTGGTGTACTGTTATTTTTTGCGTTGATTTTATTGATCCTCTCTTCTATGGGTCCCATGAGACGTTATAGCTATAACGCGTTTTACATGATTCACAACTTGGTAACAATTGCATTCGTTTTTGTTACTGCGATTCATGCAAGACCAGGTGTCACTGTTCCATACCTATTGGTAAATACTGCGATACTCTTATGGCAAGGTTTTGCCAAATTTTATTACGCTAGGAACACAGACGTTTTATTAAAGAATACCGATTACCAAAATACGAATCTGGTCAACGTTCAATTACCACGTATGGTATTGCCAGACAAATTTAGACCCGCTTGTCATATTAGAATTAGTCCCTACAATAGATTGAATCCTCTTTATTGGTTGTACCCGTCACATCCATTTACTGTGGCATCTTTACCGTCTGATACCTCAGTCGATTTGCTCATCGCTGAAAGTCATCATCCTAAATCGTTTAAATTGGAACTAGGTGCACCTTACACAGTGACTAATAAATTTGATCCTGCCGTACCTAGTAGTTGCTTGGAACAGGCTAAGAGAGTTGCCATAGTTTGTGGCGGTAGCGGTATCTCATTCGGCCTTCCCCTCTATAGGTATTTCAAAGAAATTTATCAAGTGGAATATATTCAGTTTATTTGGCTGGTTAAAGACGCATACCAACTAAAGATTCTCGATAAACTGAACACGGTGGATTCCCTGGATGGTTCTAAGGATTGTCACGCGTTTATCACTCGTAGCGCTGACGATACAAGTCCGAGTCAACAAAATCCACAAGATTTAGAAATTGAATTAGAATCGATGACGCAAGATGTCGTGGATGAAAACGGTGCTCTCTCCAATGAAGGAGATAATTCGTTGACTTCTAAATTCAAATTTTCATCGATAAACTTTGGTAGACGCATCGACTGGGCCACGGATTTATCTCAATTTGTTGAGCCTGCCCTGATCGATAACACTTGGTTACTTACGTGTGGCCCTCCAGGATTGATAGAAAGCGGTCGTCAATATGCTGCAGATAATTGTATTCATTTTGCATCTGAAGTTCACGCCCTGTGAACAAATCCTAAAGAAAGAAAAAAAAAAAAAAAAAAAAAAACAAGGTTTATAAGAACACATGAAAAATATTTATTTTGGCTGGTCAACGTCTTTCATTCATAATAAGGGAATAGGAATACCATCACCTCTTTTATCAGTACCAGCACTGTAAACAAATCCGTTTCCTGTAGATGTTTTCTTGATAATTTGTCCTCTGCCGAACACTGATCTGTGATGAGACCTCACGATGTTCACTTCATGTCCCAAACGACGAAGCTGTTCAACCACCATTGGATCTATGTCTTCTTCAATTTCCACCAATGTAACAGGGTTAGAAACGGGTCCTTCAGCACCACGTCCTCTATCCAGATGTGCATGTTTTGGGTGGGGAGAAAGACAGATACGAGGAACGTCAAGAGATTCTTGGGGCGATAGTTTGAACAGCATCAAGTTTAGGAAATGTTGTACATGTCCCGTAGGTTGCATAAAACCGCCCATGTTTCCCAGGCTGTATAATAATTCATTAGTCTCGGGATCAGTAATCATTGCTGGAATAATTGTATGATACGGTCTTTTGCCACCTTCCAAACAGTTTTTACTACCTTCTAACAAATTGAAATTGGCCCCTCTGTTATGCATACAGAAACCTCCGAGTTTTCTTGGGATGATTGCACTTCCAAATCCTGTATAGACAGAATTTATGAAAGACGTAGCGTTACCGTTTGGATCACTGGCGGTAAAATATACTGTATCAGATTGGTTAATGTTTGGATCCGGAATACCATGACTTGCAGTTGAATCGTCTATAACACGAGAAGGATCGAACATGGCGGCTCTTTCCTTCAAGTAGTGGTCTGAGAGGAGCAAAGATATCACATTGTTATCGCCGCCAAATTCAGGATCGCCGATATATTCATCTACATCATAAAAGGCTAATTTTAAGGTTTCGATCAAAAGGTGGAGATACTCTGCAGAGTTGTGATTCATGGAATATAAATCAATCCCTCCATTCCTCTGTAATTCTTTAATGATACCAAGTGCTAGCAAAACCACTAGGCCCTGACTATTAGGAGGAATTTCCCAAAGTCTGCCGCCCAGGAAATCCAGGTAAATAGGTTCAACCAATGAGGAAGTATGATTTTTTAAATCTTCATGCGTCAAAAGACCACCTCTACTTTGAACTTCTTCTACTATCCCACCAGCAACTTCACCATCGTAAAATGCATCCTTTCCAGTTTTAGCTATCATTCTTAGAATTCTGCCCAAAGGCTTATTATACACGATGTCTCCATCTTTTGGACCTGAAAGAGGCCTTGACACTGGAGCAAAACATTCCAAAAGTTGTGCATCATTAACGATATTCAACTTTTTCCACCCTGCATTGGTCAATACTGAAGATATTTCACTTATAGGATGTCCTTTTTCACACAGATCGATCGCTGGTTGTAAAATCTGGGATAAAGAGATCCCCCCACTACCACAATTCTGGACAGTATCAACCCATCCTGCAACAGCACCAGGAACGGTTACGGAATGAACAGAATCAATTGACATTCTCTTAGAATCAGGTCTACCTAAGTATTCATTCTCTAAGAGGACATCACCTCTTCTTAAATTCGCCGGAGATCTACCAGTTCCATTGAGACCGACGACTCTTTTAGTATTATTGTCATAATGCAACATAAAACAATCACCACCGATACCTGTAGATGGTGGTTCTAAAACACAGAGACAAGCAGCAACTGCAACGCATGCATCAGCAGAATTACCCCCTAAGTCCAAGATCTTGACACCTGCTGCTGATGCCAATGGTTGAGTACTAGTCACAATACCCTTAGTTGAATGAACTACTGATCTCCTGCTTGAATTGTACGGCATTTAATAAGTTTCCAGGATCTATGATGTATTTCAGCTTCTACAATGTTGTAAGTCTTTCAATTTGATAGTAGGATCAAGGTCTTACTTTTCGGTTGCCTTCTCTGTAACTGATAGCGCCGCTCAATGAGTAAGAACAATAAAACTACTTTAAATAATGATAAACGCCATTAACTTCTATCTATATGACCCTGAAATCTAATTAAATTCTGAGTATTGAGTTATAAAAATGCATCAATTCATGTTAGAAAATTGAACTCCGTTTGATTCTGCCAATCCGTCTATACCAGTGTTATCCAGCGGAAGAAAATCTGCAGGTTCACCACCCAATGGAATATCCACTCCATCGAAATTCTGAAATCCGACAGCTTCTACAATGCTCGATGGGTTAAGCATGATTCCATTAAAATTAGCATTTTCCATCAAGAAATCTTCGAAATTTGGTGTTAAATTACTCAATGAGCTTTCAGACCCCGCCTCTGGAGAGGTAAATGTGGATGTCCTTCGATCATTAACCCCGTTTGTTTGACCTGATTGGGCTCCGGGATTAACTCTATTAGTTGGTGTTAGGTCCCCTGCTATTTTGTCAATAGGCGGTAGACTTTCTAGAATGGTTGTAGTGGATCTCGGTGAAGTAATTGGAGGAACCACTGGTAAAGGACTCAAAGGAACGCCTGAAGGCCCCGACGGTGGACCATCATTTAGACGACGTCTCTTACACTCTTCAGCATCACGCTCCGTACGAACACTGCTGCTGACATAAGTAATTGGTTTATACGCCTTCAACGGTGGTAACTGTATACCAGGACGTGCTGGTTCTGAACCGAATACACTTTGATTGTTGATACTGGCTCCTGTTCGGGGTGTTACGAAACCAATTGCATCTTGGTAAACAGGACATCTTTTAAGTTGTTCTCCGTCTCCAGATAAGATTAAAGAGGGGACATTTTTAAACAGACCTGTCATGTTTTGGAATCTTGAATGTTTCTTACTATCAGGATGGCCATCACCGCGCTTACTTTTTTGGGTAGGATCTTTCAATAAAGCAATAAAAAAACCGGTCGATTTCATTGTTCTTTGTGCATAATGATACTTAGTGCACAACTGTCTGGTAATCTTGTGAAAGAGAACCATTTTGGAAAAGAGTGTATCGGCCAGACGTTCACCAGTATCTAAACTAATTTCCTCCCTAGTATCCTCCAAGCTGTCTACAGAGCTCTCCCTCTTCTTCCAATTGACCTGCTCATCATCTTCTTCACTATTTCCAGAACATCCACTATTGTTACCGATAATACCACTTTCCCCAATTCCAGATAGAGGCCCACATTTAGCACGAAGAATCAAACATACAAGAAATTGTAAGGCACGATGACCTATATCCAGACATTGAGGTGCCAAGATAACTTCCATATAATTGAACATGGAGCCAGATGACCCTGGATGACCCACATTAGTGAAAAAAAATAGACAATTCCGGTAGCCATCCATGGCATAATTCAACGTTTCCTGAGCGTATGACTTAGCAATAGAAGCATTTTCTGTGTCCTCTACACCAAGGGGCTCATAATGTGTGAACAAAATGTAGTTGAGTAGATAAAGAAGCATGCGCAAAGTTAAATGCCTAGAAAAGAACAGTGCTTTGGTTGTGGATTCGTGGGCTAGTTCTAATCTCTTATCAGAATCAGCCTCAGAGGATGGAGAGGTTTGTTGAGAAAGTAATTCTCTCAGACATGGAAGTCCGTAGATGTTTTCTGGATCACTATCAACAGCCCCTTCTGAAGAGTGTAACATTCCATTGTTAATTAATCCATTTAAAACTTCGCAAACATTTCTCCTGTTGTTCGTCAAATCAGCCAGTGAAGTGATTAAAAAATCTAGCTGCGATTTCTTGACATTCTTGGCTACCGAAACGTTAAGAACATGATTAAGAACAGCTATTATGCACAAATCAATTTGAAAAAACAAAGTGGCATTTTTTACTATGACCAACTCCTTGATGTCACTAACGTAGTCAAGTTTGGAAGCAGATGGCAACTTTGTATCGCTGAAATCATTCAAATTTCTAAGCAATCTTGGTGTACCCAACGACAATGATTGTTGGACATCAAGAGATACAATGTAATACCAAGTCTTCCTCCAGGTATGTTTGAATTTCTCAGTGCTTGCCATTGCATCCTTGTTGAGTACCTTAGAATTAGCAGTATTGCTATTTGATATAGGATTTGGACCGTCTGTTTGAGCATATGGTACCGTATTCAATTGTGGAAAATTGTCAGGATCTCTGTGCAAACCGCAACTGAAAGCCATTTGTGTAATACTAGAAAATAAAATTTGATGTGTTTCGTTGTCTTGGCTATCACCGTTGTGATAATTTGCAGTTTCCCCATTGCCACTACTATCATTTGACCAACACATAAGATATAATTTGTAAAATATGGCGAATTGAACGGTAGTCAAATTGACATTACTATTTGATACACTTGATATTTGGTCAAATTTAATCAAGTTTTCTCTAACAAGCGTTAGAGTTTCGGCAGGAGTTGGATAACCGACTAACATCGATTCTTCTTTGGCTTGTGTAACTGAAGCAGTTGTGGCGTGATGCATAAAAAACGAAGCATCCTGAGATCCCAGGTCTATTTTACAGCCATTGGCTGGTAAGGACCACCATGTTAGCCTTAGGATAATGACTAAAATCCCTAAATTACAAAAGTCCGCCAACTTATTCAAACGGATATGTGTTACATTTTCTGTCTCTGTATTGACACCTAAAGATAGCATATAATTCATATGACTCTTAAATGTAGATTCGTCGATGATGGGTATTATTGGGTAAATTTGCTTAAAGAATTTTTCAATAAACATGCAGATAATTCTCTTGGGTGGTAAAAGCTGACAAATTTTTGCCAAAGTTTGTGCATGATCTAGTTTATCACATACAGGGGATTTCCTTCCAGAAGCATCATTCGAAGGAATCGTCCCCTGGATACCTGGTAAAGCATCATGAAGCACAGGACATTTAGAGGCGAGATTTTGGAAGGATGGTAATGAAGTCTGTGGTTTAGTAAACGAGGATCCAGAAGTCATTTCTTCATGCTTTACGGGACATTTAGAAGATGGAGAATGGTCCTTTGGGATCTTTGAAGTTAATACTGAATGATCTACTGGACATTTCGGCGTGAGCAAACCGTCTGTTGATTTGTTAGATACTATGGAATGGTCTATAGGGTAATTACCTGGCGGTAGAGAAGGTCCAAACTTAGGAAGAGATCTATGATCAACTGGACAGCCTGTTTTGGACGAAGGAGGCATGACTGGGCACTTACCCATTTGTGCATGTGGATTTCTTTTCTTCTGACCATACCATTCTGCTAATTTTTCTTTCATAGTAAAGATATGACCCCATAACAATTTCAAATAAGGATCACCTTTCATTATTGCTAACCAATGAGTAGCACCCAAATGAATGGTACCATTATTCCTCAAATGTAACATATCAAATTGTCTTGTCAAATCCAACTCATCATTACCATGCTTTCCCACGCCAGGAGCATTTGGTTCATCTTGTGGTGAAGAATTATTCTCCAACAGAGGAGTATCGCTATCTGGAGTTTGACCATATGAAGAAGTTTGTGCCCTTATTAGAGCTTCTTCTAGAGCCTTAACCCGATTTTTCAATTTCTTTAACTCAGATTCCTTAGATATTTCCTTCTCGGCTTCTTCTGCCCAAGTTTGCTCCATATAATGACAGAGATGACCTACACCTGTTTTGGAACATTGCTCACAGTTGGGTCTTGTCTTATCACACTTTACCTTACGTTTCCGACATATAGTACAACTTAGTGGGATTCTATTACGCTTCCTCTTCATTTTGTTAGCCACTCCTGTTGCTGGTGGTGATGGTGTACTAGTACCATTGTTAAGCATGGATTCATCGGCTGGCATCTTGAAGATTACTTGGTTTGTATGTAGTATAGTAGCTTCCAAATGCCTCGAACTATGTATCAAATACAAAGATTCTTATATCGCCAGGTATTTCAGCACCTCAACAAACTATACCCTCGTTTAATTAATAACCAACAACTGCGATTAGAACCAACTAAAAACCGGTTTAGTTTCAATCTAGGGATCGTACTCCAAACGAGAGCAGATGGGTGATTAAGTCCTTTAACGACAACAACGGAAAGAGCGCTAAAAGAATCGGTGTAGATGAAGCTACAAATACTCTTCAAAGCCGTGTACAGGTCGTTTTATAACTTGGAAGCGGTTTTGAAACTCTTATTGTTCTTTGTTGTTACTGTTACTAGGACATCATCACCAGGTTTTCTCCGTGTATAAAAGAGAAGCTCTCGCAACTTTTTAATAACAACATTAAGATGGAATTCGAAGGATCAATTGAAGATTCAAGTGTTATCGAAAGATGAATGAAGTAGTTATATCCGATAAAGAAGTTTATGAGTTCTTCTTGGCTGCTGACAGAGAGACACATCTGGCATTTTTACAGGAATTGGAGAATGCGCTTGGAAAGTATTCTGTTAATCCAAGTATAATCCCACCTAGGATCAAGGCATATACACCATCGGGATCTGCTGTTCACATGTACATGCCAGTGATCGACGATGTTTACAGTGGTGTGAAGACCTTGGGTTACAATGCGAATTCCAACATGGGCTTTGTGGGATCTATTAATGTTACCGACGCTGATTCAGGTGCATTATTTGGGACATTAGAGGCTAAACAAGTTACTGGTATTAGAACAGCCTTATCAAGTTGTATTGGTCTCTATCATCAGCTGGCTAAATTCGGGAACAGCCGTAGAATTAACTGTACCGTATTTGGTGGTGGATTGCAAGCATTCTGGCATGTATTCATTGCCATCCAATTGTTCAAAGGGCATTGTGATGCATTCAGGGTTAACATTCTATATCGTAACAATCCCATGGATATAGAACCTTTGAGAAAGGCCGTCAATTCTCAAGACGATGTTATGGAAGTAGCAATGGAACAATTCCCGCTAAGTGATAGGGACAGCACCCAGAGTTGCGTTTCCAATAGTCATATCATATTTGGATGCATTCCATCAGACACTCCAAACTTATATTTTAGGGATCTATTAGTGCCAGGTGCTGAAGTGGAACATACTTACATCTCTCTAATTGGTAGTTATCAACCACACATGCATGAGTGCGATACCGAAACTATAGACCAATTTCAAAAGCAAACTGTTCCTATTATTGTAGATTCTAAGGAGCATACACTTTTAGAATCAGGCGAATTGCGTGACGCTGGTGTCTATCAAGAGCAACTAGTAGAAATTGGTAAGTTAGCTGGCACTAAGTTGCCAACTTTGGAGTGCCCGGGGAGCAAGAGAACAATAACATTGTGCAAAATTGTCGGGTTAGCTATCATGGACATTTGTGTGTCTAAAAAATTACTGGAAATTTCAAGTTCTTTATAATTATTCACAAGTGTGTTATTAAAAGAACTAGAAGTACAAGAAAAAGAGAAAAGAAGATAAATGAGGAAAAACAGCCGAGTGTGGGCTATTGTAATAATATTGAATCAATCAATTCAATTCTTTAGAAGTGTATTTATGTTTTGACTCTGTATATGTGGATATGTATTCTCGTCTTTAAAGCCGAACCAAGGTTACGTATAGTAGTAGACTGATAAGCCTTTTTAACAAAAACTGAAATCAACACTGAACAACATGGCAAGAGTTGACCAGATATGGATCTCACCACTGCATTGAATGTGATATCGACCCTGGAATCACAATTAAAAGAATTAGAAACTGTGAGTAAAGATTATGAATCTGAAATGGAGCAGGTCATCGAGAAGCTGCGAAGAGATTATGTAGAGAAATGCGATCAGTTGGAATTTCAAAAGACCCACGTAACTGAATTGGAGATTGGGATGGATGAATTGGAGAGTGCAAATGCTTTTTTATCTAACAAGATGAAACTCTTAGAAGAAGAGAATGATAGATATCTAGAGCGTAATGTACTATTAGAGCAAGAACTTTATGGTGCTAGGGAAAAATTGGAAAATACTGATCATATTGATAGAAAGAAAAAACTGAAACGTGATAATGAAACTCTACAATTTTCTACTGTTTCTACGTCTGGATCCTCGCTTCTTGTGATGCCACGATCTCATTTAACTTCTAATTCAGATGCAACGTTAAACACGTCTCAAGTAATATCCACTACTTCACCAAGGGGCAAGAATTGAGATATTTTGGGCAAATTTTGAATATCGATTTCTCTGTACTACACATATGTCATATGTACATGATAATAATGGACTTCACAAGTCATTGCTCACTTCAAATAAATTTACGTTCCCACCACAGGGCAATGTCATACAACAATAATTGGTTCTTGCGGCTTTCATATTCTATCCAGGCTTTAAGTTCCTGCCATATCCAACATAAGGACCAGCGCTTGTATTGGTTATTAATGGCTTCGCGAGCTTCATTATAAACTGTGCGAGCACAGTACTGTGTCATAATCAAAAAGCTTCTTTCAGGGCCTAATGGGTTTTGTAAGCATTCATCCAAATTCCTGGTCAAGTCATTTGTCTTTAAGATCAATAAGACTATACGAGGGATTCTCGATAAAATATTCATCAGATCTGAAAAAAGTGTGCCTTGTACCATCCCAGATGCCATCTCTTTAATTTCTTGATTACTCCTTGGTTTACTAATATCATAATTGAGGGCAACTTCTACACTGCGTCCCGTAATAGCAGCGACAAAAAGTGGGAATTGTTCCTCTGTTATATTGGCAAATTTTTTGGCGTAGATCTTAACTTTCTCTTGGTCATGATCGAGTAATGCCAACCAAAACTTGGCGTAGTCTCTTCTTGTCTGTGTTGTAGGATATCTGTAAAGTCCATGGTCAAACAAAATAATTTCAAAGTTGTGAGGATTAGCCGACAAATAATTGCGATCTGGTGAAGCTCTTATAGCTAAATTACCACCATGAGGATCACAATGTAAACCAACATTTGGAGTAAAGATCATGTTGTTGAAGATGTGAGAAAGACATGCAGACACTTCAGCTCTAGAGATATGATTCTCATCCAAATATTTCAAATCGTCCAATCTATGACCAGAAACGAATTCCATGATTAATATTCTCTTGTTAGCACTAATCACATCGGGAATTGTTAAAGCTGTTTCCTTTCTAAACTGAGAAAAATACCTTTGTGTATCAGTAGAGTTTCTAGCCTCCTTGGTAAAATCTAACTCGATGAATATTGATGACTGTAATTCATCACCTAGCCATGTAAGAGGATATTCTGGGAAAACGATATCCATAAGGTTGAAAACGGTTTGCGTCATCATTACATCTACTGGGACAAACTCTTTCAAGGAAGGATGTTGACATTTGACAGCTACTTTCTGACCATTTTCTTTTAACTTGGCAGTGTGCACTTGGGCTAGCGAGGCAACACCAATAGGTTGTGGATCAAATTCTGCAAATTTTTCATCAATACTTGTTTTTAAATCTTGATGGAATAAATCTTGAATTTCCTCGATAGTGGATTCAGGACAGTGGTCCTGTAATGGAACCATAGTCTCGGTCCACTCTACTGGTAACAAGTATGTCATTGCGCCGATGTGTTGACCCAATTTGATGAAAACACCACCATTCGTTTGTAGGGCATTCAAGGTTACTAGCGCACACTTCTTATGGCACTTCGACAATGCATCGTTTCGCTCTTCTTCAGAATCATATTGTGACTTCAATACTTTTTTGTATTGATAGAAACAACGAGCTGTGGCTACAGTAATCACACCAATCCTCTTCGATGTTAAAAATATGTGTCTTAGCAATTCATGGCCAGTATCGCTAGTGTTATAATAAACGGTCCCACCTAGAAAAATGGTTCCGAGGGCAATTCTAGTCTTTGTAAGCTTAAATCTATTAACGTTCGATACTGGTCCCTGTTGTACACCACTCGTCATAAATCGACGCAGGGGCAGGGGTCCAAGAGCCCTCCTGAAAAGCATCATAATTATTTACACTGTGAACTAAAGCAGGAAATATCTATTCGACTTTTATAGGCTCTTGTTATTATCCTTCTCGGTAGTTTTTTCATGTAATGAAAAGTTGTTAGTTATCAATGCATTTCTTTTTCATCTCCGGACTTTTGAGCTGAAAGTAAATAGATCTTTTAATGCTCGAAGAATAAATAGTGATTTAAAAAAAAAAAAAAGTTTGACTTTGAAACTGTCAAAATCTACCCAAAAACTGTATAGCTGCATCTCATTGGGGAGTAGTGTTACTGTTTTTATATGAGATGTAGGTATTCCAAAAGATGGCCACTAGATTTACCGTTAAAAGCCTGTGATGCACTGGCACCAACGAAAAATTAATTAACTGCACTGCTGGCCATACCCCATAATTGGCCTTTAGAGTGGTCCACCATGTCTTCTTAACTTTGGAAATGGCATCGTTCAGTTTTTTGCCTTCGAGTAAAGTCATACAGAAGAAATAGAATGGAATACCTAATGGTGCGAAGCACAGTTGATCAATAACGACCCTCAGAATGGGATTGAGTGGACTATTCTGAGGCTTATTGGGAAAATTAATTTTAATGTTCAAAAACCTGAACCATTTATCACCAACAAACGAAAATATACAACCGTAGATTACACCTCTGGCTGTTCGATGGAAATTATATTCCTGTCGATCATTATCGTCGTGATAGAGACATTGTGCAATGAAATCACCAGTTCCAAATAGTACACCAGTTGTCACTGCATTGGTTCTCTTGGGGTAATTCTTCAAGACTTTATTATACCACCTAGCCAATACAAACATTTTTTAAATCTTTCAAAAGCCCCTAAACTGAACTTAATTAGCTATCCAAGATGGTACCAATGGTGAGATCAGAAGCAAGATAGGATCCATGGTGCAAAAATACACCATCTACCTTAATTTGTACTTTCATTTATCCAGTCACATCCTATATAATGGGTGATATCCTTATTCTTTTCTGGATTATTCGGGGCCGCATCAACCCAAATGACACATTGACGCGCGTCAGTAATTCAAAAATAATAATAAAAGACACAAAGAATCTTGTCATTGTGCCTTTTTTTTTTTTTTTTTGAAAAAAAATGCATACATATGTATATATATGTATGTATAATACTCATTTGCAATACAATATAAAAGGTAGGAGATGAATTCTGGATTCACCTCATATTATTTCTACATTTTAAACGAGATGCTATAAGTAACAACAAAAAAATGTTTGTTGATTATTCTGGTCTGCAGCGTTTCAGTGCAATAAATAGATCTTTTGCAGATCGATTTATTCAGTTACTGGAATACGAAAATTTTGATACCTTGGAAGAAAGATTACAATTTTTCAAATATTTTGAAAAAGATGAAGTTTGTATTCAAAGGTTGGAAATTACGGATTTTATTGATCATTCAGATGTAATCGATTACCTTTTCAAATTATCACTGTCAATTAAACAGATGCGAGATGTTTCAGATATAATTCGAAGATGTCCCACTGTTTATGTGGTAGAAGTCTTTAACTCTAATGAGATTAATGTGGATATTGGCGATGTGGTTGCCTGGGCTGGGATGTTTTTGAGAAACACGTATGACGCTACTCGTAAAGATTTGTGTGATGATATTAAGCGGTTGATTGTCGATCTAAAACCTGAAATAGAATATTCTTCCTTCCAAGATTGGCACGTTTTGCAGAGATACTTGTTTTATGCATATTGTGAAGATGTTCCCAAATTTATGGAACCCAAAACTGATATAGTCATTATCCCCATGAATTTTCCCAAAGTATTTATGGATAAAGTTAATAATAACGGGTTTATGAACGCAAAGGAGGATGTTTTTTTTTATACATTTGCAATGGAAAATGACAACCGTAATTTATTGACTAGTTTCACTGCAGATTCACTTGTCCTTAAACCTACTGAGAATAAAATCTCCACCATTTGGAAAGATGGTCACGAAAAGGAATATATTGGTACAGTCTGGGAACCTAATAATGATAGTAAGAATAAAACTTCTCAAATTTTAGCCGCCCAAAGACCTAATTTTGTGACTTTATTTCGTGAATGCAATGATGAGGAACTTGAATCTAGTACTCGTGCTATAGGTAAAAGAGACAACTTTAGTCCCATAAGTGATCGCCGTTCTGTTTATTCAGAAACTAATTCCCATTCCGATAAAAATGCTAGTCTCTATGATATATTTTCACCGTTAAGTTCAAATGAATTACCTACCGCTCTAACACCCCCAAACAATGCTTCCAATTCATCTCCAATACAAGCTAAAAATTACCGGTATAAGCCAACTTCAGAATTAAATGCTAAGTCCAATGATTATGCACTTTTACCGCCACCCCCATCTTTTTTACCTTCCTATCATGAGTTTGAAAATCACAAACCGGGATTAAGATACAAATTGAAGCATCTGTTTTTACCTTCTTCGTCTTTTTACTCAAAGTCTAGAAGTCAATCGTGCAATGATAAGTCTCTGACTGGGTTTGACACTATTGGATCTTGGGCAGATTGGCAATCTTTAACTTGGGATGATATGTCTACCAAGAAATTTATTAAATTTAAAGTGAAAAAATGGAAAAATAATTACCATTATTATAAAGAAGTGGTTAAACAGTGCATAGAGGACCTTCATGACAATAGTAATACTGAATAAAAAATAATATATATAAGTATGTTTATAAAATCACATATTCACAACTGTATTCAATTTTTTTTTTATAAATGTTTTCTATATTTTCCATGTTTTTATCTTTCGAATCTCTGATCTGTCGCTCATCATTTTGGTGTTACCCATGAAAACATCAGCTTTTATTTTTATAAAAATTAATGCATACTACCTAAACGTTAATTGTTAATATTGATCTTGCTCAGGCTTGATCCACCAATAATTTAATAGATTCTTGGATCTTAGTTGGACAAGCATTCATTAGAAGTGTTTTTTTTTACACTTTAACATTTACACAGGGTACATTTGAATAGCTCTTCCAACTGTTTAATGAAGCAAAAACTTTCGTTTATTCTAAATTTATGCCACGATGCTCACTTGCTTGTGATAGTCCGTCATCGATAGGAGACTCGCATGGATGCCTTGAAATAAAAATTTTCAAAAGTCTTCCTTCCCAAACAATCCGTCTGTTAAATTGTTTTTAATTTCATAATATATCATAAGCATATGAAATAGGAGTGCTACTAACACGTCAGAATTCTTGCCCTTTCAAACCTCTCATTCTAGAGTATAGATAAGAAACTTGTAATTAGTATGGTACAGCAAAATTTTGGTTTTTTATAAACCGTCCAAACAGCATTCCAAAAATATTATGCCTAGAAACATAATTTATAGCGCTTTTGACAGGTATAAGCAAAACCACCATTTCTTGGGTCTCTTTTCATCCACAAGTGCGAACTGAAAGTCTTATAAATGGCTGAATCGATGCTCCCAGAATTCATATCCGAACACACTACTCGTTATTTCCAAAATAGTAGACATCAACTTGTTTTATCGCCATCAACTAAGTTAAACCTCATCTGTCGCAGTTTTCCCAATATTCAGAATCTATAGGCTACACCATAATAAAGACAGAAGCGACAGCTTTTTAGGACGAATGAATAATATCTACCAATACCTCCGTTCAAAAATGATAAGAAAAAAAAATTCTTTCAACACTTTCCCATATTTTACTAGTTCGACATTGATAATGGCATAATACTGCTAGTACAAAAACATGAAAAAATAAACCTTCTAGGACTGGGATAATACGAGAGTGGCAAACTGTGGGGATTTGATATCTACAAACATTCAAATCTCGATGCTTGGTTCAGATAGAATGTCGCTACTGCAGTAAAATTGGTGGAGGTAAATCCCTTTTACTGACAGTGGTGTGTTTTAATAAAACATCATATATCAATCTCCCCAATCTAATGCCGACCATTTTCTGTAGTAATTACCTCCATGGGTCTTCATTTACAGCTAATTATTTTTGCGGAAAACTAAAATAATAATTCCTTCCAATAAAAAAAGTTCCATAGTGTGTCTTTATTGCATCAAGTTATTTGCGAATCTTGTTCTTGTAGAATTTTTGAGTATCCTTATCATGGTCATCTAAGACCTCTTAAGATATTCGACACAAACACACTAGTACTGCTACTAATAATGCTAATGCTATTGTTCATAAGAGCACACATGCCAATCAGACGTAGAAGGCCATTACACTTAGATGGTGTACTGAACCACCTCTTCTCTTGATCCATTCCAGGTCTACTAACATTGTCCACATTTTTCACCATCATATACGCAGGCCGTTGTTGATAGGTATTTCAAACAATGCATAATTAATGTGAATTTCTCAAAAATAATATAGGCAGATTCAACAGTGGAATAACATATTTAAGATTCTTTCATTCTACATTTAATTTACCTTTTTTTGAAAGATAAAACTTCGAGAACCCTGAAGCATCGAATTTTCAGTAAAATTCAGCCGTGCATTCCTGCACGGATTTCGAAAAGAATTAAGAACAAAGAAGGATCTACAAAAAAGAAGCTGTTATTCTCACATCAATTCTCGTAAATATGCATAACACTAATTTTTATTCTAAAGTTAGAACTGGAGGGATAGCTAGGGTACATAGCCAACTGTATTGCGTTGTTCATATCAAGTTTATTTAGCTACCTTTAACCCGCCTCATCTCGATCTTCCTCGATGCTTGTGAATCCTGTTCAAGACCTTACAATTGCTGTTCCCTGTCCCTTTAGGCCCATTAAAGCTAGTTCCCCCAGGGGGGTGTTTACTAAAAGGTCGAGTCTGGCCGATAGCTCTACTTGAGCATGTCCTCTCACGAAAATCTCATTAAGGACCCGTGTAAGTTCCATGCTATTTGTTACTTGTACTTCATCATCACGGATGTCTAAAAAAAGTTTAAGAACCGTTTGATTTTTTTTATCATGTAAAATTTTGGACGATGAGGCGGTCCAAACTCTCATTGGCACAGTGATAAAATGAATTCCATCGTGAAATAATTTCGTTGAACCCTTAATACGGTCAACAGATATGCGTTGGCCATTGGTCTTGTAGAATGGAAGTCCTACAAATGCTATGATTTTGCCAGCTACTACTAGCCGATTACCGCCTGCGGCCCATTTGATCCTCAAACCATCTATCGTTACCTCTTGCAAAGAATCGCTTGAGTCCAGCGTTAAATTTGCCGCCAGAGGAACAAAAGAAGATTCTTTTAATAGAGTATCAAAAGCTGGAAAAGGAATTAAAAGATTTTCCCCATCAACATTATGAGAAGGGGGAATTGGATGTCCCAAAGCTTCCACTTTAGTCATTTCTGATGCATTTAACAATGTGTTTAAAAAATTTGCAGTAGGAGTTACTGTATTCTCTTCGTCTGACCAGCAAACTTGATTGAGGAATTTGTTTGGTAATGGTCCCTTTAAATCAAGGAGCACCGACAACGTTAATGGATCTTCCACAATAATGGTATCACTTATACAAAGAAGTGTTGGTAAAGTAATAGTGCAATCACCATAACAATCAGGCAATCTCATTTCCCAACTAATTTTCGGTATTTGGGAATTTAAAGGCCATTCAAACCATTCAAAACCTTCGGGAATGCTAAGTGGATCAGCCTTTACATTGATGCTAAACCCATCTGGGGAATCTTTTATGGTAAAGTCATCAACTCTGACTGTATTTGCCATCGTTAGTAATCTGTTTAGAAGTTCAGTTATACTCTTTAAAATTGGTACAATCTGATTCCAAACGATACTCAAATTCTTAACCCTTCCCAATGGTATATTCTGGGAAAAAATCCTTTTTCCCACAGTAACGTCCAACCTGGATGACAACTGCAAATCTTCGTATTGGTTTAACATCAATTTTTTAATCACTTTTGCAATATTCTTAATCCGCGGTTGCACTAATACTGTTAGCTGTAATGGCGTTATTTGACCCTGTCGTAAATCAACGCAAATAGGTTCCTGAACAGACACATATGCTAATGTACCATTTTGGTCGTAGTTTGTCATGTTATTCAGAGTAACACAAGCATTTCTCACTAATTTCTCACTGGTGAATCGACTAAAGCGTTTCTGCCATGATGGCATCTTAGAATAGTTACCAGAAATCCAATCATCGTAATCTACCCAGAAATCTAAGTTCGTTGTTAACTGTAACTGGTCGCCTTCTGAATTCCATCCATCTAAATGAACTTTAGAAATTTGGGCATGCGATATCTGAGCTGCGTTATCAACTAGTACTTGTGATTTCAATAATGACCTCCAAATGAAGACTCCCGAAAGCACTATTATCAGAAGTGATATAATTCCAAATTTGTAGTAACGTATTCTTTTGTTTTTGTCCCGTCGAATCACCTCTTGTGAGGGGGATAAAGCTAAAAGAGGTTGTGTTTCGATATCAGCATCCATTCCACGATTAGCCGCCATCGACCAAATAAATATATTCCCGTTCTAAAGACTTTCAGTAAATCTGAAGGGTTGACCAAAGCCGTTCTCTTTATGATCCTTCCAGATTTTCCAAATTTAATTAATTCGTAAGCTCATCGCATTTTGAACAAAAGCTGCAAAAATTTGGCACCAATACGCACATAAAAGCTCATCGCATTTTGCAAGACCAGTCAAAAAGACGTTTCAAAAGCAATCAACATGCTTTATTTAGTCGGTTTAGGACTTTCCTACAAGTCTGACATTACTGTACGTGGTTTAGAAGCAGTTAGAAAATGTTCTAGAGTATATTTGGAGCATTATACAAGTATTCTTATGGCAGCTTCACAAGAAGATTTAGAGTTCTTTTATGGTAAACCTGTCATTTTGGCTGACAGAGAACTAGTTGAAAGTGGATCAGATAAAATTCTGTCCAATGCTGATAAAGAAGATGTCGCATTTTTAGTGGTCGGCGATCCATTAGGTGCTACCACACATACGGATTTAGTCCTTAGAGCTAAACGTCAAAATATTGCAGTCGAAATCGTTCACAATGCATCAATTATGAATGCTGTTGGCTCCTGTGGACTCCAATTGTATCAATTTGGACAAACAATTTCGATGGTTTTCTTTACTGACAACTGGAGACCAGATTCATGGTACGATAAGATTATGGAAAATAGAAGGATTGGATTACATACTTTGGTACTATTGGACATTAAGGTTAAGGAGCAAAGTATTGAAAACATGGCTAGGGGTAGACTGATCTTTGAACCACCAAGATACATGTCAATCTCTCAATGTTGTGAACAGTTACTCGAAGTCGAGGAAAAAAGAGGTACAAAAGCCTACACTCCTGACACACCAGTTGTAGCCGTTAGCAGATTGGGCTCGGCCTCCCAACAGTTCAAGTCCGGTACCATTAAGGAATTATCAGAATATGATGCAGGTGGACCACTGCATTCACTGGTGATTTTGGGAAGGCAATGTCACGAATTAGAACTAGAATACTTGCTAGAATTCGCAGATGACAGGGAAAAATTTAAAAATGATGTTCTCGCTGATCAGGAGTATTTCAAACCAGCCCCATGGGTGCCGCCTGCCGAGGATGAAGACAGCGAGTGATTGCAAGAAGCAAGAAACAGAATAGAAGTCTGTGTATATTTAAAGCTATTTAACCAGAGCCTGTGAAGAATAAATCAAGATCTTATTTGCACAGTTTTCCCAAGTCATCACGTGTAGCTGTTGAGGGTTAAAATGCCCTTGTTTGTAGTCTAAAGTTGATCGAACTTTAAGCCAACCAGATCCATTATAAGGCCAAAGAAAACACGACATAGAATAAATTATAAATGACTCAGGTTAAATATATGATCCTTGCCTCTAGGCAGGGGAAAATTAGACTTGTAAAATGGTACACTCCATACGCTCCAAAGGAAAAGACAAAAATTACGAAGGAAGTACCACCAATGATTCTTTCCCGTAAACCCAAAATGTGTAATATTGTCGAGTATTCTGATCACAAAGTGGTCTATAGAAGATATGCAAGCCTTTATTTTATTTGTGGGATCACTCCAGAAGAAGACAATGAGCTTCTAACTCTAGAAATAATCCATCGTTATGTGGAAACAATGGATACGTATTTTGGAAACGTTTGTGAGTTGGATATCATTTTCAATTTTGGTAAAGCTTATGATATATTAGATGAAATGCTAATGTGTGATGGATCAATTACAGAGTCAAGCAAAAGAGACGTTTTATCGCATATCCATTCTATGGATACTATGGAAGGTAATGATCAATTGGAAAAAGTAATGAGTTAGATTGGAACTAAGAATATATATATAAAGTACACTGTCACTTTAGCTAAAATTTTTATTTGTACAATAGGTTAGCAAATTCTCGATCACCCAGAACACCTTCACCTTCTTTGTTATCCGCAGGTTCACCCTGTGCTACAGATCTAATTTCATTGTAAAGTATACCAAACACATATGGGGTATCATCGTATTCATGCATGCCTTCAGCTAATTGCTTGTTCATAACATTTCCCTTACTGCATGGATGCTTCTGTTGAAATAATTCTACATATTTAGTAATGAACTCTTGTTTGTTCTCTTTACTTAAACTCTTCCATTCCTTAAATTGATTCAATTTGACAGTGGTGCTAAAAAATCTAGGTTGCAATCTGATGAGATATTGTGGTCTGATCAATGACTTTAGCATGGTTAACAGGTGCTTTAACGTCTTAAATGCTACAGCAGTGTTGGGTATAGAGGATTAATCGTCAATACATCTCTTTTTCAAATCACGCTTAATCTCCCAATACTTATTCCCAAAAATTCATAGACTCAAAAGAAAACCAAAAAGGGTCGTGCTGAATAGGAGACTACACAACACCAAGACGCCATATAAATTTGCAGCTACAATCACAAGAACTCCTCTCCGACAAGGGGCACCCTTTCCTCCTCTAGTTCCTACACAATTTTGAAGCTAAACAGAGGAAAATAGGAAAAAAAGAAAAATTTTTTTAAAAAAAAAATTACTTTAAAGTCAGCTTATTGATTGTCCCATTTCATAATGTTCGAACGTAGTTGTATATGCAGATTGATCAACGTCCGATTTACGCATTCACCAAAATTAACGTCTTCATGCAGTACACGGGAAAAAACAATTTTTCAAATGTTTACCGGAAACCTGTTCTCCCGTACTTTCATTCATTTCTAACTCCTCTCTTTCTTCTTCTTCAACAGCCGTGGTATCGAGATCTTCTTGCTTCACTTTAAGCTTTTCACCCAATTGTTTCCTACGACCTTCTAAAACGCATTTGTATTTGAGAATGTTTTCCTCCACAGAATTTTTAATCATAAAATTCCAAACGTAAGTTTCCTTTGTTTGGCCAATCCGATTGTTTCTGCTCATTGCTTGTAACTCATCACCGCGATTTATGATAGGATCTAAAAGGAAAACGTGTCTTGCATTTAGAAGGTTAAGCCCTGCCCCTAAGGATTTCACGTTCAGAAGCAAACATGTAATAGATGGATTTCTCTTGAATTTTGAGATTGCTTCCCCTACATTTGCCACGTTGGTTAAACAGGACAGGTGCCTGATCTCATGAATGCTCAAAACTTTAGAGATAACTTTTAAAAATTCGAAACTCTGAGAATACATCAAGATTTGTGGAAGGTCTTCTTGATTTGATTCAGCCTCACTTTTCAATGTAAGGAAAAGTATGAGTTTGATGACAAAATCGATCTTAGCACCAAAACTTTCCTTTATAACCATCTTGTGAACTTCTTCAAATTGGGGGAATAAATCATATTTCTGTTTTAAAGCAGGATCTAAATTTTCCCTTGTAAACAGTTTGTTGTCACCTTCATTACTATTCTGTAACTCGTTTTTCCTCTCTTCTGGCCCTTCTTCAGGCTCATCCTTAAATTTAAAATTGTAAACCTCTAAAAGTGTAGCTCTTGTCTTACATAGGGGACAAGATTGATTATTCTTCAACCAACTGTAAATGCATCTCCTGCAGAAGAAATGACCACACTTAATGATGGATCCGGTATGGATTGTCCCCAAACAGATGGCACATGAAAATGACTGGTTATGCTGAATAGATTCCTTAAGTTTATTCAATCCATTCAAATACTTAACTCTAGACTCTGCTGAGCTGATGTTCTCCAAATTTCTCTTAAACTGAGTGTCGTCTCTTATGGATTTTACAATCGCATTCCTTGTGACGTTTTCCATTTGCCAAAGGGGAATTAAAGAATCTGAGATCCTTTGTAAATGACTATAGTATTCCAATTTGGCATTGTAAACGGTATTTAATTTTTTTAAGGAATCCCTAATGGATTTGTTTTCACGACTCATTCGAGGAATTTGGCTTTCGTAATGTAACAGATAATCTTCAAATTCCTGTGGACTGACACTTCTATGAGTCGATTTTAAAGTTGAAACGTTTCTAACAACTTTGGCATTCTTTAAGTCATCAAATATGGGCTTAAGGGGAGTTCCACTAATTAATTTTAAACTCGAAAGCAGCTCACTGTGATAATCAGAAAATTCCTGACCAGATTGCGGTTTGTAAGTTTTCTTCGTGATCTTTATAGTTTCATCAGAAGACAATATCGTGTCTCTATTCTCTAACAATCGTTCCATGCACGCAAAAAGGGCAAACATTTTATCCTGATTTTCAATAGAATTTGAATACTCTTGGGCCTTTTCATCTTCATTGGTCTCATCGTAATCCCTCATGATCGGTTCGTAAACCCATTTCGCCAATTCTTCAAACAATTTATTGAACTGCAAAGCTTGTTCATTCAAAGAATTGATGAGCAGCGAAAGAATTTGAAAACAACGAGAAACCAACATACTATTGGCGAAATTATTGGAAGTATCAAACTCAATTAGTTGTAATCCTTGGGATCTAGATATTGGATCTTCTTCAAAATATTTTTGGGTCTCTTGGACAAAAGAATCAACTTTTTGCACCCTACCAAACAAAATTCTTTTTCTCAGTTTTTCAGCATACCCATAATATTGTTGTTCCAATTGTTGGTTCTTTTCAATATCTTTCATCTCATCCATGGAATAAACGTCTGTATAGGCCTTCGGTTTTTCATCAGATTTTTTCAGAGCCAATTTCTCGTTTTCATCATCCACATATTCCAATCTACTGGAACCTCTGTTGTAATAAGCGGTTGCCTTGAAGAAAAAACATTGATGTAAAAGATCCAAATAAGCTCTCGTTCTTATTAAACCGACACCACCTTCAAACAAGTCCTTTGTTGCTGGAGTTCCTGATTTTGATTTTCCCTCGATGGTGATCCCCTTGGTATCTAACGGATCTTCCAATAAACATTTCTCTCGAAGATCCCTACCCAATTTCTCTTGAACCGATTCTAAGAGATCAATAGCAGCACCGGTATTGTTTTGCAGTTCTGTCTTTGCTTGCGCACTTCTTATCTGTAATTGGTAATTGTCTCTGTAGAGTGAATCTAATTTTTCAACTGCATCCGAAGTCATAAGCCTTAGGATATCATCAATATTATGTAAAGAAGCATTCGAAGAGTTAGCCTGACCCTTTGAACCTGTATGCAATTCCGGAAAAATTGCGTGACCACACAGATACCTTAGACGCGTTAACCACTGATTTAATTGTGATGCATTTAACCTTGGAACACCAGTACCATCAGGCCCATAACCTGATGCTGCGATAAAACTGTTCCAAGCATCCAAATAATTATCCCACTCTATTGGTGCAAATTCCAATGGGACGATATAATTATGCTGTTTGGGTATATGGATTTGCGAAAGAACGTCATCCTTAGAGTGCCTTACCGTTAAATCCTGTTCGACTGGGATGTTTAACAATTCTGACAATGTAAATTTTACACCTTGCACCAACTGAGCTTCTTGTCTATTAATAACGTTGTTATTAACAGCCAACACAATTTGTGGCAATTCATGAAACGGTGAAATTTTTAAATATGATAAAACCGTCTGGAAATCTTTAACTAACTGAATCGGTGTACCTGAAACACCCCACGTATGCACCCTGTGCAAAAGACTTGTGCATTTAGCAGCCTTTGTACTATCACTATGCAACATCTGGACCTCATCTAAGATAATTCTAAAAAACTGCATTAATGATAGAGGTGAAGAATAATCATATTTTATGGGACAAGTAGAACGTCTCGGTCTTGAACTTGCATTATACTCTGCGTAATGAACCTCCATCGATACTACATTGTAAGAAGTTATGATGATATCGTAATGCGATAGCTGATCAACAATCTCCCAAATGTTGTCAGTTTTGAAAAATTTCTTCACGGGCTGGAAACCTTTATAATGAAAAATCGACATTCCATTCGTATGTGATTCCACCTCATTGATCCACTGTTGTAAGATCGCATTGGGACAAATAATTAGTGTACCACGAGTTCTAAGTATCGTTTTACCGTCTTCTGCAATGAATGTCTTTGATACATCTGCAATAGTCCTTTGGTTTAAGAGTATCAGAGACAAAACTTCAATAGTTTTACCTAACCCCATTTCCTCACACAAAATTCCTCTTGCCCTCTGATTAAATTCTTCACATTTGTCCCACATGTTGGAATGGATCTGCTCCACTTCTTCTTTAGTTAAAATAAAGTTTGTGAACTTATTCCAGAATACTTCTGGTGATAGAGATTCATACCCATACGAGACAGATCTATTTAAAAAAGTTAACAATTCCGCTTCTGTCCGACCTAATATACGCGGTAAATACCCTCTTAATTCCTTCGATAACATCCATTCAACAGTACTCGACTGAAATGGCAAGAGATGGAGGTTTAAACCAGGTACATCTCTAACTGCTTTATCTGCAATCCCAGATAATCTCTGCCTTGTATGTGCAACCGTCTGCGATACAAACTTCCCCTGTATAAATGGCGAAGGCGGCAGCGGATCCTCCTCCTGCTGCTGTTCCTGAGAAAACCAGGTGTCCAGAAATGTCTTCGTATCCACAGAAAACTTATTCAAACTCTGCGGTGCGTACTCCAACCAAATATTCACACACAAAGTCCATCTCTTCTTCAAATCCACCCTTAAGCTCACCTCACAAGACAAGTCTTTATACATCCTCGAAACCATTCTCTTGGCCATAACTACCGGGTCCTGCACAGTATTTCTGTTTTTCCTCCGACGCGGTCTCTTCTCCCCAGAAATACCCTTCTTCTCCCTGCCGCTGGCATTATTCACTTCCCATTCCAAACCCTTATTGTGTGCAACTCTCAGCAACTGCCTCAACCGCTCATCTTCAATATTACACTGCATCTTGAGCAGTTTTACACCATCCCCGCCAGTCACCATCAACACGTCTTGATCCTCCATCTCTAGAAACTGCGCAAATACTCTCCGTTCCGCGGCTACATCTCCTTCATCGGTCTCAGAACGCAGCCTAACCCGCGCTATCTCCACCCGATTTTTGCCACCCTTACTCTTCTTACCACCGCCTCCAGCAGCCTCTTCTCCTGCACGCTCATCTCCATCCCACGCTTCACCGCAGCCAAAAGCATAATCCCATAACCCGTCAGCTGCAAAACACCTCGCACCTGCGATATCTCGACCAACCACCACATCCAGTGAGGCTTCGCTCATATTATAAACAGGAACTCAGAAAAGAAGCTCTCCTTAGCCGCTGTCGATTTGCCACTCATGTCTCCTACTAGTCCCTTTTATAGTCGGACTCTCCACTGACTATCACTGATAAATCGCATTGAATGTGATACAGAACCGTCGTACGAAACGACACACCCAACATGATCAACACATGCCCATCGCCCGTACACCTACACTACACCCATCCCTCCTCATGTTCCCTCATCTGCCTTGACTCCTACACGTCATTCTAAACATCGCCACACCACACCTCCTATTTCACCCACACACGCACTACCGTTTTGCTAAAATGCGGCCTATGGAATACGTCAATACTGCTACTACCGCAGCTTGTATCTTCCTCCAGTACGTTCCCATAAGATCCCATCACCACATCACATCGCATCTTCTTGCCGTCTTGCAACATTGACAATACGTGTTCGAAAACCTGCGAAATCGCACAGTTTTCCCTCGAACTATTCTTTAAACCCGGTCAAAAGTTCTAGCTGTCTGTGTCTAGCGGAGCACATGGAATCGGCATCGCAGAATAGTATATACTTTATTTCACTATTCTCTAGTTTATAGAGAATTATTCCTATTTTTTTCTTGTTTTTTTAATTTATTTTTTCATTAACTTTCGCTGATCTTTAAAGTACATACTCTATTTCTTCCTCTAGCACTGCGTCTCTAGTGTATTTCTCACATTCTCCGTTTCTCCCTCTCATGTTCCCAATCTCCATTTGCATTTCGCTCCGTCTCCGTGACAATAATAACAACAACAAAAATAACAAAAACAACAACTACAATTGTAACTGTGATCACTGTTGACCCTGCTTCATGTGCCGTCTTTCACCATCATATCTCTTTCCTCTTACTCCTCCTCTCTTTCTTTCCCTCTGACTTGTACTTCTCTCTTACCTTTTTACTTTCTTGATGTCCACCCCCGCTTATAAATAATCTTGCAACTGTAGGCTGAAATTTTTGTCCCCGTAGTAATCCTGCATATAATTGCAGCGTACAAACCCCCCCGTCTCTACAAGGTAACCATTTAATCAATCCATAAATTAGGTTTAGGTCAAGCCCTTGTTTCCCAATCCTACGATACAGCTTCGTACCTGACAGAGAAAGAGCATGAATAAATTAAAGAATTTTTTCAAACAGAAAAAGGCTCAGCAAGAAGAGGAGGGAAGACTTGACGAGATTTCGATACAAGAACAGCACAGAGATACTAGCAATACCAACGGTTTACTGGGACGAGCCTATGAAACCAGGTTTTCTGTTGAAGAAGACTCACTTTCCTCAGGAACTAAGGTAAATAGTGAAAGATCTACAATGGAGACGAAACCTGTCAACCACTATCACAACCACAGTATGAATAACCAATGTCAGTCGACGTTTGTAGAAGATGTTGGGTTGTCGAGGACGAGTAGTAGTGATGAGTCGTATGGGGATGAAGATATTGATTTTGGAAATGAGGAAGAAGAAGAAGAAGAAGAAGAAGAAGAAGAAGAAGAAGAGGAGGAGGAGGATATTCCTGAGGATATTTTTCCTGAACAAGAAGAATTGGATGGATACACTTTGGTTAACAAGATAGGAGAGGGGGCATTTTCGAAGGTTTTTCGAGGAGTTGTTTGTAAGGAAAGTGAAAAAGAGTTTCTAGCTAAAAATTTCAGACATCTGGCGATAAAGGTTATTAGGAAGCAGGATATCCCGGATTCAAATGTTACCAAAAAGGATGCTGGTAAGACTAGCACGAGAGCACAGGTGCTCAAGGAAGTTACTATCCATAAATTGGCCGCATCAGGATGTCCGGAAATTGTTCAGTTTGTTGATTTCCAAGAGACGGACAACTACTACTTTATTGTTCAAGAATATCTAAGTGGAGGTGAGATATTTGGAGAGATTGTTGAATTCACATATTTTAGTGAAGATCTTTCACGCCATATCATAAGGCAGCTAGCATTGGCAGTTAAGCATTTACACAACGTTGGTGTTGTTCACAGGGATATCAAACCCGAGAACCTTTTATTTGAACCTATTGATTTTATTCCATCTAAAAAGATCAAACTGAGGAAGAGTGATGATCCTGCAACTAAGAAGGATGAGGGTATATTTAGACCCGGTCTGGGTGGTGGTGGTATTGGTACCGTGAAACTGGCAGATTTTGGGTTGTCCAAGCAGATTTATCAAACCAAGACCAAGACGCCCTGTGGTACCGTCGGTTATACCGCGCCTGAAGTTGTTAAAGACGAAAAGTACTCTTCTAAAGTTGATATGTGGGGTATTGGCTGTGTCCTTTATACAATTTTGTGTGGATTTCCGCCATTTTATGATGAGAAGATTGACACACTTACTGAGAAGATATCGCGTGGAGAGTACGTGTTTCTAAGGCCATGGTGGGATGAAATCAGTGACGGTGCCAAGCATGCCGTTAAAAAACTATTAGAAGTGGATCCTGTGAGACGTTACGATATTGATGAGTTTTTAAACGATCCATGGCTAAATACTTTTGATTGTCTGAAGGAACAAAGAGAGGAAGAAGAGAGGATACGGTCGCACAAGCGCAAGAGCAGGTTACATCTCAAGAAGAAGATGGCAGTTGATTCGACACTTTTATACTCGCCGGCTGCTGTTGCAATGAGAGATGCATTCGATGTCTCGAATGCTGTTCAAAGAGACGAAGAAGAAAAAAGAGAAATTCTAGGCAATTCGTTGGGTGCGTTGGCTGAAGATGAGGAAAGTGATGATGCAACAGCAAGTGGTAGTGGTGCTAACGATAAAGAAGATTTATCTCAAGATATGTTCCATTTAAGTCTGGACTCCTCTACCATCATTAAAAGGAGGAAAAATGGTGTAGTGCCGATCGCGACAGTTGTGGAGTAGTGGTGGTCAATTGGCACCCGTTATTAATTATTGATTTGTATTTTTGGACATACGCTATAAAATTATAACAAAAAAAAAAAAAAAAAAGACGAAGAAGCAAGAAATAGCAGGTTTGTATAGAATAGAATAACTTGATATACTTATGCAAAGTTGAAAATGGTACTATAAAGGTTGTTACATGATGGCAGTATTATTGGGACTTGATGTTCCTAGTCAGAATTTGAGCTTGGCATCAGCGGGTACACTTCCCGTGCAGCAGCGCGTCCCACCGGTATTTACCCGGATTAGTAACTGTTACCCAGACTTAAGCGGACTTCTCCAGGTCATTACTGACGACCAAACATCGTTTCTTTTTTTTATTTTTTTTTTTCAAAGAAGAAATGATGGAAAATTATACGTGAAAAATTTTTTTTATCAAATATAAACCCAACTCATCTCATCTCATCTCGTCTTTTTCAACTTTTCTTCCATTTACATCTTACTTCATTTTGAGCTTTTCCCTCTCTTTTCTTAGCTTACCAAGCAAGATGTCTGACTCGCAACAATCCGTCGAGGTTTTGAACCAACTTCTCGCGAGGTTGTCCGTTGCCACTCCAGACAACAGAGATGAGGTCTCTACTGAAGTCTCATCCTTTGTCAACGGCAACATCATTGAGCATGACGCTCCAGAGCACTTCTTCAACGGATTGGCTAAGGCAATCAAGGACAAGAAAAGTGCTATCAACGGTTTAGAAGCCGTTAGCCACATTGCTAGTGCTTCCGGTCTCTCTCCATCCGTTGAACCATACGTTGTTTCTTTGGTTCCTTCCGTCCTAGAACAAACTGGTTCTAAGGAAAAGGACATCCAAAGCCATGCTACCAAGGCTTTGCAAGCTGTGGTTACTTCTATCAACCCAGTTGCTGTCAAGGCTGTTTTGCCACATTTGACTAAGTCTCTTTCTGAGACCAACAAATGGCAAGAAAAGGTTGCCGTCTTGGTTGCTATCTCTTCTTTGGTTGACCAGGCTAAATCTCAAATTGCTTTGAGAATGCCTGAATTGATCCCAGTCCTATCTGAAGCTATGTGGGACACCAAGAAGGAAGTCAAGAATGCCGCAACTGCCACCATGTCCAAGGCAACCGAAACTGTCGAGAACAAGGATATCGAACGTTTCATTCCTCAGTTGATCGAATGTATCGCTAACCCAACTGAAGTTCCTGAAACCGTTCACTTGCTAGGTGCTACTACTTTCGTTGCCGAGGTTACTCCAGCTACTTTGTCCATCATGACGCCATTGTTGTCTAGAGGTTTGGCTGAAAGAGAGACTCCTATCAAGCGTAAGTCCGCTGTTATCATTGATAACATGTGTAAGTTGGTGGAAGACCCTCAGATCGTTGCTCCTTTCTTGGACAAGCTATTGCCAGGTTTGAAGAACAACTTTTCTACCATCGCTGATCCTGAAGCCCGTGAGGTTACTTTGAGAGGTCTAAAGACTTTGAGAAGAGTTGGTGCAGTCGGTGAAGGTGATGTTCTACCAGAAATCTCCCATGCCGGTGACCCATCTACTACCTTGGGTGTTTTGGACGAATTGTTGAAGTCTGAGAAGATTGCTAAGAAATTCAGACCAGCCGTCGAATACATCTCTTGTATGGGTGGTGACTTGATCGATGAAAGAATTATTGATCAACAAACCTGGTTCCTACAAATTCTACCATACATGACCATCTTCCTACACCAACACCAAGCTAAGGAAGTTTTGGATGAATTCAGAAAGAGAGCTGTCGACAACATCCCAGAACCACCAAGATTCGACGATGAAGAAGAAGAAGGTGAGGATCTATGTAACTGTGAGTTCTCTCTAGCTTATGGTGCTAAGATCTTGTTGAACAGAACTCAATTGAGATTGAAGAGAGGTAGAAGATACGGTCTGTGTGGTCCAAACGGTTCCGGTAAGTCTACTTTGATGAGAGCCATTGCCAACGGTCAAGTTGATGGTTTCCCAACTCAAGATGAATGTAGAACCGTCTACGTGGAACACGATATCGATGGTACTCACGCTGAGACTTCTGTTGTTGACTTCGTTTACCAAGGTGACGTTGGTACCAAGGAAGTTATCACTGCTAAATTGAAGGAATTTGGCTTTGACGATGAAATGATCCAAATGCCAATTGCTGCTTTGTCTGGTGGTTGGAAGATGAAATTAGCTCTTGCTAGAGCTGTTTTGAAGAACGCTGATATCTTATTGTTGGATGAACCTACCAACCATTTGGATACCGTTAACGTTGCTTGGTTGACCAACTACTTGATCACCTGTGGTATCACTTCCATCGTTGTTTCTCACGATTCTGGGTTTTTGGACAACATTTGTCAATACATTATCCACTACGAAGGTCTAAAATTGAGAAAATACAAGGGTAACTTGTCCGCTTTGGTCGAGAGAGTTCCTTCCGCTAAATCTTACTACGAATTGGGTGCCTCTGACTTGGAATTCAGATTCCCAGAGCCAGGTTACTTGGAAGGTGTTAAGACCAAGCAAAAGGCTATTGTCAAGGTTTCTGACATGTCCTTCCAATACCCAGGTACCTCTAAGCCACAAGTCAGTGACATCTCTTTCCAATGTTCTTTGTCTTCCAGAATTGCTGTCATTGGACCAAACGGTGCTGGTAAATCCACCTTGATTAACGTCTTGACTGGTGAATTGTTGCCAACCACTGGTGAAGTTTACACTCACGAAAACATCCGTATTGCTTACATCAAGCAACACGCTTTCGCTCACATCGAATCTCACTTGGATAAGACTCCATCTGAATATATCCAATGGAGATTCCAAACTGGTGAAGATAGAGAAACTATGGACAGAGCTAACAGACAAATCAACGAAGACGATGCTCAAGCCATGAACAAGATCTTCAAGATCGATGGTACTCCAAGAAGAATCGCTGGTATTCACTCCAGAAGAAAGTTCAAGAACACCTACGAGTATGAATGTTCTTTCTTGTTGGGTGAAAACATTGGCATGAAATCTGAAAGATGGGTTCCAATGATGTCCGTTGACAACGCTTGGTTACCAAGAGGTGAAGTCATCGAATCCCACGGTAAGATGGTTGCTGAAGTTGATATGAAGGAAGCCTTGGCTTCTGGTCAATTCCGTCCATTGACTAGAAAGGAGATCGAAGAACACTGTTCTATGTTGGGTCTAGATGCTGAATTGGTTACTCACTCCAGAATCAGAGGTTTGTCTGGTGGTCAAAAGGTTAAATTAGTGTTGGCTGCTGGTACCTGGCAAAGACCTCACTTGATTGTCTTGGATGAACCTACCAACTATTTGGATAGAGACTCCTTAGGTGCTTTGTCCAAGGCCTTGAAGGAATTCGAAGGTGGTGTTATCATCATTACCCACTCTGCTGAATTCACCAAGGACTTGACCGAAGAAGTGTGGGCAGTCAAGGATGGTAAGATGACTCCATCTGGTCATAACTGGGTTTCCGGTCAAGGTAGCGGTCCAAGACTAGAAAAGAAAGAAGATGAGGAAGAAAAATTTGATGCCATGGGTAACAAGATCAGTGGTGGTCCTAAGAAGAAGAAGTTGTCTTCTGCTGAACTAAGAAAGAAGAAGAAGGACAGATTAAAGAAGAAGAAGGACTTGGGTGATGCCTATGTGTCCGATGACGACGAAGACTTCTAATCAAATCGCAGTTGATATAGAATAATCTCGTTTACCGGTGTACAATATTAGCATCAATTTTTTTTATTTCATTTTTTTAAAGTGATACAGAAACCATTTACCTTATATATTAGTCCTGTATTTGAGTTTTTTTGTCCTTTGGTATATCATTTCATATCTATATATATTTTTAAGCTTATACACTTTTAACTTTTTTAAATAGCGAAGCGCTGTTTTGGTTTTTTCTTGTTCTCCTGCTTACCGTTTCAGTTCAGCGGCAAATGCCGATTCGATTAGCCGCAAATACATTTATAATTTTTTTTAAAAACTTGCCTTGATATCAAACTAAAATATAAACTAAAAAAAAAAAAAAAAAAAAACAAATGGAAAACATAAAGGCACAAAGTGATTTAGAAATATAAATATAAGCTTATTTGAATGATGAAGGGTTCCCTGAGATGTCTATTTTGTTTTCTTGGTATTCTATATATATCCAGAGCTATCAGTAGTTCACCAACAGAGGTACAATGTCCATCTGTAGAACTGATCAGGGAAATTAATGTATGGACTCAGACGATACTTTTTGAAAATTTATTGTTTTTGGACAGTTTTCTAACACTATTACTTCAATATAGAATGACACCTCTCCTGAAGAACAAGAATATCTGCGACACAAGCTTATTCGCAGTAGTTCTACTTTTGACACATTTTTCCGTTCATTAGAGCATGCAAATTTCGATCCTCAGGTTTTGGAGTTGCTTAGGGACAGACCGCCAATAATGGGGTTATCAATATCTGGTGGCGGTTACAGATCTATGCTGACGGCTTCCGGTTTCATAAAAGAAATGAACAAGCATGGTATTTTTGATTGTCTAAGTTACATTTCGGGTCTCTCTGGCGGGAGTTGGGTTCTTATGGACCTAATTGCACAAGATTTTAATGTAAGTTCTCTACTGACTAATTGGAAATTAGACGACGGCCTTTTGAAAGGTGTACCAGATTTCGATATTCATCAAAAAGATATTGTATCTGGAATGAATGAAGATGGGAAATTTTTGGAGAAGAGGATGTTTACTAATAAAATGGATTCAGAAAGGTTTTTCAATGACTTCGAAGGATCTTTACAGTTGGCGGCTATTTTACTCCGAAATGAAAACGAACAAAGGCCTCTTGAAAAGAGGGGCATTGGACCTTTGGCTAAAGTCATCGACTTCTTTTTGCAGAAAAAGGATAAAGAAGAAAAACAAGAAGAAAACAAGGAATTCGATCAGAGTCTGTTATTTGGTTCAATCCAATCCCTACACCAAGTAATTCAATTTTACATCGACTTGCATTTAGATGTAAGGCCTAAAAAGATGCAGGGATTTACAGTGTCATTCACAGATTATTTGGGAAAGGCATTCAAGAAAAGATTAAGCAATCTTAAAGATCATTCGACTTCCTTTTCACAACTGATGATGAACTCTAGTAAATTTCAGGATTTCAGAGCACCAATTCCCCTCTTCATTGCCAATTGCCGTAATAATGATATGAAAAATGTTCTGTTCGAATTCAACCCATTTGAGTTCGGATCTTGGGAATCTAATTTGAAATTATTTGTTAAAATGCAATATTTGGGATCAACCATCGAAGCCGGTAAACCTTCTCGTTGCATTAATGGATTTGATGATATTGGATTCATAACTGCTACATCTTCCTCCATTTTTAACAATGTCCTTATTTACATCTGGCAATTAACAGCTCAATCATCAAGGGAAACTATCACAGCTATTAAAAGCATTATGAGTATATTTGGCTTAGGAGGTGACAAATTCGATGAGAACTTGAAACCAGCATCGCTAAGCAATGTTGATACGGATTATGCAGTTTACCAACCAAACCCATTTTACAATTATCCCGGAATAAGTAACGAGCTGACTCAAAATGATTACTTATACTTAGTTGATGGCGGTGAGGATGGTGAAAATATCCCTCTTAGACCATTGACATTACCCCAAAGGCATTTAGATATCATATTCATCATTGATTCAAGTTCTGACGAGTGGAACTATCCCAAAGGCAGTAAACTAAAGAATGTTCTAAACCAATTGCAAAAAAACGAAAAAAGGAATTACTACTCCTTCCCAGATTTTGATAAAATCGACAAATACCCAATTGCACTAGGGTGCGATCAGCAACGCCTACCAATAATCCTTTATCATCCAAATGCGCCATACAGTTATCATTCCAATACTTCGACTTTCAAAATTACCTACAACGAATCTGAAGTCGACAGTATGCTGAAAAACGGGGGCGATATTTTCAGTCTTGGATCAAATCCAAGGCATATGAATTGCGTAGGGTGTCTTATGGCTAAAAGACGTATAGAGCAATTTGATGGAGCCAGAATGTCCAATTTTTGTCAGAAATGCTTCAAGGACTACTGCCTTTAAAACATTCCTGATCTTGTCAGAGTTCCATGCACCGCACCTTTTCGCTTCTATAACGATGAAGAAACATGTTCAAGAAAGAAAACACATCAATTTATAGAAAAAAAAAAAAATAAATAAAACAGAACCAAGAGACAAACTCTAGCTTACTCATAGATATTCTTTGAGTCAGTTGCAACCAAGATCCTCGAGACCCAGAGATGAAATTTGCTCCTTCGTTAGTGCTAGGCTTATTAGCAGGAATTGGTCTTGCCAACCTTAATGTTCCTACTGATCCCAAAGTTAATGTAGAAATAGAGCAACTTCCAGAAGGTATTAGTTGGGAAAAATGGCATATGCAGCATGAACATCAATTAAGTGATTATACTCCGGAGCATTTTTTCGAATTACATGATGAAGGTGGTAAAGGTTATTTAAGTAGGTCTGATATTCTAGCGCTATATGGTATGAATCGTGGCGAGGTTATTGGTAGTGGTGATGGTATGGGGCATCACGATGATTCTGAACAGTTGGATCAAGAACTAGGTAACAGAGTTACACAATTTATTATGAAGTTGTTAGATGTTGATGATGATTCAAAGATCACAAAGCAAGAATATTTGGACTTTGTTCGTAGAGGTGGTGAGTTCCCAGATTTAGGTGTTGGTGTTGGTCACCATGCTGATTTTGAGTTAGAATATGAAATTCATCATTGGAATGAGTATCACAAGGATAAAGATCCAGAAGTTGGCGTCATACATAAAGAAGATATTGAGCATGAATTATTACACCATGAACATGAAGTTGAACATGAAGAGTCTATTCAAAGAGGTGCATCAAGATCTACTGTGATTACTGATGATGAATTAGAATCCAGAATAAATCCGGAAGTAATTCCAAAGAAGTACAAAAGCAGTTTAATGTAGAATGTAAAATAAAGAACTGAAATAGCTTAAAAAATAAATTCCATTATTATCACTAACGTGATTATATCATTATCATTATCATTGTGGTTCTATCCTTTATACTGTATTACATAGATAGCGGTGCTTAAAGAGGTTTACTTTCAAGAGCTATGGTTGGGACGATTTAATTTGAACCAGTATTTGTTTCAATGATTCGTTTTCCATTCTATTTGAGTCAATTCCATGACACCTAATACCTCTCGCTTCCAAGACATTCTCATTAATCTGAATCTCGCCTGAAATTGGGTATACAACATCAGTAACGAAATGAGTCCAGTCTAATTCCAGAGGTGTTGAATCCTTTGAACCCTTAGATTCCTTATAGGTTTGTACCGCTCTTGACATTGATTCAACAACCAGCTTAACGTAGTGAATACCATCGAGCCAAAGACTTTCCCTGTCATATGCATTATTAAGTAGTAAAACTTTCCTAATACATTTAGCTTCTGAAATAACGTCTGCAATGTTACCTAAAATGACAATCGGTAAAAGACTTGTCACTAGTGATCCAATGGAATAAACGACCATATCTGCCCTTTTGATTTTAGATACAGCCCTAGGATTTCCCTGAGGTTTGATTTCCTCCCCATAGGGGTTGATGTACAATAACCTTTCAATGGGGGCAGAAAATGTTTCCTCATTCTCTAGCTTATCAAAATGCAATTGCGAATGCTTCAACTCCGGCAAAATATAAATAGGATTAGCGAATTCCTCCTCTTGTTCCTCTTCCGAAAATAAATCTAAAGCTTCGCTCCTTGTTGCCGTCGTTGTCGCCGTTGTAGGCCTGGTCGTTGATCCGCCTGCAATAGAAGGTGGTAATTGACTTTGAGAAGTCTTTGGTTTTGAAGGATGTGAGATTTGTGATTGTCCTCTGATCACTTCACCATTAGTTAATAAAGCTGCAATATGATGTGTGTGATTTGAGCTAATACATGGAATCACATTAACATGGGGATTACATCTACTAATTCTCATTAACAATTCAACAGTTGCATCTAACGAACCCAAAAACAGTCTTGCCCCCGTCAGAAAGAAATTACCAACAGATGCCTTTTCAAATCTAAAAGCATGTGAACTTTTCGTCTTTTTAAGTAGTTCAGATTGCATATGGATGATAAATGCTCGACACATCTCTTTGACAGGTGTTGCGATATGTTGCCACACTGAATGTTGTCCTTCAACGATTGAGTTCCATTCTTCTTTAGCTTTTACGTTGTCATTCGGCAGTCTGTAGCTAAGCAACTTTTCTACCTGTGGATCACCCACTAATTGTGCCACTCTAGATCTGATATCACCGATTGCAGGCCCACCAACTACTCGAAGTATCTCACTCGTGGATCCACCATTGTCAGAAATGGGCAAAATGTAAGTCAATTCACAATCTTGATCAACTGATATTTCTGAAAAGCAACTAGTCAAAAAATTAGTTGCAGTACCACCAGATAATACTACCACGTTCATCACTCCTCTTGTAGTGTCCCATTCATCTGCTAGGAAAGTTCCTTATTCCTTCCTGTTAATAAAAGATACTTTGTCTGTGAAGTAGGGGAATCGTATTTTAACTATCAGCAACTCATGTGTATATAAAGCTACCTCTGAAAAATGACAACAAGTCCGAACATCATCACAACCGACAAGAACAAGTTGAATTTATAACGAAAAGCTTTAATAAGATGGTCAAGGCTGTTATCTTTACTGATTTTGATGGTACTGTTACCTTAGAAGACTCTAATGACTACTTAACTGATACCCTTGGATTCGGTAAACCAAAGCGTTTAGATGCATTCGAAGGTGTCCTTAATGATACCAAAACCTTTAGAGATGCATTCTGGGAGATGTTGACATCAGTTCACACACCCTTTCCTGAATGCTTAGATATCTTAGGTAAAAAAATCGCATTGGATCCTGGTTTTAAAGATACATTAATCTGGTCATTAGAAAACAATGTTCCAATTGTCGTCGTTTCTAGTGGTATGAAGCCAATTATCAAGCATTTGTTGACTTTATTAGTTGGTGAAGAAGCAATTGACAAAGTTGAAATTGTTTCCAATGAAGTTGAAGTCCAACCTGATGGTCAATGGAAAATCGTTTACATTGATGATTCTCCATTTGGTCATGATAAATCGAAGACTATCGCTCACTACAAGGGAATATTTGAGTCTGAAAGCAAAGGTTCTGAGAAGCCTGTTTATTTCTACTGCGGTGACGGTGTTTCTGATTTAAGTGCTGCTAAAGAGTGTGATTTATTATTTGCGCGTAGAGGTAAGGATTTGGTTAGATACTGCAGGAGAGAAAACGTTCCTTTCCATGAATTTGATTCTTTTCAAGATATTTTGACTAACATGAAGCAAGTGCTATCAGGTGAAAAAACTGTGGAAGCACTAGTTGAAAATTAAACTAGCCTATTATAACTTAATTTAATTTTTTTGGTTATTTTAATTTTTATATAAAATTTACAGAATAAGATTCTGGAAACAGCATAGTTTAGAACCAATATACTTCAGCAAAAAAAACTTATAAGATGAAAAGACCCCAAAAATAATGGACACTACCGGATTCGAACCGATGACCTTCTCCTTGCAAGGGAGACGCGCTACCAACTGCGCCAAGTGCCCAACTAACTGCTGATGGACTCTAAAAAAATTAATATACACCACACACAATAACACATGCTCTTTACTAGTCAGCAATCCGCCTTTTGTCCATTAATTGTTTCGTACGAATGTGGTCCTTCGAAAGGCAAAACTATCGACTTTTCTTTTTCGAATTTCCTTTTACCCGGGATCCCCCCCCATTCCGCATTAGTTTCCTCGGCGGTAAATATTCTCCCCTTTAAAGAGGTCAGCGGTTCCTTTTCAAATTTGAGGGGTACATGGGGAAGCATGGGGAAGAAGGAAGAAGGTCAATATATAAATATTAGATCTCAAAATGTATCCAAAACTTTATTTGAACATCTTACTTCTAAAATTCATCTTTATTAATTTTTCTTGAAAGGCAAGATTCAAGAGTCTACTAACGATAACAAAAAAAGGTTTCATAGCGTTACTTCGTTTTTATCGTTGTGTTGTGTATATAAGTGTCATTTCCTGGCCTTTTTGTTTTATTTTATTTTATTTTATTTTATTTATTTATTTCTGTTAACATTGTATAGTCTCAAGCTAGTGCCTGCTGTCATCAAGTAAGTTATAAGCCATGGCTAAGATCCAAGTAAAGAATCCCATTGTCGAAATAGATGGTGACGAACAAACCAGAATTATCTGGAAGTTGATCAAGGATCTTTTGATTTTGCCATTTTTGGATGTGGACTTGAAATATTACGATTTGTCGATTACCAATAGAGATGCAACTGATGATGGCATTACGGTTGAATCTGCAAAAGCTGCTTTAAAATATGGAGTTGCTGTCAAATGCGCTACTATTACTCCGGATGAAGCTCGTGTAGCTGAATTTCATTTAAAAAAAATGTGGAGATCACCAAACGGCACGATCAGGAATATTCTTGGTGGTACCGTATTTAGAGAGCCAATTGTAATCCCAAGAATCCCACGTATTGTTCCACAATGGGAAAAGCCAATTACCATTGGTAGACACGCATTTGGTGACCAGTATAAAGCTATCGATACGGTTATCCCAGGTGAGGGCGAATTAAAACTGGTTTTCAAATCGAAGGATGGTAAAAATGATCAAGAATTACAGGTGTTTGATTTCCCCAAAAGTGGCGGCGTCGCCTTAGCCATGTATAACACTACTGAATCAATCGAAGGATTCGCCAAGGCCTCATTTGAACTAGCACTAGAAAGGACAGAGCCATTGTATTCAACAACAAAAAACACGATTCTAAAAAAATACGATGGTAAATTTAAAGATGTTTTTGAAGGAATGTATGAGAGGGAATACAAATCACAATTCGAGAAACGGGGTATTTGGTATGAACACCGTTTGATAGACGATATGGTTGCACAAATGTTAAAATCTAAAGGTGGATACATTATTGCAATGAAAAATTACGATGGTGATGTTGAATCCGATATTGTCGCTCAAGGGTTTGGATCACTTGGATTGATGACGTCTGTCCTAATGACTCCCGACGGTAGAACCTTCGAATCAGAGGCAGCACATGGTACAGTTACTAGACACTACAGACTGCACCAGCAGGGTAAAGAAACCTCTACGAATTCAATTGCATCAATCTTTGCCTGGACTAGAGGCATCATCCAAAGGGGTAAATTAGATGATAATCCAGAAATCATCATATTTGGCGAACTGTTGGAAAAGGCAACTATTGATGTCGTTGATATAGAAGGTATCATGACCAAAGATTTGGCATTAATCCTAGGAAAAACTGAGAGGAGCGCATATGTGACCACTGAAGAATTCATCCAAACTGTGAGTAAAAGGTTAAAAGGTGAAGTCGCCAAACTCTAATAGGGATTTTCATCGTTCTCTCATTTATAAGAGTTTAACTATAGTTTATTTCATTTTTTCTATCGAAATCTCCTGATAATGTCACACTCTGATTAATGGTTTTAATGCACTATTACCATGCACAACATAACTTTGGGTTTTTCGCCCTGGTTATTTAATTTTCTGATCCCGTGAAAGTCCGGTACCGGGTTGATCAATTGACTCACACGACCGAAAATAAAGTATAAGTTTGACGAGTGAATAAAAAACTTAATATAAAACTTATCAACAACTTCTCCATATCATATATATATACTTTTTATTTTTTTATTTTTATTTCTTAATACATCATTTTCTCTTCAAAAAGGACTAGATATCTACCTGAGTTATTATGCTTAAATTGGTGTTGCAGCGCAACGCTAAGAGATTCGTTTCTTTGCGTTCTGGTCTAAATGGACTTCGTTTCAGTTCGTCATCAACATCTGCATTAGCATACAAACAGCTACACAGAAACTCCAGCAAGCCACCCTTACCAACTTTAGAAACGCCATCCTGGAGTGCAGATAGTGCAGTATCTTCTATTCTTTACGAAACCCCAGCACCAAGTGCAGAACCTCGTAAGCAACATGTTTTAAACTGTTTGGTGCAAAATGAACCTGGTGTTCTTTCGAAAATATCTGGTACTTTAGCTGCTAGAGGATTTAACATTGATTCTCTAGTGGTATGTAATACAGAAGTCAAAGATTTAAGTAGAATGACAATTGTTCTACAAGGTCAAGATGGTGTTATTGAACAGGCAAGAAGACAAATCGAAGATTTGGTACCAGTCTATGCCGTTTTAGACTACAGTAACGCTTCCATCATCAAAAGAGAATTGGTATTAGCTCGTGTTTCATTGCTAGGTGCGGAATATTTCGAAGATTTACTTGTACATCACCACAGAAGTACAAGCGCTATTGAGGATACAGGTGATTTGGTCAAAGAAATCAGAAATAAAAAATATCACCCATCTAATTTGCCATTAAGTCAGGTTTTACGTTTAAAACATGAACACTTGGGTGCCATTTCCAATTTATCGAGTAATTTTGGTGGTAGAGTTGTGGATATCAGTGATTCAAGCTGTATCGTTGAATTATCTGCTAAGCCAGCAAGAGTTTCTGCATTTTTAAAATTGCTTGAACCATTTGGTGTATTAGAATGTGCACGTAGTGGTATGATGGCTTTACCAAGAATCCCAATTAAAAATCGTCCCGAGGATTCCGATGAAGACGTCACTGAAAAGATTAATGACATGGTGGATATCTCTCAACTGCCACCAGGTTAGAGTGACATACCGATATAACTATAAATAATAATAATGGAAAGAGAAGAGAAAAAAAAGACTAAAAATAATGATAATAACACTATTAATAATATTTATTTATATACAAGTATGTACAAGGCTCTGTTCATTACAACTTACTTAAGAAGGAAGTCTTGGTTCTTGGTATAGTTTCCAATCTATTCCTCTCATGATTAAACCTTTTAATGGTAATACTCTTTTTATTTGGTTGTGCTGCCACGGTTGTTGATGATTCTGGTTTGACGGGTTTCAAAAATTGACGGCGAAGATGGACTTCCTCAGATAGCGAAAGGAATTTACATGCATCTTCAAACAATGATTCAATCTCATCTCTTTGTTTTTTGGTTTCGATACTGTGGGCTTTCTCTTGCAGTGTCTTGATAAATTGGGACTTGAGTGATTCTTGGGTTTTTGGATCAATGTGTTTTATTATACGTAACTTGTTATCGAATGAAATAGACGAGTTCAGTTTATCAACAGTTTCTTTTAAAACTTGTAAGTGCGACTCAAATTTATCACCCCAATTTTCTCTTTGAGATTGTAGTTTATACTCCAGCTCCAAATAGTGCTTAGAGTTGTATTGTGCATCTGATAACTCAAATCCATTCTTCAGACATGACCTTAGACGAATCAAATATGCGTTCGCCACGTCTACATCTGGGAGTTGCAATTCCGGTAATTGTTTCTGGAAAAATTCCTGAAACCCTCTAGATAGCTCTAATCTTCTAGCTTCACGTTCTTTCAATGCTGTTGAAATACTGTCCTTCGCCTCTAACTGCTTTCTTGGTAAAAATGATGCTTCTTCTTCCTGAAGTCTTGGATGAGTTACAACTTCACGACCAAATCTTCTCAAACGTGGTGCAAAATGTGGCAGTGGTAGTTTTATTTCCCTCTTCAAAGAAACTCCAACGAATTTACGGCTGGGATGGAATGGATCCATATAGTAACGTACAACACCAGGCTCCTTAGCGAAAATTGTATGATCTCTACCAATGCCTGTATTTTCACCAGGATACAGCCTCGTACCACGCTGCCTCATAAGAATCTCCCCTACTTTGACCTGCTGTCCTTCATATTTCTTTGGACCTAACCTTCTACCAGCAGAATCCTTCATAGATGTTCTTGAACCAGCTGCTCTCTTTGTAGCATTTCTGACCTGCGTAAAAACATTACAGGCATATTTGGGAATAAATGCACCACCACAATTCATCAACATACCCATTGACAAACCTTTCTATATAATTTTGGAGGGACAAAATCTGGCATTTTCGAATGAATATTCGATGATATCGATGCTTTTTTTTTTTTTTTTTTTTTTTCATCGTGAATAAATTGGTGAAAACCATGTCACTAATAACGAAGAGCTATCTATAATATTAAAAGTTTAAAGGAGGGATGCTAGATACATGTTCATCACAACTTGAGCGGTTAATTTTGGATCGAAGAGGAGGAAGGATAGGAAAAGAGGATTTATTAGCCGCCAGAGACTGTTCATACTAATACTATACAATCTCCTCCTGGTCAAGATGGATGAGCAATGGAATCTGGTGCTCTCCTCTCTACAAGATATCTGCAACGCGAACGTGGTTATGGGATATGATGGGGAAGTAAACTTAGAAGGGATTGATTTGAACAGTATTCCTGATGAGAAATTGCAAGAACATTTGAATTACTATACGAGACATTTGGAAAATGTGAAGAGAGCCCAAAGACTAGTGGATTCCGTGGGAGAAAATACCAAAAATGTGCTAGAACGTACAAAAGAAAGAGAGACGGTGGCCTCTAAGCTGCCGCCCCCTCAGGTGGGATCACCACCTTCTGCAGCAGACGGTTCTGAAAATGTTGATGAGAACAGCGACAAAAATGATAGTGATAGTTATGGCGAGGAAGCGAAGATCACTGATGAGAAAATGTCGAAAGAACAGGCAAAAGCACCAGAAGAAGTACCGATAGAGGCACAAACAGAGACCCCTGATGCACCGAATCCACCACAATTACAAGTACAACCGACTCCTAGACCATTAGGCAGATCTGTATGGATTAGTCAATTTAATCCCAATGGGCCAATTTCAATTGGTTCTGAGGTTGCATTTAAACCGAAAAAAGGTGGTGAAAGTGAATGGTTTCAATGTGTTGTGGTTAAAGTCTCTGCCGACGGCCTAAGATTCGAAATCAGAGATCCTGAACCTGATGAATTGGGAAATCCAGGTAAGACCTTTAAATGTAATTGGAGGGACATTATATTTATCCCACCTGAAGATCTAAGTCCAAAATCGCAGACTCCAAATTATCCTCCAGGTACAAAAGTTTTAGCAAGATATCCAGAGACAACTACGTTTTATCCGGCCGCAGTAATTGGAACTAAAAGAGACGGCACTTGTAGATTAAAATTCGATGGTGAGGAGGAAGTAGACAAGGAGACAGAAGTACTGAGAAGGCTAGTACTGCCATATCCAACTGTTTCTTCTACTATGGCTAAGAAATAGAGATGTCTTCGTGTTTGATGATAGATTTTGTCCTTGGTTTGGTTCGGTTCGACTTTTCATTACAAGTTGAAAAAAAAAAAAAAGAATTAAAAAAAAGTTAAATGTGTTAAGTGCATAATGAGTGAAGAAAATCCGATGTCTATATGCATGCATTTTCAGATCTAGTAGTGGTACATTTGAATCAACATTTGGTTAAAAGAGTTTAAGCATTTTTGAAGAAAAAATATATATAAAAACCAATTGAATATGTCGCAATTGGAAAGAGTATGTGGCTCGGATGGTATTTTACAATTCTTTGTTCCTCTGTCTCCAATTTGTTTCTTCTCTATTCTTTTGTCACTTGTTTGAAGGATTGTGTGAAAGCATTGTGATGACTTAGGAATAATAGTCGTAATAATAACAATAGTAATATTGATATTCGATAGCTAAGGCGATGGTACTAACACGGATGATTATTTAAACAGCATAGATCTAGGTCTCCTGTTCGTGTTCGTGACGAGAGGGATTACGGTAGAGGTGGATACGGTCCTCGCCCAAGGGGTGGCGGTAGACATAGTAGATATGATGGTCGTGGTCGTGGTACTTATGGTGGTGGTGGACGTGGTGGTGGACGTGGTGGTCGATTTAGAAAAAGCAAAGGTGATTACGGCCCTGTTTTAGCAAGAGAATTAGACAGCACTTATGATGAAAAAGTTAATAGAAATTATGCCAATAGTGTGTTTGTGGGTAATCTAACCTACGATTGTGCACCGGAGGATTTGAAAGATTATTTCTCTCAGATAGGCAATGTAGTAAGAGCTGATATTATAACGTCGAGAGGTCATCATAGAGGTATGGGAACTGTTGAATTCACTAATACGGATGATGTTGATGAGGCAATTCGCCGTTTTGATAGTGCTTATTTCATGGATCGTCAAATTTTTGTCAGACAAGATAATCCACCACCTGAAAATAACGGTCGTGAAAGAATTCAAGAAAGAAGAAAGGAACGTGTTTTCACAAGCAATACTGGTAATAATAATATCAATAGCAATACCAACGGCTCTATATATGAAGTATTTGTTGCTAATCTACCGTATTCCATCAATTGGCAAGCTTTGAAAGATATGTTCAAAGAATGTGGTAATGTGATACGTGCTGATGTAGAATTAGATCGTAATGGGTATTCAAGGGGATTTGGTACTGTTATCTATGGTACATCAGAAGAGATGCATGATGCAATTGTTCGTTTTCATGGTTACGAACTAGAAGGCAGAATCTTGGAAGTTAGAGAAGGTAAAAAAAGTACAACTGATCAACCCCCACAAGCGCCAATTGATAATTCAAATCATGGCTTTAATTCTGAATTTACAGAAGGTGTTTTTGGTGATGGTGAAAGGAGTTGTTTAATTTATTGTGCCAATTTACCATTTTCAACCGCTACAAGCGATCTTTACGATTTATTTGAAACTATTGGTAAACTTAACAATGCAGAATTGAAGTTCGATTCCAAGGGAGCTCCAACAGGTGAGGCCGTAGTAGAATATGAAAATGTTGAAGATGCAGATGTATGCATTGACCGTCTAAACAACTA
>JAJLXU010000011.1:56187-67797 GCA_030571545.1 Zygosaccharomyces gambellarensis
TTTTTTTTTTTTTTTTTTTTGTTATTTCTATTTTTCTGTATTCCTTGTAAATTTTGTAAGTGCGAATTTTAGTTCTAGAGACAGGACGTCCTTCGGAACATACTAGAAACATTTGATCAAAGGGGTTTTCACTCATCTTGATAATCAATTAGGTTATAAGTCATTCATTTGACCCTAATTTAATTTCAAAGTCCATCCATAAGGATAAAAGATACCATTACATGTTGGAATTGTTGCATATAAAGTTCGTCGTTGGTATTCTGCTGGTAAGCTGTTTGGCTTTCGTGGCTTACCGCAATAAGAGAAGAATAAGTATGTAACTTTGTTGATGACGCTTATAATCTATCTCAATGACTAACAAGAAATTTGCAGTGTACAGATTGAAAGACAGTTTCATCAAGGTAAGAAGAAGTTTAGGCCATAGAATTGGTCTCAATGATAATTTTGTAGATGATTTAGAATCAGGTTTGAGCTCAAGAAATTTCGATATCATATCGAGAAATGCATCTGACGAAAGGCATGGATTGGATCCAAATGCGAAGAAAGCAATAACGCAAATCATGGAACGTGAAAACATAGGATTTGATAAGGCGAGACTATTGTATACTGAGAGGACATTTGGCCAGAATAATATCGCTCCTGATGGCACACCATTAGATCCGAAAGCTTTTACATTCCACTAACTAGATACCGGTATAAACGAAATTTTCATTTTTAAAGCCATTACAAAGTAATTACTCTTTAAATTTGAGGCGAATTGGTTTATCATTTCCGTTCAGTGGTTGATCATCCACTTCATCAATCATCGAAGCTAAATAAGCGAAGGACAATTCGTCCATGGAAGTAGGGTTTTCCGCTAACAATCTATGCATGCTTTTGCCTGTAGTCGTCCTAATCATTGTTTCAGTATCCTTATATGTGGGATGAGTGACTTTATTAATATCATAATAATCTAATTTACTTGGAGAAATCCAAATTGGGTCATCGTCATCTTGGTTTCGCCTCGTATCAAATGGCCTATTCAGAGGTGTTTTCTTTGTGCTGTTTTCATTGCTTCGAGACAAATGATAAATAATAGGTTCTTCCGGCCTTAAATTCTCTACTGTAGGAGACAATCGGTCTTGATTCGTCATTCTAGGTGGAGGGACACGAGCAGCCGACATCATTGATGCATCGTGATCTCTGTTAAAATTATCAAAAGTCACATTGAATGAACTGAAATCGAGATCTTCTAACAAGCCGCCATCATCTCTAGGTAATGGTTTACCTGCTGGCAAGGAGTCTTCAGGAGTAGTATTGGAATCTTCATTGTTAGGCTCAGATGATGTAGAAGGTTCAGACGTATATCCCACATACTGTGTGGTTGTGTCTGGCACAGAAGATTTGACAGCGCCCCTCGCCGGTGAACTCCTACTATCGTTAATGTCCTCCCGAGATGGAAACTTTAATTCGAATAGCCTTTTGTTTACCCTTTTATTCAAATCTGGAGAAATTGAAACATCAGATGGAATGTTGTATGGAGATCCAGCACGATCTGGCGAGCTTCTCTGAATGATCCTAGTGGGAGAATGATCCACCACTTTGAAGGTAGGTATCTTCGACTTAGCAGGCCTTTTTTGACTAGATTCGTTTGCAACTTCAGTTGGAGGCAATGATTCAAAGCCTCTATCCCTTGGCAGAGAGTTTTCGAATAATTGATTGGAAATGTCTTTATCACTCTTCCCTAGTTCTTCCATGTTGTCGCCATTTTTGACAGATAAGGTAGGCCTACCCTTCGACACAAAGGCATTGTCGTCAATTGCCGATTGAGACCTTCTACTAATGTCCTCATTTTTAGGAGCGAGATATTCGCGAGAAACGTTTTGGTTGATTGAGCTGAACCTGTTTCCACGTACAACATCCAGATCGGCACCGTTCGTACTACCCTCTTCAATGATCTTATGAGGTTTCCTCCCTCTTTCTTGAGTAAAGTCTTGGTCTCTGTTGCTAGCCGTTCCAGGTTCTCTTGCACTAGACTCAACGTCGTCGGAAGTTTTGCCTTCCATCTGTGAAGGCCGACGTAAAGCAGATCCAGTGTGAGCATTCATTGGAATATTACGACCAGCAAAGGCAATAGATTTAAAGGCATGTTGAGGCTCTCGCACGGGCTGCTCTCCAGCAAAGTTAACCGGGGAAGTGTCGCGAAGGGAATATTCACTGGGCAGACGTTTCCAATTGTATTTAGCATCGGATTCATCAAGGACTAATCTCATTCCTTGGAAAAGTTCCATGAAAGAGGACGATCTTTCGAAGTTAATCTTCGATATTTGTAAATTGTGAATCTTTGGGTTTACTGGTTTCTTTTGCGAAGCCTTCTCTAAATTACTTTCTCTTAACTGACTAGCCTTTTCCTCAGTTACATACGGTATTCTTTCAGGTTGCGGCACGTTTTCTTGAGATGCAATTTGGGCTGTAGGACCTTCCCCTTGATTAATATCGGAGGGATCAGAAGCCTTTCGTCCAGGCATTGCTAAACCATCTGTACCTATTACAGGATTCCTCTTGCCAGAAGCTATGGTATCGACTTCATTAATTATTGAACGAGGTGGACTCCTTTTAGGATCAGGAATAACGTCCCCAAATAAGTCGTCATTGAAAACCTGACTTTCACGAGAAGCCTTTCTTCCTATATCTTCTGGCACATTGTTTTCTTCCGCGGATTGTGGATTGGCTTCATTTAAGCGCTCATCTTGGGAAGCCATCATGTACCCTTGTTCGTTAACATCGTTAATATTTTGCTGAGAAGCATCAGTTTTCCCGGCCAGAGAGGAATCACTTTTTTCGTCTGATATCTTGAAAGCACTAACAGCAGACACCTTGCGGAATGCATTTAATTCAGGTGGGCCAATTTCTGCTGGTTGTCCAACATCCTCACTTGCGGTTTCCGGAATTTGGGAATCCCTATACAAAACATAATCTGTGTTATTGGCTCCAGAAGAAAGTCTAATTGGTCTAGTAAAGTCAGAAGCCGTTGATAGTCTTCTACTATTTTGACTTGTATCCTTACTTGCGTTAAGTTGTTCCAATGGAAGTGATAGATGTCTGGTTTTCTCCTCCATTTTGTTTCTGGGGTAGGAGGATTCAACAGCGGTAGATGGTTCAGTGGGTACCTTTCTATCAGCGGGAACATTGCCCTGAGCTGTCTGCTTGGTGCTTACATCTTGTAAAACAGATCCCTGTTTTTGCTTGTTACCGCCATTTGATTTATACTCACTATCAGATGAAAAAAAACGCTTTTGGTTGCCTTTTCGTTTCTCTTCACTTATCTTTCGTTTCGTTTTATCTTTGAGGACACTAATACCATTACCATTAGATTTTTTCTTACTACTAAAAATGGTCTTGAAAACATTGCTGATGCTTCTTCTTTTCTGGTGTTTCCCAGCTCTATTTGAAATGGATTGGGATTCTTGACGAGTTAGTGGTGATGGGGTTGACTCATTTGGGAGATGTTTTATCCTGTTTTCCTTCTTCCAAGGCTCTTCCGGTTCAGCATGAATTCTTTTAGGATCTTCAGTCTCTTCAAAGTCGAATCTATCTACTGAATGGTGGTTGTCTACAGCTTTTGTATCACTGACATTGCTCCTAAACGTGGTTATTGTAGCATATGACTTAGCTGGACGATGTTTAGGATGGAATCCTGAAGCTTTGTTTCCTGAAGAGGACTTTACTTCAGAATCTTTTCCATGATTGCTGGAATTGTATTTATTTGCAACCTTTGAATTTAAAGCATTTACAGCTTCATCACTTACTATCCCTTTCACGACACTTTCATTGGCAGCAAAGAGAACAGGGAGTAGAGGTGAGTATATCGAAGAGAAGCACACAGGAATCTCAAAAGAAAGCTGTTGTAAAATAGTTGGAATCAACTCCTTCGTATCTATTTTTAATAAGTGAAGTCCACCATCACTCGTTAAAATATGTAGTTGAACTACCTCATCATTAGAATCAGTTGGAACGAACTTAGCAAACATTGCGACGTGTAATTTATGCTGCATAATAACTTTCTTGTTTGGTGGCATATTCAAGAACAAAGCAAATTTAGATTTGATAGTTTCATCATTGTATGTCTCTATTTCATGCGCTGTTGAATATACTGTAATATCATCGTGTGCGGACTTGAACAAGTGGAAAGCAGTATCCTTTTCTAAAATTTTAGCCTTCGTGACTAAGTCGGCAATGGTAGAAGCAGAAACCGATTTACGCTGCACCCTCAGCGTCACCGCGAAGGAATTAGCCCCTCGAAAGGCGTCGAACCTCAGGCAATTGTTACCAAATAGTGTTACAATGGCTTCGTCGATGTAGCAATAGTTACTTACCCTTAGTTGAGGCATTGTTGACGGAAGAGGCACCTCGTTGACAAGTGAATTCATCAAAATATCGGAGATAGAAGGTTTATTAAAACGTATCGATCCATAATTATCATGAACTTCTGTGACATCCAAAAACATCAAATAATCACTAAAGATAACTAACAATTTCTCCTTTGTCGAATCATTTGGATCTATCATATCGAATACACCGACTACCCTTCTTTTGAGCCATTTATATTGTAATTCAGCGGGCCAGCCTTTAGCCAATTCTGTCAGAATCTTGCCTGAGGGGGTAAACACTCGAGAACTATAGGAGCTCAAGGGTGCTTCTAACCTTCCAAATGAATCTATCACTTCAATGACGTTGTTGTAACATTTCTTCGCCTCTCCCTCATTTTCAAGTTTCCATTTTTTGGAAGCATACAGCCTGTCGATTATTAGCTTTATTTTCAGCAATTTCTCTTGAGGTCCTTTTATCAATGAATCTATTTTCATTTCAGTGAAAACATCGGAAAGTGGTATCTTATCACTAAAATTTCTTAGAAAAAGTTTAATATCCTTGTTAAAATGTTTGGTGGCAGCTTCATGTCTTGTGTAAGCCTTGTAGAAATACGGAATTGTAATACTACATGCCTTTAGAACCTCTAACGATCCAAAAGACGTTGCAGATTTTAGTGAATCTAAAAAAATACAGTTAATTCTTGTTACTTCGTCAATAGTGGGTGGGAAAAGTCGATTTAATTTGACCGTAGATAAACCGTCAATTTCACCATTGAGCACTTCGACCCTGAGTGCTATAACGAATTTTTGTAAAAATTCCACTAGATTTAAAGTAAAATTAGTCTGTAAGTCTAATAACTCTCTAGATATTGCTTTAACCAAACTATCGTCCTCCTCAGTTGATTGTTCATCAGCAGGGGGTTTATATGTGTATTCCGTCTGTTCTGGTGAATATTCGGTCAATGGATTAAAGAGTTGCTCTAACTGTTGTCCTAGATGGAATACTAGTTTGTTATTGGATTCTGAAACAGTTTCGTTATATTCATAAATCACATCTAATAATGTAGAATTAACTCTTCTGTCTTGGAAAAATCCTAATGAAAGTAGTTTTCTACCAATTTCCACCGTTGTCTCTTTCTCTTCAATTTGATCACAAGCACTTGCTAAATCACCAGCATGAGTTGGGTCGTAATCAAATTTGAACGTTTCTGGATGCACACGGCGTATATCTTTCTCTGACAGCTGTGCAAATCTTTGTAAGAGTGTTACAGCTAGGCATTGACGACTTCGATTATCTTTACGAGCTGAAGTTAGATTTTCAATAGCAGAATAATATTGCGATTCCTTGGTGATGTCGATAGAAGAGAAAAGACTTGCCCCTACTTTATCAATCAAAATACAACTTAACTGAGCGTCTTGAGGATCGCAATATATACAAGCAATGAACGAGCCCCACATCAATTCATCGTACCCAAAAAACACATTCGATTCCTTGAATATGAGTTCAACCCATTCAGTGGGAGCACCTAACCGTTTCAAGCTTGGATTATCACCAACTTGTGTACCTAAAAGGTTGTTAAATAACTGGATTATCACCTTCTTAGGCAGATCTGGATGTCCATTCTCCGTTGCAACGTTCTCTTGCAATGACGGCACACCGTCACTCATCGTTTTCTCTCTTAGCGTGGGGATGAAATACCAAATTCTACAATAGTATGATAGGAATCTCAAGTTTGAATCCAAGGCTTTACGCGAAAATAGAGTCTCAAGTACTAAGTATATACAGTTTTCAACAGTTCTTATAACTTTCCCTCTTGAAGATGATGTTTGTTTACTTCTTGACCATTTGGGATTATGGCGACGATCTTTTCAACACAGGAAACTTTAAATCAAGAATGAAAATAAGATAGACATGAATGATTAAAGGATGAAGGTCTGAAGTCGAACATATCTACATTTCTATGCGTCGAAGATATGTCATTAAATCTGCATGAACGACTATCTACAGATGGATCTTTCAGGCTGTTGCACCTTACACCTGAGCTACTAGAAGTGCTGAAGGATGGGGATTCGAAACTCCAATTCAAAGCAGCGGGAAAAGATAATAATGACGGTGATGTGGTGTTGTGTTCGAGAGATGAGACGTGGTTGTTGAGACAGAAAAATCATTCCAACACGGTGATGCTTATGCATGAGTTTACACCAGAACAAGAGACCTCATTAGAGAATACATTTGGACTGCCGAGACCCACAAGTGATTTTGCAGGATTTGCGAGAACAACTTTTGAATATGAGACAAAGAAAATAACAGGCAAGATCAATTTGGAATCTGTCCCAATCTATAATGGTAGTTTAGATTTTCCTCCTTCAGATGATCGAGGATTACCTATGAAAAGCATGGACGATTTACTAGCCAGTTCAGCATGTTCAGAGGAGGAATGCCTTTTACAATGGGCTCAATTGGGAGGATGCGTCGTTAAAGGGTATCCCTGCCTTTTATCTTCAGATTTTTTAAGCAAGGCACTGCATGTAACGCTTATGAGTGCTATGGCAGAATCTTTAAACTTTTCTAGACTGCAGTTGGATGAAACTTTCGAAGCTGTTAATAAGGATATGGATGAAGGTTCTAATCCCTACGGTAGGGAAGTCATCAAGACTGTTTTAGAAAAATATGGCAAAAGACATGTTGATGATGACCACTGGCAACTGGATCAGAGAAAAATAGCAGAATGGTATGGAATTAGAGCCTTAAGGAAATATGCATCTCAGGCAAGCATACCACCTGCAGAGTTTCTTATTAAATGGAAATCAAATTTCCCGCCATATGCACCATTTGATATTGATATCGACATGCTACGCGGTTGGTTCTTTAGACCAACTGGATCGAATTTACAATACTTGTCGAAGGATACCTTGCCTTTGGACATTAAAGAAAGATTTAAAATGTTATTCAAACTACAGTCACAATGGGAAATGGATGATATAGTGCCGTTCATTGAGGAGCTGAATACTAAAGGACTAAAAATTGATGTCTTTATCATGAAATATGCTCGTAAGAGGAAGGTTGGTAAAAAATCTATAATATCTAGTAGGTGATATGACGAAATCGAAAAAGCGTACATATTTACAAGGTAGGGTGTGTAAGGACGGAATGCACTAACTCATAAACACCTAAAAATATGGCACCGCCAGCACTAATCCACATAGTACGCGGACCTACACCACTAAAAAAAACTTTTGGGCCTTCTTCTTTGAACAAAGTACTTGCTAGCTGCACAACTGGTACGGATTTGTGACTTAACATGAGTCTTGTCTTTAGTACATCAAGAGGTGTCGTCGTAGCTGCAGCAACACCACCTGCAACTGATCCGCATATTGCACCTTTCCATGGCGGAATTTCCTTTACCCCATCCAATTGAGCCCATCTTTTCTTCAAAAATTCGTAAAAGGGGAATTGAATACACGTAAATGGGATTTCTCTCATAATAGTCGTTGACCATCCACGGTAAAGATTTCTACGTACACCTTCGCCATTCTCATTCTTCAACAGAGTTTTAAAAGTTTTCCAAGAGGTATTCGATATATGGGTTTGTGTCCTCTGTTTAATCACTTCTGATGGTACACGAACCATACAGGCAGATATTTCACCAATTGACGATGAACTCATCTGAGTCACCACATCTACAAGTGATTCATTGGCCTTGGGCATCACTTGTTGAAACTTGGGTTTTAAGAAAGATTTCATGGAATCATATGCAACAAAAAACAATGATGCACCGGGTGCAGAAGCGACAACAGCACTACCCAGACCCTTATAAATTCCTCTATATCCACCATTGGCGAAAAACCCACCTTTAGCTTGCAACCTTGTCTTCAGGGTATCTATCGGGAAGAAAACCAAGTCAGTTGAAGTACCAGCAGCTGCACCACTTAATAGCGATACAAAGAATCCATTGGAATCCATATCAATCCCCAATGGCTTTGATATCCGATCTATTCTTGCAAGATGTGTCCTATTCAATGCTTCTTCGGTCCTAATTCAAACTGAACCCATAACTATCTTATTAGATTGTGTTACCCGCACCGAAATGGTTTCGTCAATTTTCGGTGCGGTCATCGTAGATCCGGTTAAATTTAACAAGGGCCACGAACCTTTATCCCTCCACCACGATACAAAAAGAAGTACCATATTAATAATATTTGGAACGTTGTAGGTTGTTATTCTCTAGGGATCTACAAGAAAAGAATATTAAAGGGAAGGATTAGTTTATTTTGATTTGAGACATTACATTTCACTCTTCTTATTTTTTACAGATTCAATAAGGTGATAACTGCGGAGTTACAACAGGAGTCATAGTCAAAAATGCTTAGACAAGGAGTTGCTAGATTAACTAGAGCACCAAAACTGTTAAGAGTTAGTTCCATCAGTAGGCCAGTGCTTTCTCAAGCTGCTAGGTGTTATTCTAAACCTACATCAAATGCAGCAGTTAAATTTGCAGATGAGGCTGCATTGGAGACACACACAGATACTGAAGCAGCAGCTAGAGAGCAGACTGAGACCAGAGCTGCTGTATCTTCTAACCCCTCAGAAGTTATTGGTTCTACTACTTCAGCACTACAAAATGCATATGCCGAAAACACGGGGTTCGGTACCAGACCAATTTACTTGGATATGCAGGCTACTACGCCAACCGATCCAAGAGTTCTAGATACCATGTTAAAGTTTTACACGGGGCTTTATGGTAATCCACATTCTAACACCCATGCTTATGGTTGGGAAACTAATAAGGAAGTGGAAGGAGCAAGACAAAATGTTGCCAATGTCATTAATGCTGATCCAAAAGAAATTATTTTTACTTCTGGTGCTACCGAATCTAACAATATGGTTTTGAAAGGTGTTCCTAGGTTTTATAAGAGAAGTAAGAAACACATTATTACCACAAGGACTGAACATAAATGTGTATTGGAGGCAGCAAGGGCTATGGTTAATGAAGGGTTTGATGTTACATTTTTGAATGTTGATGGTCAGGGTTTAGTGGATTTGAAGGAGTTAGAGAAAGCTATACGCCCAGATACTTGCCTTGTGTCTATTATGGCTGTTAACAATGAGATTGGTGTCATGCAACCTTTGAAAGCGATTGGTGATGTTTGTAAGAAACACAAGGTCTACTTCCATACTGATGCTGCTCAAGCGTATGGTAAAGTGCCTATAGATGTTAATGAGATGAACATTGACCTATTGTCCGTTTCTTCCCACAAGATTTATGGTCCAAAGGGTATTGGTGCAGTCTTTGTGAAAAGAAGACCAAGAGTTAGATTAGAACCTATTATCTCTGGTGGTGGCCAAGAAAGAGGTCTAAGATCAGGAACACTACCCCCACCTTTGGTGGTTGGATTCGGTGAAGCAGCTAGACTAGTCGTGCAAGAGAATGAAGCTGATATTGCTCACATTAAGAGACTTTCAGATAAATTGACGAAGGGCCTTCTAGCTATCTCTGATAGTACCTTGAACGGTTCTCCAGATCACCGTTACCCAGGTTGTGTGAATGTTTCATTTGCATACGTGGAGGGTGAATCTTTGTTGATGGCTATGAGAGATATCGCATTGTCATCTGGTTCTGCTTGTACTTCTGCCTCATTGGAGCCATCTTATGTTTTGCATGCCATTGGTAGAGATGATGCATTAGCACATTCTTCCATTAGATTTGGTATTGGTAGATTTACTACCGAAGAGGAGGTTGAATATGTGGTGGATGCCATCAGTAAGCGTGTTAAATTTTTGAGAGAATTATCACCATTGTGGGAAATGGTCCAAGAGGGTATCGATTTGAACTCTATCGAGTGGTCAGGTCACTGATCTCATTTACATTAGATTATCAGTGGTTGTTATATTGCAATCAGCTTTTAGTTTTCGTAAATTCAAGGGTTTATGTGTATATATGATAATATATTCGTTAACTACGTGTGATGACTAGTTAGTAATAGTTTAGGCAGTTTTTTGTTGTTTCTGAGACAATATTTCCTTGACAGTTTTGACGATGGCGTCACCAACTTCAGAAGTACTGTTAGAGCCGCCCAAATCGCCGGTCCTTACACCAGAATCTAGGACTTGTTTGACCGCCTTTTCTACAGCTTCACCTTCTTTAACCAAATTTAGTGAAAGTCTCAACATCATGGCGGCAGACAGGATCATGGCGATTGGGTTAACCTTACCCTTGGACAAATCAGGTGCAGATCCGTGACATGGTTCGTACAGACCAAAAGCTTCATTTGTATCTGGTAGAGATGCTAACGAAGCAGATGGTAGTAAACCTAGGGAACCTGGAATGACTGAGGCTTCATCAGAGATGATATCACCAAATATGTTACTAGTCAAGACGACACCATTCAATTGAGTTGGGTTCTTGACTAAGATCATGGCAGCAGAATCGATCAACTGGTGATTTAATTTCAATTGGGGAAATTCTTCCTTAATGGTTTCTTCAACGGTTCTTCTCCAAAGTCTGGAAGAGGCTAATACGTTAGCCTTGTCTAAGGACCAGATTGGTAAAGGTGGGTTGTGTTGCAAAGCTAAAAATGCTGCCATCCTGGTCAAACGTTGAACTTCAGATTTGGTGTATTTCTCACTATCCCAGGCGACACCATCACCGTCATCCTCCTTACGGTCTCCAAAATATATACCGCCAACTAGTTCCCTTAAAACTACGAAATCGGTTCCTTTTGCATTTTCTGGCTTCAATGGTGAAAGTTCAAGTAGAGATTCGGATGCAAAGTTGCAAGGTCTCAAGTTAGCATACAACTGCAACTCCTTACGAATTTTCAATAGCCCCTGTTCTGGTCTAACTGAACCAGTACCCCATTTAGGCCCACCAACAGCACCGAGTAAAACAGCATCCGCTTTCTTGGCAGCAGCAAGGGCATCATCTGGTAAAGGAGATCCGGTGGCATCAATGGCAGCACCACCAATTAAGTGATGTTGGAAATTGAACTTGGCCTGAGGACTAACTTCAGAGATGGCTTCCAACACCTTAATGGCTTCCTGAGCGATTTCTTGACCAGCATGGTCACCTGGCAATACAACAACGTTCTTTGGCATGGTATTAAATTAGAGATGAGTGATTATTTCCCTGGTAACGAGGGTCTTTACATGTCAGAACCTGAACAAGTTCTCTCTTTATAAAGTGGGTCTGACAAGGATTCGCTCGCCGTTACCGGTCCGGCATGTCAAAGCTGCAGGTACGATAAAAACAACTTGAAGGAG
>JAJLXU010000011.1:73815-157196 GCA_030571545.1 Zygosaccharomyces gambellarensis
GAGAACTCTGGCTGAATTTTTTTTTTTTTTTTTTTTTTTTTTTTTTCAAATTTCAAACTCTTAAGCTCGTTTTCTCTTTTTTGAAAGCCTTGTGTCAGTGTGTCGCGCGTCAGGCTCAAGCAGGTAGATACACAATATTTTAAAATCGAATCCATTATTGTGGAAAACGCATCAAGTATTTGAACCATCATAAAAAATAAAACATAAATGGCCTTGTAATTTTTCATAGCTTGATGCTAAAAATAATAATAATAACAATAATAAAAGGTAGCAGGAGATTTCGATTTTACTTCTGCACTTCCTATTGATAGATCGATATGAACACACTCTTAGAGTTCGATAACAGACCTTCTTCGGTCGAAGAACCTCCTGAGACTCTTGATGACTCTTCCGGCAAGCTACTAGAAGAAGCATTTGACTATTTTACGTGCATGGAGATTGGTAGATCCATTGAAAAGAAAGCCGCTAAAAGTGGAAAAATTGACGAGGAAACTCTCTCCAATGAAATAATTGCACAGTTTGCCAAAACGCAAGCTCCAAAGGGTAAGGTAAAGTTCGGAGATACTAAGGTCACACATTTCCGTGAGGACGAGGTCAGTGATCCGTCCAAGAAACTCGACTTACCAGTTACCAAGCTTAGTATGCCTCCTCCTATCCTTAAAATTACACAACAAGACCAATTGAGGGAACAACCTGCGGAAGCTGATACTCAAGCATCGGGTCATCAAGAAAAATTGTTAGAAGTCTTCCGTAGGTGCTATACACTTTGTAACATTCCCATGGGTCAATTTGATGAGAATAACCCCTTCAAATCGTTGAAAAATCTTTGTGATGGTATTAGAAGGGCATTTAAGGCAAAGGACGAATGCTACAAATACGTGAGGCATGAACAAAATAGAAAGCATTCCCAAGAAATCAAGAATCTTCAAGAACTCATACAGGGACCGTCTAACAACAACCATGATCCCCTAACCTCCATGCAAATCAATAGATTACAGGAGCTTATCGATGAATACAAAGATGAGATCAAAGATTTAACCGCTCAGGTCACTAGCGCTAATTACGAAATGTCCGGATTACGCTCCAATAATGCTAGTCTTCAAACTACCAAGAACAACATGATGGAAAGGCTCGAAAGTGCATTGGCCCAATTAGGCCAACTGGAAAATTACCAAAGACAGAACATTGACTTAATTAGGGAAAGGACCGAATTGAGTACCCGCCACCAAGAGTTAGAGCAACAGCATAAATCGTTGCAAGAGAAGTACTCAAAAGTTCTTGAATCAAATGGCGAATTAACCTCCAGGGTCAGTTTATTGACAACAGCCGCTAACAGGTGGTCTGCTGACCATACAGAGCTAAAGCTGACTCGAGATAATTTCGAATCTCTGAACAGAGATTTAAACGATAAACTCCTCAAAGAAACTGCAAGAATGCATGAGCTGCAAACAACTACTAACCAATTGCAAAAGGATTCTCATGACTCTAAACTAGAATTCAAGAGTAGAATTCAACAACTAATTGACGAAAATGTCCGTCTAACATCACACATGAAAAACTCTCACGACAACCTCCAACATGTACAGTCCAAATACGAAATCCTCAACTCAGACTACAAAGAAATCCTCAAACAGAAGGATAAGTTCCAGCGCGATTCCGACCAAAAATTCGCAAAAATCCTCGAACTACAACTCCACTCCGAACAACTTGCAAGATTCAAAGAACAAGCTCTCAAGTTCAACGCCGAAAGAGAAGCATGTCTAATAACGCTCAAAAAACTAGATTTCGATCATTACCATTTACAAATTTCCTTCGATCACTTGTCCTCCCTTAACAGAGATCTTGCAGATTTCCAAAAAGCCGCTAAGCCCCTCCTGCAACAAATGGATTCCAAAATCATCCAACTTCAACAGCAAAAAAATAGTGATGCATTCAAAATCGACACCTTGACCCGCCAAGTCCTAAAACAGACCCACACAATACATCGCCTCCACTCACACATAAAATCCTTCAAAAATTACACTCAAAATCTCCCAGAAAAGCCTGACATACTTAGATCACTAGCCAACACAAAGACTCTCCTAGAAGATCCTCTCGTCTTAAATAAAAACGTCTGCTAAAAAAACGCAATTCACTATACAACAAATATAGATTCAATCTAATCTAATCTAATCTAATGTACTATACACAACAGAACAACCTCCCGTCTGTCTCCATCAATTCATCTCCTTCAATAGCTGGTCAATATCAATTTCTACCAATGGCGCACTACTTGCATTAGAAACTCCTTTTTCTTCCTGTCTCTTCTCTAACTTCTTCAACTTCTTGAGCGCCGAAAACCCGCTCACTTGTCTCGCTAGCTGGAACGGTAACAAGAAAAAACAGCATTCTCTGAATGATTCTCCCATCGTACAAATCTCATGCACAATGTCTTCCATACAAATAATACCACTTTCTCCAAGTGCCTCTTCCACAATATTGTTATCGTTCAAATTGATCTCCGTTCCCTTCCAGTTAATACGACTTCTTCTCTGGATCAAAGATCTAACCGTTGACAACGATGGTTTCCCAACAACAATGTACGGAGAAATCATCTTCAGTAATCCGAAATTCGTCGCTGTCAATCTAAAGAAAACACCAGTATTCACTTGTTCCAATCTTAAAATTTGTAAAATCTTAAAAACCCTCTGTGGAATATTCACAGCATGTGGGCCTTTCACTCTTACAACAAATAAAAGTTGTGGTTCTCCATCATATTTCACCTTCTTACCACCTGCACTTTCATCCACTATCTTTCCTTCTTCTCTATCACTTTTCAACGCCTTGTTAATTCGCTTGATTCTTTCCTTCTCTCTTTCCGTCGCTAATGTTTTTGCAACTATAGACTCCGCTCTTAAAAACCGGTTCTTCTTTGGACGTTGCTGTCTTGTTCTTCTTTGCAATGCTAACTGCTGTTTGGCTAATCTCGTCTCATCTGCGTTACGTCTACGCTTTAACAATATCTCTGGATTCTCCATTTTAATTTTAAACTAATCTTTTACTTCTTCTCCTTCTTCTTCTACTATCTCAACTTCTACACACGCATATATGTAGTTGCTTACATCTAGTTCCTGACCATCTCATCTCGCCTCATCTCATCTCATCTCATCGCACTTCGAAAAAAAAAAAAAAAAGAAAAAAAAAATTTTTTCTTCCCGTCCCTTTTCTTTTCCCACAACGAACCGTCCTGCGTTCGAACCCCTCTCATCTCCGATATCCATTTAAACGCATGGAAATAACATTTTTCGCTCGGTCTCTCTGTTACCACCACATCTTTGAAACACAGTTTTGACGCCTCTTCCACTCCGCTAATCGGCTTCTTCCGGTTGTCCCGGTACTTTCCCCCTCCCCTCTGCTGCTACGCCCTTTCTTTTCTTCTTCTCCTTCTACCATACCAGCAGCAACCGCAATTACTTCTAAATGGTAATTCTCGACCTACAGCAGTCGACTGTCTGTTGCTGTCACGACGGTGTATGTACAACCACTGGCCCACCGGACGATGCATCGTACAGGAAGGGAATGTTACCCCCTCTGCTTCTCCTGCCTATTATTATCCTCACCGCTGGGCCTTTTCGATTTTCTATTTCTTTTGTCCCCATTCTTTCTCTCATACGCCACAACGAAACGTAGCTGGGCTGATCCACTCATTGGCCAGGCGATTGGTTGTTTGGCCGGCTGCAGAAAAAGAAACAAGAGCAGAAAAATGGGTGGTGCAACGTAACGATAACAGTATGTGCCATTAGTGATGACATAACAACGGCTTATACTAGGGATACGGACCAGAGAAATCCACATTGTCAAGCGCGTGGTCTGAATTTGTCAGTTTTTCACCAAGGTTACGCTGTTGGTTACCGTTGTTCGGTTAGTTTGATGCAGTTAGCGGATAGGAAAATTGGACACACGGGAGGAGGAGGAGCGAAATTCCGATTTTTTTCCTTTCTCAGGTTTTTTGTTTTTTTAGTTTATGTCCGAGTGAGTTCACGCATAAATAGCAGGAAGGAGCCGGGGGGGGACTGACGGTGATAGAGGGAACGCTTGTTCCTGGGATAAACGGTTTCCACTTTATGAGCTAGGCTGGGACTGCAGGTGTGTGTGTGTGTTTGAGAGTTATAGAACAGGGCTCTACTATACACCACTGTACTTAATCCACTATACACCAGTATAGACCACTATAGACCACTATACTCCACTATACCTTCAATACAGACTCTCAATACATATGCATCAGCAGCAGAGACCGAGCGGCGCAGGTTCATCTGTTCCCGTGGCTGCAGCGCCTATAGTGGTGCCTGGGCAGGTACCGGGCACTGCAGTAAGTGAACAGAGCAGTGGAAGCGAACAACAACATGATCAAGGCGGGAACAGTTATTCGCCTCAGGCACAGTTGCAACAAGGACCGAATACAGGGACGCTGCAGAATAACCAGTTATCTTCTGTTTACAGACTGTTGCATGCACCTGACAGTGCGGCACAACTGCAGCTGTGGAGGTACCAGCTGCCGTCTCCCCAGCTCTCACAGAGTGCGTACTCGTATCATGATAGCGCGCAGAAGGCTGCAGTTGATAGGGCTGGGAGGTTTGCACAGGGTCCTTTACCCTGGAGAAATACTTTGTCGCCGCCGGAGAGTGCGAGCGGTGCTGCGATGGCGGCTACGGTTGGGACTCCTGGAGGTGCCAGTATGAATGCGAGCGTAAACGCGAATGCGAACGCGAATGTGAACGCGAATGCAAATGCAAATGCAAATGCCAATGCTAATGCTGTTGGTGTGAGGTCTAGTTCGGCGTCACCTGCGGCTACTGCAGCCGCGGTATTTAATGCAGGAGGTTCTGTGAGTTCGAATTCTAGCTTGAATTCGGCGGCAGGTTCAAGCAATCCAGGATTCCATAGTTTCCCGTCCGATAGTAGGCGTAATACGCAAGAGGCAGTTGCACGAGGGATTGCAGAACGTCACAGGAATAGACCGATTGCTGAATACGCGGCTGTTGTCAGACAAGCAGAGATTGCGGTGTTGAATATGGATCCTCAGGCACATTCCAAGACGTTTGTTCAAACGGCAGAACAAAACCGAGAACGTGAAAGGCAGGTTTACGCCCTGCTGTGGCTGATGAAAAATTGCCAGGCTGAACAAGACAGTTACGTTCCAAGAGGTAGGATTTTTGCTCAGTATGCAGCCTCGTGTGCGAAGAACGGCTTGAAGCCATTGTCGCAAGCTTCGTTGGGGAAACTGATCAGAGCTGTTTTTCCGGATCTAACGACAAGAAGACTTGGTATGAGAGGGCAGTCGAGATACCACTACTGTGGTTTGAAATTGGTTGGGTCTGTTGAGAACTCTTTTGAAAACGAAGTGACGGATGTGTCTCTGGATTCTGGAGCATCGATGCATTTGGTCTCACAAGAACAGCGACAAATGCAGGCACAGGGGTCGTCATCGTCGTTTGTCCCTGGGTCGTCGTCTCCGATCGTGCCCATACGGCAAGAACGAAAACAGCCGTTGGATCAAGTGATGTACAGTCGAGATCCTCAGCAGCTTCCGTCGTATAACAACGTCAGCCCACAAGTGTCGTCTGGGTCACCATTGATTCCTCAGCTGTCCTCCAACAGTTATTTTCATCCCTATGGCCATGCATGCTCTAATGCGGTTGTTGAATTAGAACCTTCGATAAGGGAAAAAAACTATAACGACTACGAGTTTTTGTTTCCAGAGGATTTTTACGAGAAAGTCTTCTCTAATGAGCGGCCAGTCCCCCCCGATTATGCATTGAAATTCCCAAAGATTCCACGTGACCAGTTACCTGGAGGGTTTGACGCCGATATCATCTCTGCATTGGAATCGCTGTACCATGTTCATTGTAATACTATTTTCGAACATGTGCGGTTCATGAAATTTGAACAGCTGCCCAATTGTCTCGTTCTATTTGGCTCTGGGTCGATTTCACCTCAGATGTACAGCCTTTTCACGCATGAAAGTTTGCATCGTTGGGTGTATGAGTGTGATTTGATTACACATGCATCGTTGATTAAGTGCTTGTCCCGGATGGTTTCGGACTTCAATAGTGTGCCTGCGACTTCGATTGTTCGATTAGAGGAGTTCGCTAGGTCTTATGATGAAATGGTGGCGGAATCTATCATAGATTTGCCAGTCAGAATGGTTGCTGAAAAGACGGAAATTGTAAGGAGTTTTTCTAGGTTGGTGAGAAACTTGATACAGTTGGTCAAATATTTAAGGGAAACTAATAAAATTTTGCCGAATTTCAAACATATGTCCAAGGATTGGTTGTCATATGATAATCTGGATGATGTACTCTATGTGATTAATAGGAATGGGTATGAGAAAATTGTTCCGATTATTAGACATTTTATGTCCGTTGATGTTACTAAGTTTGTTGATGAGTTGGCTGTTGGCGACGTCAGACTAGACACATTTGTACACAGGTTCTGCGAAGTAATATCCTCCTTGAGAGATGTACCGGCATATAAGATCATGGAGTGTATTATGATGTTTTCGAAGATTTTCACGGCAGATATTAGCATTGAAATGCAACAGAATGGATATCCCTGGTACGTTCTAGACATGTTGTCCAATTTGTTAATCGGATATTGTTATGAACTTAATAGGTTTATTTAGATTAGGTCAAATAGAGATTGTAAAAAAAGAAGAAAAAAAAAAAATATATATATATATATGTAATTACTATTATACATCGTTAAGAGCTACACATACGGCACCCTTGTGGTGTCCACCGTATTGTCTAACAATTTCCCTCGTTGATAAATCCCAAAGTCTTACGTAGTGATCAGAAGAAGCCGTCATTAAATAAGCGCTGTCTGCACTAAACGCACAATCCCAAACCCACCTTTGATGTCCATCCAATGTAGTCTCCAATTTGAAATTGTCATCCACCGACCAAACTCTTGCCGTATGATCTGCTGAACATGTCGCCAGATGCTTGACATCTGAAGACAAAAGAATTCGAGTAATATAGGTGTTGTGAGATCTGAATTTCGTTACCGGTTTTAAATTCGAAGCATCTGTTCTATTTGGCATTTCCCATACGTAACAATTACCCTTGTTATTAGCCGCAACTAACATTGATCCGTCACTTGCCAAAGATAAAGATTGCAACGGTGTATCATCTTCAGGTGTCAATTGATGTGTGCATTGGTTTTCACCTAGATCCCATATCCGTATATTCCCGTCTCGATCACACGAAATCAATTCACCTTGATTTGGATGTATTACAACTTCATTAACTGGTGCATTTAATTTGTAATTTCGTGGTATCGACGGTGCTCTAACATCCCAAACTTTAATTGTGCCATCTTCACTCGAAGTTGCCATCCATTTGTTATCCTGTTGAAATGAAACTGACGTCACATTCCCTCGGTGACCTTCAAAGGATGCAACTGGGTTCGGGTTTGTAGTACGAATATCATATAGCCTCACATTTTGGTGGCCTGCTGCTGCCAATAGCCTCTTATCATTCGTAATCTCTAATCTATTAACTTGAGAATCTGAATGTTGGATTGTTCTTGAACAAACTCCTGTCAAAGCTTCCCAGAATCTAATTGTATGATCATAACCGGCGGAAACTAGTATCACAGACATTACGGTCTAACAGTACTCTTCTTTCTGCCTATAGCAGTACTTCCTCTTTGCCATAAGCTCAGTATTTAATCAATTTACCTTTATTCATGTAGGAAGTTTGCCAAATGCTAAAAAACCCTTGTCCGAAACTTCCCCGGTACTTCCGGACACCTTGTAATCTTATAACCGCTAACAATGGGTATATATCCGTAGGAAAAGAACAGTGCTTATGAACCTCGCAATGGAATACCTCGCATATTTAACTTCACACATCTAGCAGCTTTGTGTAATTTAAGTCGATTGGATCTTTTTTGTTTTCTTTTCTGATATCAAGCTAGCCCAACAAAACGTAAGATACATGGGAAAAAAGCGCGTGTTTAAATGAATCGTCTCAGTTCGTCTAATAGTTTCCCATGTTTGCTCAAAATAGTTTATCTCCCTCATGATAAAAGGAGTGTATACTATTCTAACGGTTTTACACTTGTTCCAGAGAAGGTTATAAACATCTTTCCAGAGAAACCTCGATACGAAAATAGCCGCCAAGGTTTCTCAAATTTGTCCGACCAAAACCCTGTCAGTGTCCGGACAGGTGAAGAAAGAAGTTTCTAGAAAACGCGAGATTCTAATTCAAAGGGATGTGAACCAAAGAGAAAGAACATAAAGTTGGGAAATTAACAACCAGATCGTCCAACGATTTGAGGGCTTTCCACTTGTTACTCGGAAGTATATATAAGTGCATTAGAGGTTCGAAAAGTCCTTACGATTGCTTGGTTGAGTAGACTGTTCGTTAGAGCTATTTGGGGAGACGCTCTTGCATTGTTTCATTCTCTATAACAACTTTTCAAGGTTTTTTTTATTGTTTACTGCGACGTCATAGTACATCGAATCAAGAAAGATGGTCAAAGAAACTAAGCTTTATGATATGCTGGGTGTATCACCCACCGCTAATGAGCAGGAACTCAAGAGAGGTTATAAGAAGGCTGCGTTGAAATACCATCCTGATAAGCCAGCGGGTGATACTGAGAAGTTTAAAGAGATTTCAGAGGCATATGAAATTTTAAGTGATTCTAGTAAGAGGGAAATTTATGACCAATATGGGTTAGAGGCGGCTAGAAGTGGTGGTCCAGCATTTGGTGGTGCATCGCCTGGAGGTGCAGGTGGTTTCCCTGGAGGTGCAGGCGGATTCTCATCACATGCATTTACCAACGAAGATGCATTCAACATTTTTTCGCAATTCTTTGGTGGGAGTTCACCATTTGGTGCAGGTGCAGATGACGGATTTGGATTCTCAGGATTCCCCGGTGGAGGTAGTACGAGGTTTGCCGGTTCCAATGGATTTGGTGGTGGCGGTATGTCAGGCGGTATGCCAGGCGGAATGCCAGGTGGTATGCCAGGCGGTATGCCAGGTGGATTCAGATCTGGATCCGCAAGTCCACCAAATGTGGAAGAAGAAACAGTGCCAGTCAATCTGCCAGTAAGCTTAGAAGATTTATTCTCTGGTAAGAAGAAGTCTTTCAAGATTGGTAGAAAAAACCGTAGTGGTGCTTTTGAGAAGACTCAGATTGATCTTCAGTTGAGACCTGGCTGGAAAGCCGGTACTAAGATCACTTATAAGAATGAAGGTGATTATAATCCACAAACTGGAGGTAGGAAGACCTTACAATTTGTCCTTCAGGAAAAAACACATCCACTATACAAAAGAGATGGCGACAATCTAATCTACACGTTACCATTGTCATTTAAGGAATCGCTACTGGGATTTTCAAAGACAATACAAACAATTGATGGCAGAACTTTACCAATCTCAAAGATTCAACCAATACAACCAACGGAGACTTCATCTTATCCTGGTCAGGGTATGCCTGTCTCTAAAAGACCCGGTCAAAGAGGTGATCTATTGGTAAAATATAAGGTTGATTATCCGATTTCATTAACTGAAGATCAAAAAAGAGCAGTTGCTCAGAACTTTTAACGTTGAAGTCTTCTAACCTCGTTGCCTGCCTAATTTCGCACCCCTTTCCGTTGTTTTCATCATTATAATCTTTCAATTCATGACATAATAACCATAAGAGTTATGTGTATATGCGAGGGGAGCCCACGCATATCTGCGTACCTTGTATAATAGCATCTCAAAATAGAACATAAAGTAGACAGGTGATTAAATATATAGTAATGGTAATGTTAATGTAAAAACGCAGAATTACGATACAAAATTTATACGATATACAATTTCCTTGGGAGATAGAACCTTTTTTTTCTTTTTTTTTTTTTTTTGTTGAAATATTCTATTCAGGTTATTTCTTGGATTTTTTCTTCTTAGATTCTCCATCCTCATCATCATCTGCCTTTCTCTTCTTCTCTTTCTTTTCCTTCTTTTCCTTCTTTTCCTTCTTTTCCTTCTTGTCTTTCTTTTCCTTCTTTTCTTTCTTAGACTTCTTTTCGTCCTTTTCTTCATCTTCGCTCTGTTCGGCTTCTTCCTTCTTCTCTTCCTTCTCCTCTTCCTTCTTCTCTTCCTTCTTGCTCACCTCTTGTACCAAGGGTGCAGATTCCTTTGGAGCTGGCGCTTCAGCATTTTCCAAGGGCACATAAGACTTCTTCCATTCATCAGGTGTAGCTTCATTGACACGACCATATTTATCCAACTTACCATCAGATTTCAACTGCTTCTTCCTTTGGGCAACAGGACCTAAACCCCATCTTCTTGGGTACAAGTCTCTTTCCATGATACACCTCTTAACCTTGGCGACAACACCATGATCACAAGTAGCCAAATCCACAGTAGACATCTGAGCCACAGCCACAGCAATAGCTTCACCTTTAGTAGTAATTAGAACGACTTCGTCATAAAGTTCTATACCATCTTCGTAACGCAGTAGACCTGGGATCATCAATTTAGCACCATAACACACGGCATTGACAGCAGAATCCTTAACAACTATCCTCTTGTAACCGACTAATAAAGTTTCCAAGGGTTGGATCACTTTTCTCAAATAAGACTCATCTCTGGTATTGTCATAAACCCATTGAGCATCCATTAAATCATGCAAAGTAACTAGATTGTCGGTTTCAGATAAAGCCCCAGACCTCACACGACGTAATTCTTGCATATGACCACCAACACCTAGAAGCATACCAAGGTGAACACAGAGGGTACGCATATACGTACCAGCTTCACAAGAAGCCCAGAAAACACCTAAGTTTCTTTTGTTGTCAAATTCGATTAAATTAGAGTCATAAATTGTACGCACACGAAGTTGACGCTTAACAGCAGAAATAAGCGGAGGCCTTTGGAATAAGGCACCAGTCAAACTCTCTAAAGAGCGTCCTAATTCTTTTTCATCTTTCAATGCATCATGTAGCCTCACAATCGAGACATACTCTTTACCGGCACCTTGTTGAGATTTAACCAATCTAGTGGCTCTGTCCACACAAACGATCAAGCAACCAGTAACCTTTGGATCTAAAGTACCTGAGTGACCAGTCTTCTCGCATCTCAAAATACGCTTGATCCAAGCGACAACTTCATGAGAGGATGGATTAGATGGTTTATCCAAATTTATAACACCTGAATTAACATAGGATCTTATGTCTCTCTTACCAGGAGAACTACCTGCAGGAATGGGGGTATAGTGTCCACTTCTCACTAATAACTTGTCATAGTCCTTTAAAAGCAATGGCCATTCCCCGGTATCGGGAGTAGGACCAGTCGTGTCTGGCTTAATAACAAAGTCTTTGGACATTTTTTGCTCAGTGTAGATACGAAGTGGTTACGAAGACCTGCAAATATGCTTGTGTCAAACTTTCAATCTATGTTTTGAATAACTTTCCAGTTAACATCTCATCTCATCATCATCTGAAAAAAAAAAATTTTTTTTTTCCTTCCTCGAAACAAACAAAAAAAAACAACAAAAAAGCACGTGAGCAATATACTACCGCTCAAACCATCATAGACTCGTGACCTCTGCAATGGTGAATTCTATCACTGAACCCAATTATTCATGCTTATACCAATCTATTCATTTTTTGAATTGAATACCACTTTTTGGATATGCATTCTGGTGAAAAACTGTTCTCTACCTAATTGTCTCGTTTTCTTCACAAAGACATCAAGGTTGACAGCATCGCGGTTCAATAATCTTGCCAATGCATGCATCGTATCAGAGAGAGCATAATCCCTTGCCACTAGCTCGTACAATTGGTTTGTGGCTGGATTTTCTGTTGTTACTAAAGAATATGGATTAATATCTTCACCATTATCCCTTTCATATGATTCAATTTTCTCAAAATGTTTCCTAATTAAGTCAATCTCCCCCTGTAATGATACCTTGGTCAATTCAATCGATTTTTTGATATTCTTTAATGATTCAGCTTCATAGTTGTACATTGATTCAAACTGCCGCTGAGCAGATGCTATTGAAAGCTTCCTGTTCTGTAGGTTTTCATTGATATAGGACATATCAGACTCACTCATTTGATTCAGTGCATATTTTAAATCAGCCAACACTGCTCTATGTGTAGTATCAGTACTTTCAGTGGCAGAAAAGTCTAATAGATCCATAGAAGGTGTCACAGGAGGTTTTTTAGGTAATGCAGGGGGACCAATGGTACGTTCATGCTCAAGTTCAGATTTTAGTGGAAAATTTGGTGGTACTATGTGGTCCACAGATGGCAAATGTTGGAAACTCGTCTTCTTAGGCAATGGAGGTTTATGAATCTCTTCTATTGAAAAATGTGGTAATTTGGGTGGTAATTCCAGATATGTGTCCTGATTATTAGAAGTGACCGGATCTACGACATGATCATATCGACATATCTTGATACATTCTTGAACAACGTGTAGAAGGTTACAAGTATCAGAGCTCCACTGTTCAAAGATCGGTAAAGTTATTAATCCATTAGGATCTACATGTTTACCCGGTGAAACCTTAACATCTTTTAATTCTCCCAAATCGATATAGACTATCGGGTGTTCTAAAGGATAGGTTTTCGGGATCCATATGAGTAAAGGGACTGGTGATGTGACTTCAGGTTTACCATATATACACAGAAGAAGTTCGGAGACACCATCTGAATTCGTGTAAACTCTAGTCCTAGGCCTCAGCTGTTGGAAAAGATTGAGTATAACTATGACATCGTGAAAAGTCGTCTTTTTATCGTGATATATCTAATTCTTTTTGTTAATATTTGGGTTCGTTACATTTAGAAGCATGATAAGTCAAATCACAATTATACTTACGGGTTGAATGACTCCAAATAGCCAATTAATTACAGGTTGGGGGATTGAAACAACACTTTCACTTTTGGGAGCCGATTCCATTACTCCCTGGTTCTCTATTTTCTACTTTTTGTTGTCGTCCCTTAACTAAGTTAAACAATCATTGTCTCGCTTGATTGAGATGTAAACTTGGATTTCAAGTATATCTAAGTACATTCTTATAAACAACAGTAACTATCTAAAATTACAGATAGCCAATCAAGATACATTTCTAGAAGAACATGAGTTTGTATGTGACTTTGCAAAATTTCCCTATACTGTTCCTTATTTTGGTTTCCTTTGACTAACACAATTGTATTGCAGTTATACCGTCGTTGCCACTTTCCTACTGGTTGCCATCCTCTCTACCATCTTTTGGTTTTGCGCTCCTAAACAAAATCAAACGTATGTGAATTAAGCAATTCCACTTTGTCTACGACCACTACCTTTTTTTGTTTCTTTTCTAAGCAAGAATTACTAACTTTCATCATCGTTACAGCGTCTGGAGAAGTACAGTAATTCTATCTATGTCAATGATGTTTCTAATGTGGGCCATTACTTACCTGTGTCAACTTCACCCATTGATAGCACCTCGTCGTTCTGACCTAAGGCCAGAATTCACAGAATGATTCAGTAATCAATCCGGTCCCCAAGAACTAATTTTCATTCCCCTCCTCCCTTCCGTTTGTAAATGTAGTATAATGCAAGAACACATATACGTAGTAAAGGAAAGTTCCCCTCTCAGTATAATAACAAGACAAATTCATTAGTTCAAAGGTACAAGATTTCGTACAACTTGTAGTGAAGCATTAAATCCCCCTGCTCAAAAGTTAAAAAGCACAGGGAGTAACACAATGCATTCACACGATCCATGCAACAGTCTAACCACGGGTGTATCAAAATTGTAGAAAGACCGTCGCATGGCTTGTTCTTCTCCATCACCAGAACCCAATATTTCACGGAAGCGAACGAAAAATGGGGCAGAAACAGGAGTTATCTCGAAAATAGGAAAGTAATTAAGGGGTTTACGTTCTTGGTATAGCCTTATACCAAGCCATGAAAACTCTTTTATACTATACTTCGACAAACTGGCCGACTGCCCAGCCAGAAACTTCGAAGTTCCTGAACCTTTTTGTCGGGAGAACGCAGACTGGTGAAACTAAGAAGCGAAGGAAAGGTCTCAACTTTCTCGTCCCTTTAATACCGGGGGAGTGAAGTGCGGGTTAGTCAGGTGGAAAATCATCTCTAACTAATTAATGTTGAGTATAACTATAACAAGATTATGAAGGCTCAAGGGAGAATAAATAGCATCGGGTGCAAATCATTAATCAATTGGCCCTCTTTTTTATTTTTTTTTTTCATCTACATGATTCAGTAAAGATGGGATTTGTCCAGCAAGCACTTTCCTTTGTCAAGAACTTGGGACTCTTCCTAGGATACAGTTGTGGGTATTGGGCTAGCGTTTTCTTTGAATGTATTATATCCTTGATACCATTGATCAATGGAGTCGTTAGTCGTATCATTACATTCTTTCAATCATTATTTCTCGTCCCCACTCGTATTATTATAAAAGTGTTATTACAATTGTTTCTACTACCCGTGAATATACCGCTGAAACTATTATTGGGAACGTCCTTAAAACACATTTTACTGCATGCAACAAGTTGGACTGATGGATATGTTGTTACTACTATTTTACAATACTGGTTAGCATTAATGATATTTGGCATTTCTGTTGGCGCCATTTGTGGAACTTCTCTTAGTGTGCTACATTCCATTTGGAGAATCCCTGATATCTACATTGAAGTGCCTATCCAATTTTGGAAACGTATACCATTTCTGTGGGGGTGGTTAAAGAAGCGTTTTTTATCTCTTGCAGAAACTCAACCTGATATTAATGTTAAAGGATCAACTTTCAAAGGTACTGCCCAAACCCCTCCCTTAACTCCTTCATCGCCAAAAGAAGGATCGACACAACAACTGCCAATTGTTGTGGATTCAGAACTCTCTGAAATACCGACCACACCTAAGTATAAATATGATATAAGGAAATGGTCGAGACCACCAAGTATCTCAAAAGAGAGTATTTTGAAGGTTGCATCCAAATTACCTAGTGACTTTTTCCAACAAGGTCAAGCTGGTGGTAATTTTGATGAAGAAAATCAGCAAAACCTTTCACCCAGTCAACTTTCCCAGACTACTACACAAAATTCGAGTGCAGAATTTACCGATCTCTGGGATAAAGTAGAAGAATCACCAATCACCTTAAGAACTGACGATGGTTTCGCTACACTATCGAAAAGAAAAAAATTCCCGGACCATAGTGAGAAAGGGTTTTTCGTTGACAAATAATTATTTTCTTTTGTATGAATAATTAGACGCTAGGAAAAGGGTAAAATTAAAAAGTTCGAATCTGGTCAATCAGTCTGATGGACAGTTGACCGCTTATGCCTAGCGAAGTTGGAGGCCAAAAAAAGCTCATGGCGGGGGTCGAACCCACAATCTTCTGATTAGAAGTCAGACGCGTTGCCATTACGCCACACGAGCTACCTCTTCGTGATATCTGGATTGAGGGTATGTATATGTGTATATAGTTTGATCATACTGTCATGTAACAGATATGGCACCATACGATTAGTAACAAAGTATAATCAATTAATGAGATTCTGTGGGGAAGTTAAGATAGATCAGTGGACAAGATCTAAATTGCAGTCAGATCTAAAACATAGCTCAGTTTGAAGAAGAGCAGTCATTAACAATCGATAACACTTATAATTAACCTAATATGTGTACACGTGAGATTCTTGTAAGTAACTAAACCCTGGTTCATTACACATACAATTACACATGTATCCTAAGAACATACCGCCGAGAGACTATGGCACATAAGAAACTTTCGAGAGCCTCGGAAGACTGTCCAATAGCGTCAGTATTTGCATCATAGTTTGCGCTTGACCAGGTCGAACTGTCGACTACGCATATCCTACTTGCCCCTATATATATTATTCATGGATGTAATACGCAGTGTTTCCGGTAGGCAATCCTTTGAATTTAGCCCTTGTATACAGTTACAAAAGATATCTGCTTTGGGTTTTATTAGATACTCAATTACTAAATAACATTTATTGTTTGAAAATGTTTATAGAACAAAGGTCATCACTATATTTCGGGAGCTCACCGACTGTGGTCGTTTTCTGGAACCAGCTCTAGTTTTCTAGAACACCATCTGTCATCGATTAGTTTTTAAACTTTTTTTTATCAGGAGCGCGGCTACCGGCATTACTCCTAAGGTTCAGAAGGCTTTGTCATTCTTAGAGTTAATACCCAGGCGAGTAAAATTTTGGGATTAATTTTTAAAGACTAGGGGTCCCCCTAGTTTCAGTCATTGCAATCATTAGCCCAGTAGTCCTTCTCCATCTGATGTCTGCGTAAGATTCCTTCAACCTGTGAAATACAGCTTTTTCTATAATTATTTTGTCAGTGATCTTTAAATTCACTGCTAAAAATTGCAGAAAAATGCTTGAAATCGTTTTTAGGATTTTTGACAAGGATATTCGGTGGTATTTAAAAATCTTCTTTATACAATAGTTTAGATCAAGATTGTTTCAATGCTGGCGAGCAGCTTCCAACAAATCATTTTTCTTATCATCGAAAGTTAGAAAAGATGTTTCCATATTCCAACTTCAAAACAGTTGAAGAGGTGCTAGTATTGGTAAAGGCTATCAAGGTGTAGTTTTTCAGAAAAAAGAAAAATAGCCGTGTTTCGACGAAAGCTGAGAAATCCGTATCTGTGAGAAAGGTTGTTTGTATCGATTTCAATCTCGAATAATCATGTTCGGAGCAATTAATCAGAAAATAGACTTGAAAATCCACGATTCTTCCCACATTAGAATAATAATTAAAAAAAGGGTCGATTTAAATATCAGTAACGAGCATCTTGGAAAAACTTCGTCTTATATTGTAGTATTCGCGTGTGTGTGTGTGTGTGTCTGTGTGTGTGTGTGTGTGTGTGTCTGTGCGTTTGTTAGATTTAAAACTGTAAATGAAAACTAGTTTTATTGATTAAGATTAAGGAAAGTTTAAAGACAAACGATAGAGACAAATGAACGGATTTACGACCTCAGCATCTGGATTTTAGATTACTTCTTTTATAGGCGTCAACAGCCATTTGGTGCTTTTCTCTAGTTCAGGTTTGTTCATGTGACAATAATTGTTCTGCTATCTACTTCTGTATATCTCTGGCAATCCGTCGCTACTTGGGAACAAGCATAGTGACATCACAGTTGAAGAAGGAGGATTGCTGCGACAATATCCTCGAAGTCTATTTGGATACTGCTGTTGTAAATCGACAGCATATGAGTGTCTCTCGCCGTGTTCTGTTGAGTTGCACTTGCTGGAAACGAATTTATCCATCAAGGTCCATTAGACCCCATTCAACAATGTCTACACAATCATATTTGGACTTGGTTAAAGAGAAACTATCATTATTGAGTACAAAATTCTATTTCAGGCGTGGGGAAATTGATATACTTTATTCGCCTTCAGACTTTTATGAGACACTAAAGTATAAAATCTCAAAGGCAGAAAGAAGAATATTCCTTGCTTCATTATATTTGGGAAAGACTGAAGATGAATTGATTGGTTGTATAGGAAAAGCTTTGGAAAAAAATCCTAATCTTAGGGTATTCTTCTTGATAGATGGACTTCGAGGGACTAGAGAGGCACCATCCCAATGTTCAGCATCGTTATTAACTCGACTGCTCGAAAAGTATGAAGAGAGGGTTGACGTGCGTCTTTACAAAACGCCTGCTGTGATAGGTTGGAAAGAATCAGTGGTGCCCAAGAGATTCAATGAAGGATTGGGACTTCAACATATGAAAATATATGGGTTTGATGATGAACTAATCTTGTCGGGCGCTAATCTCTCATCAGATTACTTTACCAACAGACAAGATCGATATTACATCTTCAAGTCGAAGGCTTTTACAGACTATTATTTCCGATTGCATCAATTGATAAGTAAGCTTAGCTTCAGGGCGAGAAATAGTGATAACTTACAAAAATTTGAACTCACTTGGCCACAATCCAATGTCGCACAAGAACCAAAAATTTCTATAAAAACTTTCGTTAAACAAGCCGCTGCCGAAATTCAAACATTTTTAGAGAATAATAACTTTTGCCAAGAGACAGAGGAAGTTTCGCAGAGCAATGAATTTCCAACTGTGGTTTATCCGATTTCGCAATTTACACCGTTGTTTACAAGACTACATGACTATTCTACCGAAAAACCAACCCTGCTCAATTTATTGTCCACGATAAGAGATCCTTCAATATGTTGGACTTTTACTGCTGGTTACTTTAATATGTTTCCCGCTATTATGAAGAAATTGATTTCTACCCCTTCCGAACGTGCCAAGGTTATTACAGCATCTCCACATGCTAACGGTTTTTTTGAATCAAGTGGAGTATCTGGTAATCTTCCTGGTGCCTACCTCCATCTCGCAAAGAAGTTCCTACAGAATGTGAAAAGAAATGGAAAGGAATCAAACATTATTTTGAAAGAATGGAAGAGAGGTGTAGTTAATAAACCAGGCGGATGGTCATACCATGCGAAAGGTATTTGGATATTTTGCTTAAAGGAAAAAGATGAGAGGCCCCTGGTGACATGCATTGGTTCTTCGAATTATACAAGAAGGGCCTACTCTTCAGATTTGGAATCGAATGCCCTAATAGTTACGAGAGATGATGAATTAAGAGATAAAATGAAAAATGAAATAGACAATCTATTCAGGTATACCAAAACAGTCAGTTTGAATGATTTTGAAAATGATCCAGAAAGAAAGGTCGGTACTGGCGTCAAAATAGCAACGTCAATTTTAGGGTCGAAGCTTTGAAACCGTGGAAAATTCGGTAAAAATAGGTAATTTGAAAAACGTAGAATGATCACTTGTAAATAGATTTTCTACCAACGACTATTTCAAATGTCCCTTATTCACCTCGAGGCAAATATGGCCTGTTCTTCAAATAGAGAAACTGTGCTTGATAGAGAATGCCACACAACGATAAAAACTGCATTAATGTTACAATCCAGGGACAAGCATTGAAAGCATGTCTATAAAATTCCGTACTAGGACATATCGGGCTACCAAGAAGAATAATAACGCATGACAACAGGTTGATGAGAATATATTTCGAAGAAAGACCACGAGTGCATGAGCCCATCCAGTTAATCGTAATCTGGGGTAAAAATTTGAAAGCCCTCATTATATTGCTGATGACCCATAAATAATTGATATGCTCAATGTAAAATACTCCAAATTTACCGGAATCACGTCCTGGAAGGTTGTGACAGGCGCAAAGGTATGTAAATATTGAAAATAATGCAAATATGCCCAAGATTGATATGCAAACAGTGGAAAACCCTTGATAAATATGCTTCGTAGGTTGATATAGATTTAATTGCTGAAGAACCAATAAACCATATGTAACCAAAGACGCATCTTTTAGGAGTAACGGGTATGAAATGGGAATGTCGCCTCCATCTAGAGAGTAAAATAATGGAAATCTCCTCGACAATTGCAAATGCACTAGAGGTGACCATGCATAATTTATTGTACAGTAAACCGAGAGAAACTCTCCCACAATTCCAAGCAAGTACAAATCGTAAGAGAGTCCATATACTGAGTGGTGAAGCCTATTATATCGTTTTTGATAAAGGATGGCAATGTTCTGTCAGAATTTGTCGACAAGGATAGGTTAGTAACAAAAATCTTGCATGTTGGTGAAACAAAAAAAAAAGGACAAAAACCATACATACGGATAAAACACCTGAAATACATTGTAAAAGGATCATATATCAATTAATTGCCCTTTAGTTCTTTCCCAAATGTCCTTCGCTTTGGCATTAAAAATTGTTCTAACAATGATCTTTTGTAGCTCGGTTCCTTGCTTCGCGTTTTCAAATGGTTTTCTACCAAAATATAAGTGTGTGAAAAATGAAAATTGAAGCAAACACCGCATCACAGAAACCAACACGTATGGAATATTATTGATAGCATTGAAAGAGATCAAAGGCATATTTATAGTTTAAAATTAGAGATGGAGTTAGAAGGAGACGGATTTCAATTGAATACATTAAGTCCCATTTCTGTGCGCTACCATAGATCGTTGACAATTTACAGGTATTATTTGGATAAAAGCGTTCCGCTAATCAAAGAACGTTGGGCTGCATTAGGGCTCCTATTCTTCCTTTTTGAATTAAGAGTTGTTCTATCACACAAATGGTACCTTTCATGCTATGCTCACGGAATATTTCTACTTAATCAATTTCTCGCATTTTTGACACCTAAGTTTGATATATCCTTACAACAAGACGAGGAAAACAAAGAATTAGAAGCCGGGGAAAGATCTGACGAATTTAAACCTTTCATTAGGAGGCTACCAGAATTTAAATTTTGGCATAATAGTGTCAGAGCCACATTCGTAGCTTTGGCTTCCACACTTTTTAACTTTACGGATGTTCCAGTTTTCTGGCCAATTTTACTTGTCTATTTTATTATCATCTTCATCTTAACGATGAAGAGACAGATTCAACACATGTTAAAATACAGATATATCCCATTAGATATTGGAAAGAAAAAATATGGCTCAAAATAAGATATAGATGTAGAAAAGTGTGTCCTCATTGTCCCTAGAAAATAGTGAAGAATTATAAGTTTCATTGGAACTCCGGGAGCTTCAGAAGTTGTGGTAAGTATCGTTCAATAGTATCGGGGTAAAAGATTAACTCGATATCTTCATATACAATCTTTTGTCTATTATTATTATTTTTTTTTTTTTTTGGGGGGGAAAAGGACTTGTCGAGCCGCGTATAATCGCGTACGATATTTCTGATATGTAAGAGTGCTTTCTGAATCAACTAGCTGTGACATATTCTACTTTACATTGGAGAAGAACAGGAGTTGATAGAAGTAGGATATTTGCTTTGCAAGATAATGAAGCTATTGAATGAATTTAGACCATCTAACAATCCAAACGAGGCACATATTTCGTTGATACCTCAAGAGAAAGAGGATTTATTCACTCTTCACCAGTTAATAGGTAAAGGTGAAGAAGTTATCTTTAGACGGAAGATTGCATCTGTGAAAGAGGATGCCAACAAGAAAAAGCTACAAGAGTGGAAAAGATTGAGAATTGTAGTGGAGTCGGAAGAATTTGATATGAAAGAGGAGTCTTTAAGATACAAGGGGAAAACGGTTCGCGATAAAGATGTTTTGGATAAGGATGATTATCCTATTGGTTCATTCTATTCTTTAAATGTTGTTTATGGTTATTCGATTACTATTATAAAACATGATTTTAATGCTTATCATAAAAAGCTCTTGAAAGAAGCCACGCAACCTGCTACTAGAGCGGATACAGCCGCGGTTGTTTTACAAGAAGGGCTTGCACATGTGTGCGTATTAACGGCTTCTTCAACTATTTTGAAACAAAAAATCGAATATGCTCTACCAAAGAAGAAGAGAGCAACTGATATTGCGAAGTTTGATGAAAAGACTCAAAAATTTTACAAGGCAATCTACGAATCAATAAAAAGAAATTTTGACTTCGAAAAATTAAAAATGGTGATTCTTTGTTCACCAGGTTTTTACGCCAAAACTTTGTATGATAAAGTTATTCAATATGCTCAGGAGGAACAAAATAAGGTTTTGACAAATAATAAGAGTAAATTTCTGGTGGCTCATTCCTCTACTGGTTACATACAAGGTATTACAGAGGTAATTAAGAATCCAAGTTATTCCTCGAAACTGCAAGATACAAAGTTTTCTCAAGAAGTACTCACCATTGATAAATTCCTCAAACATTTAAATGATGATGATTTCAAAGCTTGGTACGGTGAAGCAGAAGTAAAGAAGGCAGTTGATTTAGGCGCTGTTAGTACTTTGTTGATAACCGATACGCTGATGAGGTCTGATGATATTGAACAGAGGAAGAAATCGTTTGAACTAGTCCAACAAGTAGAAAAATCAGGGGGAAGTGTCGCAGTTTTCAGTGAGATGCATAATTCAGGTGAAGAACTTAATAGACTCACTGGTATAGCTTGTATTTTGAATTATCCCATTCCAGATCTAGATGAAGACTTAGAGGAAGAAGATGATGATGAATAGATCTGATGAGTATATATAGTATTTCACTAATAGAAAATATTTCTTAAACACCAACTGTCATCTAATGCCCCATGTGGAGCCCCCATCCTACAAAATTCTCTATTGCTGGTATTCTAATGTCCTATATCACGTGCCACTTATTATATTATATTAACATATATATTTTATTAGTTTTTACTTTCCAACTATTATGTTTATCCTACTGCTAAAAGTTATAAACTAAATATTTTCTATAAAGTGATAAAAATAGGTTGTTAACATATCTCATGTTTATACTTTCCGAAGCAAAAAAATAAGTTTTAGCTGAAGAACTATAAAATCATTCCAGAGAAACAAATACTACTTTTCCTTAGCGTTTATCTAACCATAATTCTAACAAGAAGGGATTTTTAGCTGTTAGAATTTGATTTAGCTGGAGTTTTAGTATTCTTAATCCAACTGCAGAGAACTACAAATAAGGGTACTGCCGGTTGTGCTGTTTTACTTCAAAACCTTTGGATGAAGATATAGACGTTTGAGTACGAATAGAATTCAGGTGAGACACTTATTGGATAGTTGTTCAAATAAATGAGTCATGTCTTTCAAATAAATACGTATGTTCGAGATTTTTGAAGTTGAGATGAATAAGAGGTTTCTTATGTATGTTGGAATTACGCTAATGGAGCGTGTCAAGCTCTTGTGATATCTGATCATATTTAAAGTGTGACCTTTTTTTTTTTTTTCTTTTCTGCGACTGTCCTTTAGTCAGGGTTGATTCTGTGAATTTCTACCCGCGACTAAAGGTTGACTACTTCGAATCTGGTCACTGTAAGGAAAAGAAGTGAATTAGCACTAAACTTTGATTTTGATTATAGGTTAATTGGCTATATAGGCATACCAGTTATTTATCCAAATAAGTTCTAAATAACTACTTTTTTATTTTTATTTTTTTAATTTTTTTTCTGTGCATCCTTCTGCCCTTCTTATCTTGTCCCGTCACTTACAAGATACATATATATATTTAAAAAAAAAAAATGGAGAAACAACTTTAACGTTGGTAGGCACCACCATTGGAAGGACCCGCAGAGCTACGGCTAGTAGCATTTTCTTTCAGTGCAATCAATTGTCTAGCTCTGAAACCTTCATAGTGAATGTATGACGTAGTTTCAATTAAATCTTCCAAATGAGTTCGAATTAAGAATTCTCTGAGATAGACAAATTCACATTGGTTAATATCTTCCACGTTAATTGCTCCCCAGCGGGTTTTTCTGCCCCTAAAGTTTTCACCATTGACTTCAATTTCTCTTTCAGATCCGACTACTGCGAAAGGTACAATAGATCTTATACTTTCGTTTAATTCCAACTCCTCTTCAGTGAGCTCTTCAGTATCATATGGATAAATACGGAATTTATGTTTTTTGAATTCTTGTTGAATAATTTCCCTAAATTTAGATCTTTCTTCTAAAGTCAAAGTGTCCGCCTTGGCAATAACAGGAATAACATTAGTGATTTCTGTTAATCTTTTCAAAGCAGCAACATCTAAAGCAGATAATCCCTTACCGTTAGGTTGCAAAAAATATAGAACTGCATGGACTCTAGTATCATGAATGTATCTATCACGCTGGGCAGTCAACTCCTTACGTAAATATTGCGAGTACTGTTCTTTGATATATTTCACAATTGGTTCCCATACCTTGTTATTGTTAATTTGATCACCAAAACCTGGTGTATCAATAACGTTAACGTTCAAGCGAACTCTATCTTCTAACAAACTATGCGATGATACTCTCATCTCTGTTGTTTTTGTAACGGGAACCTGGGTAATATCAACGCCAGTGGCAGAATCAATCAAATGAGAGGCAAATAAAGTGTTTACCAAAGTACTTTTACCCAGTCCAGAGTGACCCACTACCATAATATTGAATTGGAAACCTCTCTTGAGAAGACGATGCTCGATCTGACTTGTAATAGTATCAAAACCGACGTAGGATGTGGGTTGAATTCCAGCTAAAGTAGGTACTGCAGACATTTTCTTTGTCTCTCGATTATTTCGACTTTCACTGCTTGGATTGAGTTTCTTGAACTCCAGTTGTAATATTGGAGATTCTTTGGATTGTAGTTATTCAAAGATCGTGTTGATGATCTGGTTTATTTGTTCCAGGTAAACGGAACGCGTTTGAATCCACAAAAGGTACCCAGATATTTCCGTTTTGTGTGATTTTGTACAATTTTTCAATCTTAAAAAAAAAAATTAATTCACTGACCTCTAAGCTTATGGCATATGAGCTAGGTTTGGTGGCCTGCTGTTTTAGTGCGTTGGAGACATATTTGATCAAATAATTGGTAGGTTACTGCGATGCTTGGCACACTATCAAATTCTGGATTGTTGACAGGCAAATTCCATTTATTAGCTACAACCGTTTTGCCCTGGGTAAGACCACTTGGGGTACCTACGATAGGTGAGCTTCCCAGACTGTTACCACAGAATTTAGGACACTGGTTAGACGGAGGAAATAAAAAGAACGAGGAGAGTCCAGAGGTTCAAGAAGATCTTTTTTCTAACAATGGTAGATTGTTAGCGGTTCCTAAAAAGAAAGTCACACATCAGAAGAAAAGACAAAGATTATATGCTCCAGGTAAGAAACAGCTAAAATTTATTCATCACTTGAATACATGCCCTTCGTGCGGACACTATAAAAGGGCTAATTGTCTATGTATGCATTGTTTCCAGCAAATTCGTCACATTTGGAAAACTCAGACAGTTAAGGAGAGACAAGAACCTTTACAAGAACAGGAGTTATCGGATTTGGATAGGAGAATTTTATATCCTGGTAAAAAGGAAACTGAATATACCAAAAAGCTCAAAGACAAAGACACTTACTTAGAAAAACGCCTGAGGACACTACCTGTGGAAAAAAAGAACAAATAGGTTTGTTGTTTAAATATTGAAAAATTAGTTAGTTATTCGTGTATATAGAATATCAATATAGAAATTCAGTCAATCCGATAAGAGTTATTTGTAATATGTGTTCTATTGTTTTATGTGTCTATTTCCTACATGGTATTAAAGCCTTCTTCGCAAAACCGAACAAACTAGAATTCAAAGTTACGCCATCTAAACATAAAATTACAATTAAAAAACATGTACGTCTATAATTCACCGTAAGGTTATTATGTTTTTTGTTTTTTTTTAAAAAAAAAGAAAACTAAGGAAATGCAGCATAATACAATTAGCTAAGCTTTATCTTACATGTTTTTTATCATATTTAGGCGCCGACCAAGAAAAAAGAAAAAAAAAAGAAAAAGCAGTATAAAGATAAAGAAAAAAGTTTAAATGTCAGAAAGAATTTATAATGTCTTATGAATCATTAGGACATATTATTCTGTCGCTAATTTTTTTTATTTAATAACAAATTTTTCCTTTTTCTGTTGTGCGACACACTAACACGAACTACAGTAATGGTAACAGACGACATAAATCTACTCTTCTTCACAAACCATAAGAATACGTTCTAAACAAGAAGAACGTGAATCTACCACCATCATAGATAGACGCACATGTTAATAAATTCAGTTACTGCCAGTATATAAAGACGTAGAAATGCATCAAGAAATTTTTACCAGTTTGCATTTACAAACTTCATATTCGCTAATTATTGCAAATGTTAAGACATCTCCAAAAAAAGAAAAAAAAAATTTATAGAAATTGGCCGTTCCAAGGTAAAAAGATAAACTATTGCGCACTTGTCAACAAATTTTAACTATATCCCAAAGAGCAATAACATCATCAGTATATTCAAAAAATTATTATAAAATTGTCAGTGATAGTAATAATTATAATAGTCGGAGTATCTTATAGTACATTAAGAGTGGGAAAAAAAAGGCATTATTATTGTTATTATTATGTCCGGATCTATTTTCCAAATTTCTTCTTAAAACTTCACACCCTTCACATAACGATGCACTTCTTCTTCTTACCTTCCTTTTGGGTTTGGGCTGGACGATCAGACTTGGCTTGGCCATTACCAGAACCAGAAGGCTTGCTACCAGATTTAGCAGCACCACCAGAAGAACCACCAGCAGCGGCATCACCACCAGTGGAGCTCTTGGCCTTTGAAGATGAAACCTTCTTCTTAGAACCAGCAGCAGCATCACCAGCAGCAGCATCACCAGTAGCACCAGCACCAGCAGCACCAGCACCAGCACCAGCATCACCAGTAGCACCAGCGCCAGTAGCACCAGCGCCAGCAGCACCAGCACCAGCAGCACCAGCACCAGCACCAGCAGCAGCACCGGAGCTCGAGCTTGAGCTAGTCTTGAACCTTAAAGAAGTTTGGTAAAAAGTCTTACCTTGGATCTCAGCAGTTCTCACTTCCAAAGGAGATGGTGCTCTCGAACCATCAGCACCAGCTAAGGTACCAGCGCCCCATGGGGAACCACCATGCAATTCTTCAACGTTACCTAATTCAGCGAAAACATCTCTGTAACCCAATGGAACGTAAATGATACCGTGGTGAACCAAATAACTTAGAGCACCTCTTAAAGTGGTTTCTTGACCACCACCTGGACTTGCAGTGGAGACGAAAACACCTGCAACCTTACCGGCAAGAGCACCTTTAGCCCATAGACCACCAGTGTGATCCCAGAAAGCACTCCATTGAGCTGGCAAATTACCAAATCTAGTTGGAATACCTAATAAAAAGGCATCATATTCAAGCAAAGTTTCTGGGGTTGCAACTGGAACATTTGGGTTCTTTTCTGGTGCATTCATCATCTCCAGAACCTCATCTGGCAAAGTTTCTGGAACTCTGTAGATATCAGCTTGACCACCAGCAGATTTAACACCTTTTTGGACTGCTTCAGCCATGGCGTCAATGTGACCATAGGTAGAATACGTTATGATAGCAACTTTTCCCATATTGTAGGTTTGTAATGTGTATATGTGTGCGAGATCTATGAAGTATAATTCAGCAGGCCAATGGATCTTAATTGAGTTGAAGTTAACTCAAATAGATTTTATGGGGGGAAAGAGTGAACCACACTGAGATGAAAACTTTCAAATGCAACTAGAAAGTAGAACGTGGAAAGTACTAAGAAAGAAGGAAACATAACTTCAAACAATCCCTACATGCCCAAGTAGGAGCAACAAGTTCATTTTATATAATTCTTTTCTCGGAAGGGATAACCGTAATTTCGAGAAAATAACAATTTTTTTTTTTTTTCCTGAGAAGGTCGAAAAAAAAGCTGAAGCAAAAAGTGGCAAGGCTGTTCATTTGCCTGAAACGGAGCTGATGAGAAAAATAGTATGGTATTACTATTAGTATATACAAAGTTGACTAAAATTTGTAAATCTGGTGAAACGGAATTGGCGTTCATCTTCACTAATCATTGACTAAAAGCTGTCGTGTGTGTTGACAAATTACTAAGGGAGGATGCAAGGTGCATAAGATAAACAGTGAATAACAATATCGACAATAATTAGGATAACGACAATCCACAGACGATCGAAATGCTGTTTCCTCTGTGACGGACTAAAGTAAAAAAATCAGACAAGAAACGAAGAGAAAGCTGAGCAGTAGTAAGAATTAGAGGCTCTCCTGTAATACATATCTTTTAGGGATACAGATGCATGGACACAGGCAACAGTGACAATAGCTAAGTAAGCAAGTGTGTAAGACAAGAAAGACGGAGGAGCTAAGATGAAATGTCAGGACATATGCATACAAGCACCAAAGTGTGATTATTGTAGAACAAGCCAGGAGAATATCGTTCTTTTTTTCCTTGTTTTCGCGCTAGTGGTCTCAACACCAAGAGACGGTTTCTAAGAGCCCACTGTTAACCAAGTAGATATGAGGTGAGATTTACTACAATCAATATGATAATATTATTTACTTTGGGTATCGATAAAAGGATCATTAAGAATATGTAAGCGTTAGCTCGTCAATACTTCCAGCTCATTATCGTGCGAAATGGCCATGCATGCTATTTATTATTATTATTATTATTTTTTTTGTTGGTATTCGGTCGTCATCGCTCCTATTCTTCTTAGTTCTTGGCATTGATGCTCTTGACCAAGTTGGCGAATTTTTCAGTAGACAGAGACTTTGGTCTTTCAATTGGTGCACCAACTGCCCTGTCAATGATCAATTGTGGCAAGACACCGAATGCTCTTGCGACACCGAAAAGAACAGTGTAGAAAGAGGCTTCGGTCAAACCGTAATATTGCAATAGAACACCGGAGTGAGAGTCAACGTTTGGCCATGGGTTCTTAGTCTTACCGTGTTTGTTCAAGACTTCTGGGGCGACTTGGTAAATTGTGGAAACTAGTCTAAACAATTCGTAATCTGGGAAATGTTTCAAAGCAAATTCTCTTTGAGCAGTGTAACGAGGATCGGTCTTTCTCAAAACAGCGTGACCGTAACCTGGGACAACACGACCAGAGTTCAAGGTGTCCCACAAGTATTTCTCAATGACCTCAGGGGAGTAGTCACCCTTAACTTCTTCTCTCAATTTAAATAACCATTCCAAAACTTCTTGGTTTGCACGGCCATGCAATGGACCTGCTAGACCATTCAAACCAGCAGCTAGAGAAAGATATGGAGAAGATAGTGCAGAACCAACAAGGTGGGTAGTGTGAGCAGACACGTTACCACCTTCATGATCAGAGTGAACAGTCAAATATAGTCTCATCAATTCAACAAATTCACCATTCTCGTAGCCCAAAAGGCTAGACAAATTCCTACTGTAGTCAGCATTTGGATCAACAGCCGCTAATTTACCATCCTTAAAAACATTACGGTAAATCTTGGAAGCAATCACTGGCAATTTACCCAATAAATCCAAGGAATCCTCAAAGGCGTAGTTCCAGTAGTCTTTCTTGGCAACACCTTGAGCATAGGCCTTGGCAAACTTCGATTCAGACTCCAAGGCAGTAATACCAATAGAGAATTGTGCCATAGGGTGCAAATCCTTTGGCAAAGTGTCTAGCAAATCACTCACGTGCTTTGGCAACTCCGATCTCGATGCCAAATCAGCAGAAAACGCTTTAACCTGGGCCTCACTTGGGACTTCACCAGTCAAAAGTAACCAGAAAAGTGCTTCTGGCAATGGTTCATCACCACCAGCTGCTTTTGGCAATTGCTTTTGAATGTCAGGAATCGTACGGCCTCTGAATCTGATACCTTCTTCAGGGTCCAAGACTGAACCTTCCCACACAAGTCCTTTGATACCACGCATACCACCAAAGGCTTGTTCCAACTTGACATGGTCAATAACGGTTTGACCGTGTTCCTTCTTCAATTGCTTGATCTCTTCAGCCTTACCAGGGAAGATTTCTGCAAATCTCTCCTTCAAAGTCTTTTCTGCATTACTGTAATAACGTTGAGCTAGCACTTGGAATCTAGTATTCTTTAGAGCGTGTCTAACCAGAGTAGCTCTGGAAGTCTGTGATAAAACTGACATATTTGTTACAAGTAGTACGTGTTACTCTTACCCTTGTATACCAAGACAGATTGATCTAAGAAGAACAAATCGCTTACGAAGAAATGACCACCTCCCAGAAATCTTCCCTTATCCTCCTTCCTATTTATATCGGACTCCCAAAATTTCCCTTGGTACTTTGATACCCGGATGGAAAAGAGCCTACTAAATCAAACTAAAATTTTGGCAGTAAAAGGGACGCTAAGGAACGCCATTACGACCTATACGTTATTTGAATAATTCCCCTAGAAACTCGGAGCTTAAACTATTCCGCATGTTATTGGTCGTACCATCGGTCCCACTAGAAGAACAATAACTGCCAGCAATGAATAATAAACAAACAAACAAACAGACAGAAATGTCAGTAGAGGAAACTGTTTGTTACTACTACGGCTTCTGCTTTGGCGGTAACAAAAGACAATTCTTCTCTTTATTCCATTTCTTTTTTTTTTTCTTTCTCTACCTGGAACTCTGACTTGTTGCAGTCTTCGGTCGTCTCTGTCGCCTTCGGAGCTGTTTTCGGCTTTTACATGTTTTGTCTTTTTTTTTGCTGAAGAACCTACGTACAACTAGAACAATACTCGGCGGTTAACCTGCGCGGCAGTGCGTGACGTTGGTCATGCATCGCACGAATGACCAGAATTCCCTTGATTCTTAGCGGGCTCCGACTTCGGACCGGACGGTGAGCGTATGTGGCGCGCCGGATTTGAGAAAAAAAGGATTGGTCCGGAGTGGGAAAAAAAAGACGTAGTACTGTTTTTCAGACTCGAACCCAGGACCGTCCATCTTGAAATCTGCGCCGACAGATCTAGTCCTCGGAGAAACCCCCACACAAGATTTACGCCAAGATTGTAATGAACCAGGGTTCAGTTACTTATTTGAAAGTATATAGTAGATCAAATATGTGTGTTATTGATTTTCCCTTTTTCTTTTTCTGACTTATCTTCTTCTAATTAAGCTATATCTTGGATCTGACTGGAATTTAGGCCTTTTTGTATATTGATTTATCTTAACTTCAACGGAGAACCTCATTAATTGATTATACTTTATTATTAGTAGTGAAGTAACATGCCATGTAGTTCATGACATCGTGATTATTCCAAGACATTGGCTACGTGGCTGGTGTCTCGCAGTGTACAGATATTTCAAGACTTCGTGGCCAAGCTGGTTAAGGCGTGCGACTGTTAATCGCAAGATCGTGAGTTCGATCCTCACCGAGGTCGTTTGTTTTTCCGATCAAATCACGGACTGGACAACGGTTCTTCTGAGGCACAATGAGACCTTTTCTTTTGTTTTTGGATCTGCAGGGTAAGAAAAGAGCAGATTCCTATTCATTGACCGATTCAACATTCGGTCCTCTTCCCGTATGAACTGCGCAAAAGGCGTTGCCGGCATCACAGTTATACTTGTGATTACCGGACCGTGTTCTCACTACTACATCACTACGTGCTGACATCACGGTGTAACGTCGTAACTTTCATACACCACCACTAGAGGGACATTCCTATTTCGAAATGCGGTACATACTTCTTTCTCTGTTTAAGTATTCGGCAACAACATTAAACAGAAATCTATAGAGAAATCTGTACCACACATACACATACACATAAACCCGTATATCCAAAAATTTTACCCAAAAAAAAAAATTAGCACCGAGAAATTAATAACCTTGGCTCTGTTCACGTTAAGCTGTAACCTAATAAATTACTGCTTCCGTCATCATTGCTTCTTCTGCTGCGTTTATCACAACCGTTTATTAACAAAATAACAATAACAGAACGAAGGAAGAAAAAAAACTACCGTGTGAATTATACAGAACTAAATTGAACATATATCCCCAAACGAGAGATCCACAGGTACGAGTGCCTCCTCTACTGTTATTTTTTTCCCTAAATCTTTCTGGTGAAAACTAGCCTAACGAACGCAAGAGAAAAGGACTCCAGCGTGAAAAAGTAGACTTATTAGCGTGATTCACCGAGGATTCGACCCATAAATTTTTACAAATTCTCCGTTCATATTCTGGAATCGGTCCTTTTCGCTTTTGGTGTGCGAGTATTAACTTATTTCTCTTCTGACGGGTGCTGAGTGTGGTGGAAAAAAAACACACACACACACACACATACATAACAGAGGGGAAGAACGATTCAAACTAAAAATTTATCGGTTTTAGTTTGTTTTATTTTTTTTTATTTTTTATTTTTTATTTAAATTCAGAAACCCCCACTCATCTCATCTCAAACCTCATAAATCCACACTGTTTGGTTCGAAAGGAAGGTGAAAGAAAGGTAAAGGTGGTTACGGATTTATCTTCCTTTGTTTAAAAAGGAGAAACAGAAGGATAAGGACCCAATACGAGTGTTAGAAGGTTGTCCACCGTGACTTTCGACTACTGTTAGACGAACTACAACAAGGAAAGAAAGAAAAAATCATTCTTTGTGAGAATGATCAGTAACAGTAATCATCATATGTCGCCGGTGGCAACTGCTCCTGCTCCAGATAGCAATAGTAACGCTGGTAGTGGTGGTGTTTCCCGAAAAAATACACTTTCAAAAGTTGCCAAATTATTTGGTGCAGGGAATAGTACGAAATCTTTACAACAACAACAACAACAGCAGCAACAGCAGCAACAGCAACAACCGCAACAACGGAAACCACATGATAGTTACACTGGCATCAATGGTAAAGTACGAACTGAGGGTGTCAAAAGTGATCACCATGCTCATCAACCACACCAACCATCGGCACTAAGTAATAGTAAAAATCCGTTATCGCCAGCTTCCTCTACGTCATCTATCACATCTTCGGTCTCAGCAGTTTCAACTTCATCAAATTCTCCGACAGCTGCTACGACGCCAGGTGCAACTGGCACACCAGCACCACTTTGTTCCTCGAAGATACGAGATCACAACGATCCCACAATTTCTCATAACTCGAGCGTATTGAATCTTTCCAGTGCATATAGTGGGTCTTCAACAAATTTAGCATCTTTTCAAGGACCATCTGGAAGGTTTGTGGTTCATGAAGATGGTACTCATGAACATCACTTGAAAAATACGAAGCGTCAAGAAAAATTAACCAGAATGCTTAAAAATATGGCAGGATCTCAAAAGGTTAGAGGCCAAGCGAAGTCTGCTGTGCCTGAAATAATGATTGAAAACAAGGGTACTCAGCAGCAACAACAACAACTGCAACAAAATCAACGTTTGGATCCTCCAACGCTGTTTGCGGGACTCATCAAACAGATGGGTTCGGTTAATGAATGTGAACGTGAAAATATCCCAATAAGTGGTGCAACCTTTGGCCCTGATAAAAGGCTTTATACTCATTCTTTAGAAAGTGCGGCGGCAGCAGCAGCGGCTTCCGCAGGTGCCACTGCTACTAACAATTCAACGGCAGCTATTTCAAGAAGGGACTCACTTTCTTTGGCTGAGAAATACGGGAGATGTCAAGAAGTACTTGGTAAGGGTTCATTCGGTGTTGTTAGAGTTTGTCATAAGAAAACAACTAATCCAACTGGTAGTGGTAGAAGTGAAATCCTGTATGCGGTTAAAGAATTTAAAAAGAAACCATCGGAACCTACTGAGAAGTACGCAAAAAGATTGACTTCGGAATTTTGTATCTCAACTTCATTACGTCATACAAATATCATTATGACTTTAGATCTTTTCCAAGATGTCAAAGGCGATTATTGTGAAGTTATGGAATATTGTGCAGGTGGTGATCTGTTCACCTTGATTATTACTGCGGGTAAATTGGAATATCTAGAAGCCGATTGTTATTTCAAGCAACTCATTAGAGGAATTGTTTATATGCATGAAATGGGTGTTTGCCACAGGGACCTAAAACCGGAAAATTTGCTTCTGACTTCCGATGGTACTTTGAAGATCATTGATTTTGGTAATAGTGAGTGTTTCAAGATGGCTTGGGAAAAAGATGTCCATTTAAGTGGTGGTGTCTGTGGTTCAAGCCCCTACATCGCTCCTGAAGAATATACTCAAGATGAATTTGATCCACGCCCTGTCGACGTTTGGGCTTGTGGTGTAATTTATATGGCGATGAGAACAGGTCGTCAATTATGGAAAGTGGCCCAGAAGGATGATCCGTTTTTCTCTAAATATTTGCGAAAAAGAAAGGAGAAAGGTGGTTATGAGCCAATTGAAAATTTGAAACGAGCTAGATGCAGAAATGTTATTTATTCCATGCTGGATCCCGTCGCTTACAGAAGAATCAATGGGAAGCAAATTCTAAACAGTGAATGGGGCAGAGAGATTAAATGTTGTAATGACGGACATTCCCTCGACTGAAAGATGATACAAACAGAATAAAGGGATTCACGTTATTTTCGAATGTTCAGATCCTGCTTATTCGATTGCATATATTTTTTTTTCTTCACTTCAGTGTACAACTTTATTAAGTTTGTACTCTATATTTCAATTTTTCTTCCTTTAGGTGTCACTACGAGTTTCTCTAGTGATGCCGCTTGTATTATATAACGATTTTTCCAACTTCAAATTCATCAGCATAGCAATTTTATTAAAACAGAATTATGATCATCGAGAAAGAAGAAGTGAATACACTATTTCTCTGATCCTTGGATGCTGGAGATACTTACTCGAATCAAAGTGCGTATTTCGTCACAATCTTACCATGATACCGTTCTTACTATTGCACGCATCATCTATAAAAGATATTTGAAGTGCAAAGGATTACAAGAGAATAAAACAAAAAAAAAAAAAAAAAAAAAAAAAAAAAAAAAAAAAAAAAAAAAAAAAAAAAAAAAAGAGAAAATTAATGAGTATTACGGGAAACATCACTATCTGGGATAAAATTATTTACAGAGCCTTTTTGTTTCTTTTTACATCAGCTCATAGTGAACTGTAATTTAGAGGAAATTTCTTGTTGGAGAGCCGGTCTCTCCTTTTATTCACAAACCTTAGACTTAGTTCTTCCTTGTTGGCGTCTTCCTTTTCCGGATTAAAGATTAGTTCTTCATGCCCGATGTAAAACATGTTCATTATGTTGGCAAACCCCACAATAACTGCTTTAGCACCATATCTTGTAACAGGACCTAACCTATTCACGATCAAGCCATTGACGCCAACCGGAATCTTATGCAGAGAAATCTTGCCGTTGGCTGACATTGTCCAACCTTCCCAGATATTATGGATGCTGAAATTAGAAGAATCAGTTGCCCTAAGTTCACTTTCAGATCTTCCATTCTTTCTTCTAAATAATCCATTTGATTCGTTGTCTTCAGTACTTGCCCTTCTATTGGTGGAAGTTGCACCAATTCTGGTCTGAATATTCTGCGGTATCCGACGGATACCAATAAGCATGTTATTATCGGTAACACACCAATCTTCAGCATCATAAAAGTAATAAACCATTTCAAACGCAGATTCTATACCTAAACAACGAATTTCTCTTGGATCACGTTCGACACGCAAACAAATACTATTCTTGGTCTTGCTTTCCAATTTAAATGTATGCAGTGCGACTCGCTCATTGTCAAAGGAAGTATAAGCGATAGAAAATGATGCTACCGATGCACTACCACAAAATCTACAGTGTGTAGGATTATCATGAAAGACTCGCAAGGAACCGGGTTTGAAAAGACCAATGGAAAAGGTTCTTATAACACAACCGGTCATAGCATCGATCAATTCAGCATCCTTACCTATAACGCGCAATATCAACCCAACGAATGAAACTAACTCAATCGCATAGTCCGTCTTGGACATTATCTGTACTTCCTCCACCGAAGGAGTACCCAAACGACCCTCTTCGACTTTACTGAAGTTAGACGAAGAAGTAATCATTCTGTTATAGTTTATAGATAGCTTTCGAGACCTCCATTTGTTGTTGACAACCGTGGAAACATAAAGATCACCAATACTGTCACAAGCAACTAACCTGTCATTGACTCTTGGCGATGATAAAAGTTTGCAGGATTTCAGAGGATGCTCGGAAGAGGTGAGCTTTTCGACGCGAAGTTCTCCATCGGCTTGAATACTGTAGAGGTAACCGGACGGTGTCACAAATATCAACTCATCTTTCTCATCTGGATTCCCATGAGAAAAAACCACCTTTTCATAGGCAGCATCAAGCCCTCCTTCAGCCAATTTTGCAGCATATTCGATTGAATTCACACTAGACCGCCTACTATTAATCTCAGGCCTTAGTGCTGCTGCTGGGGGCAATCTTCTCCTCCTCATAGCTGGTGCCGTAATTCTCCTGAAGAACGCCTCTAAAGGAGGGGCAGTTATGGATGGATCTCTCGTTTGGATTTTTTTTTTCAATTGTAATTCCCAAACAAATTTCATCTGCCTTCTTGACCATGTAGTGATGCTACCGTTTTTACCGAAGAATGCAATGTAGTAACCATCGTTACTCAAGACCACTTTAGATAATGGCCAAAACTTACGAGGTAAAGGTATGGTAGTAGGGTTTGGAATGGGCTTTAATAGCGGCGACCACACCAACACTTTATAGTCAAGCCCGATGGAGACAACAAAAGGACATTTGGATGTGGAAATTCCTATAATATCGAGAGAATGCCCTCCTTTATACAGTTCTTTGGAATGGAAATGATTGGTAATGGGCACTTTGGCATCTATATTTCCACCTATATTAGGCAAACTTTGTAAATGAGTGTTTTTACCATCTTTAGTCTTCTTGGCTTCCGCAGGAGTCATTGTATTATCTAAACTATCCCCATTCATAAATTGAAAACTGTTAATGTGATCTAATTTTTCCATTAATTTTTGCAGAACCAATAAAGTGGATGATAACAACAATATAACAAACAATAAAAATTCAAAAATATAGTAGAAATCGAGCTTATAAGATGAGGTAAAGGATGAAATATCAAAAATAGAAGGCAATTGCTTTTCAAACTCATTTGTATTCTGTCCTTCTTGGTATTTCAATACTAAAAACGGATCTTTTACTGTCAAATTTGCCAACAAATTCGATCTTCTCAGATTTCTATCGTTTTGCATCAATTTGAATGCGGCATCGGCAATAAATCTTTGATCAAATATGACATTCGGTGCCGGATTTCCAAAGGTCAGAACTCTGTTAATACCACCATGAAATACATTAAAAAACAATGATGAGGAAGAACGAGCCACTGAAAAATTAATGTTGAAGAGTATGAGGTACAATATGGTCAAAAGCATCGAATAACGATTATAACAGATAGGCTTCAAATAAAGAAACAGTCGTTGCCCAAGTGGCGCATTACTTTTTGCGACCGAAATTTCTTCATCCAGTAGTACGGTACTTTCAATTGAAATTAGATCATTTTCCTCCAATCTTCTGCGATCCAAACTTAGTACAGCAGCAAAAAAAGTGCAATTTAAAAAATGACCAAACCAAAATGATAATAGTAAAAAAAAAGTAGCTTTTCTACTAAAAGGGATTAGGAAAGCAACGATAAAGGAAGTGATAAAAACAGATTTGGTTGATTTAAGTTGGGATAATGCAGCACATGAAATAAAGCTCCTATTTGCATTTAAGTTACTAAAGTCATATGCTTGTAGCAGAGCTACTCCATCTGGTCCTGCTACTGTCTTAGATTCGAAAGTTGAACCGCTGGTATCTTCTAAAAGCCTTATTTGTTCATTCATCGTAAAGAAAATCACTGCACATGAAAGGATTCTGAATGGGATAGTATCATTAGAACTTTTAAAACAGAAATTCGTCAGTGTAATTGACGAGCCAATAGTGAACAATGTTTGTGCGGTTATTGCCAATAAAATACCAACAACAGATCTTACTGTCTTTCTCAGTCTGTTCATTGAACAAACTAAATAAATGAAAAGTACCAAATACATCAGCAAAAGCATTGTTCTATACCGAGATCCCAGTTTCACGATGTATAACTTTAAGGATTCGACTCCACTGCCACTGTCAACTTTCGGCGATGAGAAAATGCGAAAATTTGTAATATTCGATATCTCATTCAATCGCAACACGTTTCTATTCAAGGAACTGAACAACCTCGGATAATCAGTACTATTTACAAGAATTGATGTCGTTATTCCAGCTGCAGAGGAAACGAGCCCATTAATTTTCCAAGTCCCAAAAAACGAATATCGCGGCAGCGAAAGTACATTTGAATTTATGGTTTGTAAAGGTGAAGGATCATTTTTCAAACTTTTTAATGAATGATCCCAAAGTTGAAATGGCGAATTAACCATCATCGTTGTACTAACGTTGTTCAATAATTTATTTTGAAATGCCAATGACTCTAGTAGATTTTTCTTTCCCAGAACTTGATCAAAATTTTCACTAATACTTCTCATCCAAATCTGTAATAACGCAAATTGTGATTCCTCACGTATCTTTCCATTTTCATGAACTACAGGATCGTTGTTATCACTTTCCAAAATTTCCACTTTACTAACATATTGATTCTCATTTAATTTCCTCCAAATTTGTGCCGGTGAAATCGCAATACTAAACAATTTACTCGAGAGAATAACCGCTATCAATAATGGCAAAACTATAGTAATCCTTGGATGTCTAACAACATTTGAACAAAACCTTTTAAACTTCTTTTGTAGAAGAATAGAACCGCAATTGTTGCTACAGCGACCCCCTTGTTTTGCACTTAAATATCTCATCTCCCCAACAATATTCACCGTTTCTAAAGTTAACACCTGTTAGTAGTAATAGATAAACCAAATGAACGTGTATAACACAAAGCGTTATGGGAGTAGGGAGCAGATATAAGTATAAGTGCAGATGTGTTGTATTGTACGTTGTATACGCTTATCACGGAACAGAGTTAGAATCGGATGTAATAAAGAAATGTTATGATGATGCGTTTGGAAGAGGTTCAGGATAATAGACAATCAGAAAACTCGTAGTTCTTTTAAGGTTCTCCAGAGTTTGACATGAAAACAAAAAAACAAAAAAAAACAACAAAGGAATGATGCCGTACTACGATTTTCTTTAGTCCTTGAACTATGAGTGCTCAGAAGTTAAACTTGTTGAAGTTTAATTTTTATTAGATAAAAAAAATAGTGGATAAAAAGAAAACGAGAAAAATAAAAAATGGAAGTAACAAAAAAAAAAAAAAAAAAAAAAAAAAAAAAAGGACAGAAGATTGAGACAAACAAACGAATTCAATCCGATTAAATTCACTTTATTAACTTCGAGTAACGCTAATCCTAAACTCAATTATTTAGACTCTGTCAATTTATTTGATACCCAATGCACAGATATCGAGAGACTGCATCTGCTGTAGTAAGCTGTCGATTCTATCATCGAGTAATCCGTTGGCATAATCGTCTCTTGATTGTTGATCCAGGTACTGTTGAATTTGCGCCAGACGAGTATAACCGTCAGTGCAAAATCTTAACTGAATTTTAACCAGAGCTTCAAAACTTGGGTCGTAATAAGGCACTCTTAGTGCAATTAACTGTGGTAATTCCTGCTTTAAGGATTCGTTCAGGTTTTCATAGACATCTTTGGCTAAATTCAACTCCTTTTCAGCACGAGGCAATTTAGTTGCATCTTTAGCGGGCTTATCAACAAGTCTACGAGTCTTTGCCTTTGCAGCATCGTAATCTTGCTTCTTATGTTCTCTTTTCTTCATAGCTTCATTAATCTCTTTAAAATAACCAGAGAATTTCGTAACCGGATCTAGAACTGTCTCTCTAAATGGTCCATCCAATTGCTTCACAGTCTCAGTATCAAAATCTTGTACGCACTGTAAATAGTAATTACCAACGTTATATCCACCTGCCGAACTATTGATAAACTTGGAATCATCATAGAGGTTCGATATCACTTCCGCTACTGTGACTTGGGATGCCGTCACTGCTCTCAAAGAGTCTAAATATCCTTTGGCCTCCTTTTGCAGCGCCTCTCCTGCTCTTTGTAACACTTTGTATCTACGTTCTTCAATATCAAAATCTTTGTCAATTGTCTTATCAACATTCTTAATCATAACACTGTTACCAGCCCTATTAATGGCTTTCTTGAAACCTTCCCAACTCATCTCAACGTATAATTCAGTTTACTTTCTCTTTTTTTCCTTCTTTTTCGTTTCTACTTGTCTTTTGTACTACGACTTTTTTTAAATACAGGTTCTGCTTCTTGTTCTCATTTTTTCCTGCCCCTTTTAAATGATGAAGCGAAACCCAAAGATCTTCATCATTTTTATCAGCCATAGATAGATTCGATCGATAATACATACATAAAACATGCTTTAAACATAAATAATACGTTAAAATTCATAAAAAAGCAAAATTATAAATAGGTTTGTTCAACTATGATGACCTGCACGAACAATTCTACCTAACTGCCAGTCATTACTTGGTAATGGAATAGCTCTACAGACCACATATGAATTGCGCTTATTAGCTAGACCAGCGAATGCATTATACCATGCGATAAATGCAACAATAATGCCAAGAATACCCCCAGCTCTATTAACTCCAAATTTGTCCGTAATTGACCCAATTGCCAATAGTAAAAACGTCGTCCCCAAGAGGAAGTAGAGTGCAAATAACATAAGTGTCGATTTCATAGTACAAATCGACAATCCATAGGTGAAAATAGACCAACCTATCAGGTATACTCCAACAGCATTACCCAACTGGCTTAGATCGTCCTTGTAAGCATCGACAACACCAAACCATGGAATATACAATGCAGAAAAACTCATCCAAAATCCACCATACGAACACAAGGCCGTGCCACCGAAAGAATTCTCCAGCGCAAGTTCCCAAATTCCTGCAATGATTTGTACAATCCCACCATAAAACATGGCAGGCCCAACAAAGACATTCGGTATGGTTATACCTTGGGCTTTGGTCTTGATCATAGAGAGAACAAAAGTCGTCAATGCGAAACCTGACAATCCCAACGGTGCAGGATTAGCAAATCTATGTTCTGATGGTGGTGCCAATCCTGGATTTAAAGTACCACCAAATGCCTGGAATAATTCATCTTTCAAGAATTTTTGACGTCCGATTACAACGTATTCGTCGTTGTCACCAGCCGTGAAAACCCTATGAACGCCATGCTTATTTAAACTACCGGAATCATCATCTCCATGACTAACGCGACCATTATAATTATTTGCTCCCGTACTGTAACCTTGTGGTTGATCGTACGCAGCAGCTTCACTATCGGTACTCAACCTTTTTTCAATATCAGAGGATGACATAGTGGGTCGAAGTATAATGCGAAATTTCTGGTATATCCACTCCGATGCGATGGCAGCTAGTCGTCAGGAACAGGCTGTTGTAACGTGAAAAATATAAATGTTAGTGGTTCCGCCTCTTTCCTCTTCTGCTTATATACATGCTCATATAAATGAGCATCTAACTCGATATTAATTCCGATCCATTCTCCCAGGAACTGTCCAGAATTATTATTGTTTCTACACACGTCATTGCTACTAGCCGCCTCCACAGTCATGCTTAGTGCTCACCCTTTGCAAGAGCTCTATTAACACTAGCAATTGACAAAAGAAGTGTGCTACGTTCACGCATTTGATGCGTTTTTCAATACAGGAAAAGTCGAACTTTCCGGGATCACTCTTGGCTTAGAATTTCCTGCTCGAACACAGAGAGCCCCGTGGAGGACGGAAAAATGGGAGAAGGCCTAAAAAAAAAAAAAAATCGGAATTCGGGGCCTATTGTTAATCGGAAATACGTTCAGGCTCTCCCAGGTGTAAAATAACTCGACTAGGTAATCACATAGCAATGTCGTTACACACTTACAAGCATTAGAGGAAAGGAAGATGTGAAAAACATGTGTGGCATTCAACTTCGACCTCGAATACCACTACTACCACCCTTCCTCTTTCTAGTTACTATGCCTATGGTTTCTGCTGACAATCGTAGTCACAGTGTATTCGTTCGTTGGTAGGGGTATTGGGTAACCTGTTAAATAAGAGTTCTGCCTTGTAGCGAGACCAGCGAATGCATTGTACCATGCCAGAAATGAAACTATAATGCCCATTACGCCCCCAGCCCTCTGGACACCGAACTTGCCGGTGAATTCCGCAATGGCTAGTAGTAGAAACGTAATATCCAGTAATATGAAAAGCAAGAACAGCATGACTGTTGATTTCATTGTACAAACTGCAATTCCCAACGTAAAGATAGTCATTGCAAGAAGGAAGAACCCCACGGCATTACCGAGCTCGCTTTCTTTCCCTTCGTAAGCCTTAGCTATACCAAACCAAGGGATGTATATTGCTGCAAAACTCATCCAAAATCCACCGTAAGAGCAAAGGGCGGTACCACCAAAAGTATTTTCAAGTGCGATTTCCCAGACTCCAGCAATCACTTGGACGATCCCACCGTAAAACATGGCAGGGGCGACAACAGCATTTGGTATGGTCACACCTTGAGCCTTTGCATTCATCATCGACAGAACGAATGTCGTCGCGGCGAAACCTGATAGACCTAGCGGTGCGGGATTGGCGAATCGGTGTTCAGATGGTGGTGTTAACCCAGGTTGCAGCGTACCACCGAATGCAGTATACAATTCGTCTTTCAAGTACTTCTGATGCCCAATACGAATATATTCGTTATTTTCACCTTCGGTAGTTATCTTACCGATATCGTGTTGTGGTTGCATCATTGGATTCTGTTCAGCACCGCGTGTACCATTGGCCATCATTCCTTCCCCTCGTCTATACCTTGCATAGTTCGCCTGGTCATCCTCATCACCCTCTAAGGATGTCGAGGCTCTTACTGGCGATGCCTCGACACCTTCATAAGGTGAAGATTGGTGTAAAGAATCGTGACTAATAGCTTCCTTTTCAGATATCATATATTCGTCTATATTGCTTGAAGACGCAAGTATTTTAGGGACAATTGGATCAGACTATTGTCCTCGAAGCTCGAATTCCTGGCGGAATATAGACATCTTTATATAAGGCAAGAGTTCTCCTCAATAACAACAATTACTTATTTCATATTACATTCTACTAACTAATGAATAACATTTGTTGGGTACCATAGAAATTATATACTATAAATCGGAATTAGGGTTGCCAACTCCGCTTATGATTCAGCCGTGCTCATATTAATCGGTGACCATTGCTTTATTGCAAGAGGTGCCCCGCAAAAAAAAAAAAAGTCAATTAACATCATATTACTATGTAGCACCACATAAAGCAGTGGTATTAATGGGGGCTAGTATCACCTAAGTAGTCATCTATCATAAGGACTAGATCCTTTAGAATCTTTTCATTAGCCGTGCTCTTGTCATTCTCAATTTCCAGTTCAAGTGGTCCTTGAGGATAATGATGTTTTTCTTCAAGGGGCCTGAATTTCGACTTTCTTGGAATTGGTCCGTCTTTAATAATAGATAATTTCAAACTGTCATTGGATGCTTTTGTTCCTGTCATTGCTAGTGCTGGTTTAAATGCGGGGCGTCTAGTATAGACTTTGGCATTTTGCTGTTGTTTTTGTCTAACGGTTGCTGAAGAGATCAATTGTTCATCGAATTCTAAATTCTCCATTTCACTATTATTGCCTCTCAGATCTGTTTTGTTTTTATTCTTGCTTTCAAAATACCATTTTAGCATCATACACCCTATCTTATACTGTTCAGGGTCTTTATGCTTTATTTTTCTCAAGGAAAGCATCCTTTGTAAATCGTTTTCATATTCTCTTTCTTTCTCCTCTTTCTTTTCTGGAGTGATGACTATCTCTTTACCAGTTGGCGGTAAGGACTCTACCAACTTGTAATTATGTTTTGAATTCTTCCATCTACGGAAATGGTGGTAATAACGGGATGTGGTAGCTTCAACTGGATAACATAGCTCCTTGACCTTGCGGACGCACTCTTGAAAGCCGAAGGTTAATTTCGACCGCTTCGAAAAATCGATGCTAGGTTTATTGGCGGCGCCGGCAGTAGTGATAGTAGCTACTTCTTCAACTTTTGGTGCTGTATTTAGAACCATTATACCTATCTTAAAGCTAGTTCTATAGAAATTGAAAAATATTAAAAAGAAGATTATTTCAAAATTCCATGCTTATGCAGATGCCTCTTTTTTTACTGTTATTATTATTATTATTTTTTTTTTAAATTATTTTGTGACGTGAGCGTTGACACTGACGCGCGTCACAGAGTCCATTCATCAAAATATACTGCTTCTTTATCGTTTTGAGAAGGAGCGATAACGTTAAAATAATCAAATATAGAAAATTCAGAATCTTCACCATTGGAATTCAATCCACCGTACTGCGTCATTTGTCGCACACTTTCTAAAGTGACTCTATAACAATCGTGTGTGACTTTCTCCATTTTATCGTCATAGACTAAAACGTCACACAGGGATCTAATGTTAGTGGGAGATAATTCAACGTTAACGACCTGTGATGCTATTATAAAATCTAAGATCTCTTGAATTGTTGAATAATTCTTCACATTGGGTGCATATAGTAACTCCTTCTTGCCGTCACCGCTGAAATTTTTGAATCCATTGGGGAATGTCCTGTCAGATGCAAACCTCCAAACGATTGTTAGCAGGCTGTTTATAAATTCAACATCCAACTCACTATCTGTGAACCAAGGCCCTCCTGTAACGTCAATTGAAGGTTGTAAATTGTAGAGCATATAAATTTTTCTTGTTGGATATTTAACGCTTTTGACACTTTTGACGTACCGCTGAGATTCTAAACTTTTCAAACATTTAAGAACCACATGTTGATGCAAATTTGTTTTTGCTTTAATAGTTTTAGTCCAGATACCTTCCCTACCACTAGCTTCAATATAGGAATATACCAGGGATTCTTCAGCTGACATTGCAGATTTCTTTTGAGCTTCAAAAATATCAACGGCCTGAAACTTTAATTCATTGTTTTGCTTCACCAGTTTAATCAAATTTTTATCTAGTAGCTCCTGGACAATAGGCATTAAATCGTTAAGAGATGCTACACCTGAGTTTTCTTGTAATTCAGGTTGGGTGAACATGACGCCAGGACCCTTATTCAACATCTTGGTGTGTAGGTCTCTCGCTTGATCTGAGAGTTGTATTGCATTTTCTAGAAGGTTTCCCATTCTTTAATGATTTCGATGAAGTTGTTATAACGGAGTAGAACTTGCGTTGATCAAATCCTTCATCTGTATCTTTCCATCACTTTTTCTACTTTTAAGCTCATCTCATCGGAAAAGTTTAACTTGGAAATTTTGATCAAAACATCTACGTTCATAACGATGATCTAAAACAGCACTAATGGGAAATGAAATGAAATATTATATATCTAATGGATTATAAATTATTTATTTTATCCGGTTTTATTATCTTTTATTTTCATTTTTATTTTTTTCCATTTTTATGAGGGGCGATTACTTTTGTTCAACCACTATTAATTTTAATGCCACATATCCTGCCACCAGGAATACTATATTAAAAATACCCAGAACCTTAATGTCGAGTCCCAGATGTTGTACTACAAATCCAAAAGTGCTTAAAATCGTAGCACCCGGAACTTCGATGTTTAGACCGTATTTCTTTTCTCTCAACATCAGCGATTTTACTTCATTAATTAGAAGTGCCTCATAAGCGTAATAAAACAGAGAGAAATTCTTGAGATACTTGAATGCAATGCTCGTGATCTCCTTGGTATTGATGAAAAGACCACTGAACAACAGTGATCCTAATAACACCAGGACGCTAAAGATGATGGAATTACTCAAATCTTCGAAGAGAATACCAATGGATAAAATCTCCAAGGATATGCCCAAATTAAAAAGTACTAGAATTCCAATAAATTTGAAAAAGGCATTGTTAGCCATATTTAACCCTACTAAGGGGTATACGACTAATCCGAGGATAACTGGTGGAATCACTCTCAATGGCAAAACGTCACTCAAAATTTTACTACAATAATATGCCAGAGGCGAATAGTAATTATTAGAACGTTCCTTGATGAAAATAATTCTTTCCATTGCAAAAGAACTCAAACCCGTGAGCGTAACAAACCCAAAATACGTCATAATAAAAAAGAAAAGCCCCAATCTGTTTTGAAATCCGCTGATATCATTAGAAACATCGTAATAAAGTGTTCCCAAAAACCCACCCAACAACAAGGTCATCAGATAGTTTGCTAACAGTAATTTGGGATTTCTGTAAATGTTTTTAAACGTTCTCGAACAAAGGATGGACAATTGTTGCAAAAAGGATGCTGAGCTCATGGATGATGGCAACGTTATCCGAGAAATGACACCAGTCGTCGCAATTGTATCTATTTCATGACTCAACTGAGCGTAATAGGGTCCCTCTTTGAAATGGTTATGCAAAAGTCTGGTGTTCATAGAACCAACTGTCTCGTACTCTGGTGAAACACTATCCTTCAGCAGAGTTCTGATTTCATCCCTATGGCCTGCAAGATGTTCCCATTCCCGTTGTGTAAACGAAGATACAGATCCAGTTCTATCTTCGAAGACTGTATGAACTCCATTTTTATTGGCATCAGAGCTTGAGGCAGGGGTTTGAAGAACATTGGATGTAATTTGCATATCACTTCTACTACTAGCAGCTCTAGCCCTCCTTTTGCTCTGCAGCTGAGACTCAAAAGTAATATCTATCAAATAATCAGCAATGTTGTATTCCATTGGGCATTGGTAACCATTATTGCGTAAGAATTCGTTGACTCTAATAGCTTCGCCGGAATAAACCATTTTACCATTGCTCAATAAAACTAGTTTATTAAACATTTGGAAAATATTAGATCTTGGTTGATGGATTGAAAGCACAAGTGTTCTGCGGTAAGTTCTTGCCAACCTGACCAAACATTCGATCACGTTGCTTGCATTATTGGCATCTAACCCAGAAGTAGGCTCGTCTAAAAATAAGATTAGTGGGCTAGTTACCAATTCGCATGCAATGGAAACTCTCCTCTTCTCACCACCACTGATCCCTCTTTCAAATTCGTTACCAATAGTCTTGTCTTTAATACCCAAAATTCTCAATTCCTCTAAAACTTTGTAGACCCTAGCTTGCTTCGTTTCAAAGGGAATGGTACGAGGCAAGCGGAGTAATGCACTGTTTAAAACTGTTTCATAAACCGTTAAAGTTGGTAATAAGTAATCGTCTTGATCCACAAATCCGATCAATTTAGAATAGTCTTTCATGGAAATGGTTTGGCCGTTAACCTTAATATCACCCAAAACTTGACCTGCCTTGTTCTTCATCGCTAGAATATCTAATAAAGTAGTCTTCCCAGCACCTGATCCACCAAGAAGTGCCATCATTTCACCTGGTTGTACTACACCGCTAACCCCATTTAACACAGTTTCAGAATTTTCACGACCAACTGGTACTCGATAGACGATATTACTAAATGTAAGGACGGCCTCTGCATCCGTTTTTAAGAAATTAGTATCCGAACGTTCTTCTTCACCCGTAGAGTCTCGAGTATCATTACTGCCGCCACCAGACAAAAAATCTTCACCCGCCAATTCCAGTGGATCGTTTTTGAACAAAGGCGACTTAGAGATACAAAAGGTTACAAAGGTCACTAGTAACAGCACCATTGCAGAAGTAAGCGCCAGAACGAATTTCGCCTGCCAAGACATGGCTATATCCTTGTCGGGAGGCATATAACCAGGAATTTCACTATAGTGTAGACACTCACCACCGCGGCATTCTAGCATGATGTAAGGATCACCAAAAAAAGTAGAAATTAAATCGTTCATTGAAGGCTCGGCAAATCTACACTTTCTTGTTTGCAAATCACACACAAAATCACCAGGCCCCCTAATAGTCTCACTTAAAAAATCTGAAATGTCAATAGAACCCTTGGCACCACATAGTGTAGTATTGGGAACACATCTGCATCTTGCATTTCCACAGTTATAGTGAGAGGAATTCGATTTCAAATCGTATTCAAATCGACAATGGTCTAACCCACAGTAAAAGCTCTCTATCCTATCTATCCAAAACTGAAAGTTACACTCTTTCGTACGACTATCACACGAAAAGGTCACCTGCGGAATTTTTCCCTTGAGAATTTGTAAAATCTTATCATTAGTAACATTGCAACCTTGATAAGACTTATTAACAATCATACCATTCTTATAACAAGTCCCCTTCAACTCAGGACTCGGCATAAACGCATCGCACACAAAATCTTCTTCACACACGTTACAATTTATTCCACCCCAACCAGACTTACATTCACACGTATCAGACCCATTTTTTCGTTGAGGCCTTCTGCCGTTAGGCTCATCTAACCCACCACATACTGGCACAGAACAGTCGTCCCCACCAAATCCCGGAATACACTCACATCTACCAGTATTCGCATTACACTCAGAATATTGTTTACACTCAAAGATCGGCAACATACAGTTAAAACATGGAGGACATTTTTCACCACCACCTTCGCGGCCGCTACCATTCGCCCTCGACAAAGTCTTCCTAGACCTAAATCCGACTTGATCTAATCCATTACCCAGAACAAACACCCATTGCAAACTCAATACCACCAGCAGCAGATGTACTTGAATCCTCAACATATTAGCATTACCGATAATCCTCTTTTCCTTTTTCTTCTCGATTAAATCAAATGCTCTATGTGCTAATTGATCCCCAGTGGCTACGAGAATTTCCACTTACCAGCAATTCTCTTGAACAGAAAGCAGTCAATACTACTAACAACAATTCGTATACACTTCTTATGTCAACCTACTTCAGTATAGGACAGCTTAACTAAAACCACTACTGTTAATACTTCATTAACTGCGCTTATCCTTATTTTTAAGGGGAGGCAAATTGATGGTTGAAATGGTGATGGATCGTCCACCCATCCACCCACCGGAGAAAGTTAAACAATCATTACCCGGTCAAACAAGATCATGTGAATTTGAACAGTGACCCAGATAACCCGGACACAACATATTCAACCGTATCACACGATCTGTGTTCCACTTTTTTCTTTTTTTTGGAGTTCCTCACAGCTTCCACTTCCCATTTCCGGCTTCCTCTTCGTTCTTCTCCCAGCTTCGTCTCCCTTAAAACAATACAGGAAATTAGTGGAATCTCGATCTGCCGGTGACATGATGCGAATTTTAACACGATCCAAGAGTATAACCTTTATGGCTACAACGGTTAAGTAAGCAAGTCATAATTTGACCGTGGTGGTGGTGTTGGTGGTCTTGGAAGGGGTAATAGCACCACAACGACAACAATTGTCATTTCTGTAATTGCCGTTGTCAGAGCTGCTACAGCTGCTATTGCAGCTGTGGTTGTTATTGCAACTACCGTCATGTTACGATGCGTATGGTCAGTAAGATGTCTTCAAACCCTCTCCGGTCTCTCCTGCCCTCTTACCACCCCTTTCCTTTCTGCTAAGAGAAGTTTTCCCACTTTTTCTTCTCAATTCTTTCAAGATGCAGAGAAATGTATATATAAATGGGTGATAAATTGGGCTTAAATCATCTCCGTAGAATTCCCTTAATTTTTTTTTTTCTCTTCAATATCTTCAGGAAACTTTATTGGATCAATTGTACTCAATACAGTTTAATCCATCTGAACAGTAATTGAATTAGCATCTAGTATCATTATGTCATTGTCCTCCAAGCTATCAGTTGACAACTTGAACGTCCAAGGCAAGCGTGTCTTTATCAGAGTTGACTTCAACGTTCCATTGGATGGTAAGACCATTACTTCCAATCAAAGAATTGTTGCAGCTCTACCAACTATCAAGCACGTTTTGTCTCAAAATCCAAGATATGTTGTTTTGGCATCTCATTTGGGTAGACCAAATGGTGAAAGAGTTGAGAAATACTCTTTGGAACCAGTTGTTGGAGAATTGCAAAAGCAATTGGGTCAACCAGTTACTTTTGTGAACGACTGTGTTGGTCCTGAAGTTAACAAGGCAGCTGAAGAGTCCAAGCCAGGTTCAGTTATTTTGTTGGAGAACTTGCGTTTCCACATTGAAGAAGAAGGATCCAGAAAGGTTGATGGCCAAAAGGTGAAGGCTTCTAACGAAGACGTTGAAAATTTCAGAAAGCAATTGTCTTCTTTGGCTGATGTATACATCAACGATGCTTTCGGTACTGCACACAGAGCTCACTCTTCAATTGTTGGTTTTGAATTGCCAGAACGTGCCTCCGGTTACTTGTTGGGTAAGGAATTGACTTTCTTCGGTAAGGCTTTGGAAAACCCAGAAAGACCATTCTTGGCTATTTTGGGTGGTGCTAAGGTTGCTGACAAAATCCAATTGATTGACAACTTGTTGGACAAGGTTAACCAATTGATCATCGGTGGTGGTATGTCCTTCACTTTTAAGAAGGTTTTGGACAAGACTGAAATCGGTGACTCTATCTTCGACCAAGCAGGTTCTGAAATCGTTCCAAAATTGATCGAAAAGGCCAAGAAGAACAACGTTGAAATTGTTTTGCCTGTTGACTGGATCATTGGTGACAAATTCGCTGCTGACGCTAACACCAAGGTTGTTAGCGAAAAGGAAGGTATTCCAGCTGGCTGGCAAGGTTTGGACAATGGTCCAGAATCTAGAAAATTGTTTGCCGCTACCGTTGCTAAGGCAAAGACCATCGTCTGGAACGGTCCTCCAGGTGTTTTCGAATTTGAGAAATTCTCTGAGGGTACCCAAGCTCTATTGGGTGATGTTGTGAAGGCCTCTGAAGCTGGTAACACTGTTATCATTGGTGGTGGTGACACTGCTACCGTTGCTAAGAAATACGGTGCTTCTGACAAGATCTCCCACGTTTCCACTGGTGGTGGTGCATCTTTGGAATTGCTAGAAGGTAAGACCTTGCCAGGTGTTGCTTTCTTGTCTGAAAAGAAATAAGTTCAGATCAAGATCTAACGAATTGATAAGATTTTCATCATAGTAATGCGAAAAAGATAAAACCTAATGGTAGATGGGTTTTGATAGATCTACGTAACGCTCTTTTGTAAGGTTTTTACTCTACATACGTATCTTAACGACTAACTATTTGGAACGTCTTTTTTTGAATACGTTATTACGTTCTTCGGGTTCGACGTAGGACCTGCCCAGCAGTTGGAAGATTCTGTTTTCGTCGAAGCTTTCTAGAAGATTTTCGGTTTCGTCAAACAACCCATGTTGTGTCAGTTTCATTCCTTTCTCTATGGCGATCAATCTTAACCACCGGTTGAATTCTTTGGGGCCTGTCCACTGTAATCTGCTAGCTCCCAACTCTGACCACTTGCAACTGAAAAAATCGACTCTCCTGCACGGGTTTCCCATCTGTGTATTTAACGACATGAAATGATCACTCAACGCTAACAGTGATTTGTTTTCGAAGTCCTTATCTTTTGATGCAGGGATTTGGATTCCTAAATAAAGTTTCTTCAGAAGTTCATTACTTGGTGATATGGTCTTGACCTTGAGATTACACTTGTCAAACCTTTCATAGATCTTAGGCGCAAATAATTCGCTTATTTTTGGTGTCAATTGTAAAAAACACCTGATGTAACCCCTGTGATAAAGTCTGATTGCAACTTCCTCCATTGTAGTTGATAACTCAGTTGTGTCATTACAATTTTCTTTGTAAAATAACATATCAAGGTCACCGCAATAACAGGCCCCTCTCGAATAACTGCCTTGAATTTCTACTTGACATTTGGGATCAATCGATTTCAATTCTTGACTGACAATTTCTCCAATTTGGGCACACTCTTGCCGCGGAATTGGAATTGACCAATCCTCATAAAATGACCAACCAAAAAGAATTGGCCAGTCAGACTTTATTTCGCTTGGAAATTTTTGAGTGACTTCGGAGAATGTTTTTAATCCCAAATTAGCCCAACGTTTTGCAGTATAGGTCCCAACGTTATGACATTTGGACAAATAGTTAAGACTCTTCTCAAACTGAGGTGATTCATGGACTCCTGGTAGAGTGCCCGTATCCAAAATGATTTGAATCTTTCTAGCAATGCTGGATCCAACATTAGAGACCTCCCTTTGAGTTTGTTCCGCAGATTCTATCTCGTGAGGCAACCGTTGAATACCAATCCTTGCAAGGTTATAACATCTTGATCGAAAATTATCACCCTTAACCTTGTATCTATGAGCTAACATATCCAAAAATTTAGCAACTAATTCATTTTTTGACCAGTTTTCTTGAATGGGCGTCGGATTTTCTTTTTCAGAATTGCATTCTATATCATTAATATCTCTTTCCACTTGTTGCTTACTATGGTGATCCTTCTCTTCGTCAGTTCCTTCGACATCCGTAGTGGACTGCGAACTCGAACTAAAGCTTTCTTGTTTTGAAGACTGTCCATCGTATATAGGTGTTAAATTTACTAGTTCTGCATCAGATATCGTAAATTTTCCATTTCTGAGCCATTTACTTACTTGACTAACCTTGACACATTTTAAGGAATTCTCGATAATGCATTCGTATATGTAATCAATATCAAAATCACTTTCCTTCCTTAAAATATCTTCATGCACCAAGTTCTGTCGCTCATCAACAAAGGAATCATTTATCAATAGAATCGTCTCAGGATCCAGCCCATTTACAACCTCTACAATCTCACCACCTTTGTCAACTACCAACTTGACTAAAAATTTGAGGCTTGAAGAGTTTACATTAGGCAAAAACAAAAACTTCCGATTTTTAAATATTAACATGACCTCCAATTTCCATACTTGCAGTGTGGATCTCGCTCTCCCTTCATCCTACTTCATTGGAATATGAAGCTCATCGGATTTCAACATGACTAATTTTTCAATTTCTGCAGGACCCAACAACTCCGTCAGCTACAGCCGCGTCACAAAAGAAGCATTTAAATATTAAGTGGGATTGTGATTTAAATGAAAGAAACACACATTACAATTCCCTCTTCGAGTATTGTCAATGTCACAGTAGAAAAAAAATTCTTTGCTTCATTACCGTTTCCTTGTCTAGATCGTAGGAATTCGAAATTGTTTGCCCATTGCTCAACGGTATGAAAAGTTCGAACGATGAAACCCATCGAAAAAACAGTATTTATAAACCTAGTACGACCATAAGCACTGATAATATATCATGGAATACTAGCACTCCAGTACCAACAAAGGATTATTTTGAAAACCTGAGGTTTTCACAGCACAGAAGGTCACAATTGAGTAGTAATGTGTTTCCATGCGATCAGGCTTATTTTGTCCAACCCTCAATCGATAATGACACGAATGAAAAGAATCTTCCCAAATGTTGTTGCTGGCCACCGTTCGAAGAAGTTTTCCAGTTAGAGCAAGATTTAGAACAGATGCCCGCTCATAGATTAAAACAATTTTTATTTCTGCATAGCATTGTAAATTCATCAAGTGATGATTCACAATTCACAGACTCTGGAACTGAATCAGAGGAGTATCTGATCGATAATCCACCTCCAGTCGAGGGTGAGTTTTATCAGTTTGATATGTTGGAAGTGCCGATACCGCTCAATGGACCGAGACAACAAATGTATTCGGATCATGAAGAAGACCTGAGAAACATGTTAACTGAACCTCAGCTAACCTTTTATTCAGTGCCGCTGTCTGTAAAGCATCTATTATGTACCCGTGATAATTTAATGGGTCTATGTGAAAATATCACCTTAGAAAGGATTGTCCGTAGACGTACCTTATCAGAGGTAGTCCCTATGAGCTCTGAAGGTATAAGACAATACTTCCCATTAGAAGCAGATTTTTCCTCGAGCAAGGAGGAAGTCAATGGCACAATCGACATCCATTCTCTAACCCGAGCTCTATCCAAAAATTTCCATCGTAAAGTAGGATCCTTTTTCAATACCTCATTTCAATTTTCTTATAGATTCAGATGTGGGAAGTTCTTCATCAGATATGGCATATTTGGAGATAATCTTGACATTAATTTCGGCAGGGATTTCATTGAATTACACGCATTTTCTCGTTACCTACCAGAGATGAATGGTATTAATGATGATAAAGGATTCAACGGCGTGAAAAGGAAGAGTAGACCTCCTAAAACTCCATTATGGGCTTGGAAAACCTTTCTTACTATGTCAGAAGTTTTCGCTATAATTGACTACATGCTCCGCGGTAAATTTAATTGGATACAAAACAATAGGAAGTTGTTAAAGTATATAAGTAAAGGTGGATCAATTAAGGTAGCAGCTAAGCAATATGATACTACTGTCAAGAAAAATCAACAAAGGATTCTGAGCAATGTACGGAAGTACATTCGTAATAGGGAATTGATGCCATTTGAAGTGGCTATAGAACGTAATATTATAAATGAATCACAATTAGAATTCCATACTGGCCTCCACAATCAAATACTTGGATATTATGAAAATACCGGTAAAGACTTGCCTTTATCAAAAGTGAAAATGTATGTCATTGAATTGAAAGATTTAGAGAAAGTTATTTCTCGAATTTTAGATAAATATGTTTATGAGCAGTATGAAGTTATCGTGAATCACACCGGCGATGCCTTTAATTGTATAGGTTGACTACCGTTTCAAGTCTGTTCAAAAATTAGTTTTTTTAGATCATTCCATGATTTGACGATATAGACGGTTTTACCACCTTGCTTTGTGCAACAGGCATACCAACCTTGAGACAAATCATGAGCAAATGTATCCATCTCGTTCTGCGGTAAACCTAGCAATTGGACAGTCATCTTTTCAAACTTTTTGGGTTCTACAATGGGATTTATCAATAAAACACCATTAATATTAGGGAAAAGCACACTCAAAATATCAGTATCACTGTCACCTACATACCATAAACAATGATCTCCCTCTTTGCCATCATAATCTGAAACTATCTTTTCAACCACCTTAATTTTATCTGATCCTGTTAAAAGTTTATTGGTGAACTGACCTGTATATTCATTGCCATGTGAAATAAGGTTATTACATACAATGTGATCTGGACGGATCCTTTCATTACCGATGATATACTTGATAAATTCTGGCGACCAACCTACGGATACAATGTGAAAATGCTCTTGTGGTACTAAAGAAATAAAATCTGTAAATCCTGGCCGTGGAAGAGAAGTGGAGCCCCTAAGATTCTTATCCACGAAAGAAAGCACGTCTTCATGTTTCACACCTTTGAAAATATTCAGAGCCTCTATTTCGCTTGTGCTAGACAATTCAAGAGACCTTTTTTTTGTTTGGAACTCTATTTCAGAGTGAAACAGTTGAATAAAATTAGCATCAGTAATGACAGTTTCTTTACCCAGTGGTAGAAGTGGTAGAACTCTATTTTTTATATTCGATTGAAAGCTCTCGTAGTGCTCGTAGTAAACATCCACAAAATGTGTCCACCCAGGCTCCAATTTAGGGTTTAAAGCGTATGGCAATTGACCCAATATGCATGTAGTGTCCTTGTTCGTAATAGTTTCATCGAAATCCGCAATGATAACGTTCTTCATATTGTTACACGTTCTGTTAAGAGTAGATACAGACTGACAAGTTGATGGTAAATGTTTACACGCTTCTATATCAATCCCACGTAGAGCAAACGAGGAAAATTTCGACGAAATCCCCTTTAACATGAGATTGACTCAAACTGGTGTAAGAACTTTTTTTCTATGCTACAATCATCAACGACAATTGGGGTCAGCTGGTTAGGGAACCAAGTTGAGAAATAAATGATCCCCAGAATCGTTAGAAACATCGACCCGATCGAGCAGTTGAGGTGGTACCATTAAAGAGAACTGTTAAATGGGAAAAGAAATAAAGAAAGATGAGCTTGTGCTTTTTATATTGCTAACGAAAAATTTCGTCGGTAATGAGACTGTTGTACCAAGGAAATCATAATGAGCTAGGTCCAATCACTACTTAAGTATCACGTGTAGTAAACTTAATGAATATTAGTTGGACAATTTCCCCCATCAGGTTCTTATTTGGACGCAGTCTACTCTGAGACATCTTTAAATAGAAGACTATTCTAGCTGGATCGAACCCATTATATTTACAGACAGGTCAATTGCAAGTTGGTTGATTTTCGATAACCTATATTTATGGGTCATTTCCTACCTGGCTCCAGCTAGTCTCCAATTACAGGCTGTGTTAGCTTATCATGACATTGTGAATATGTAATCTGACCATTTCGACTCCCCAAACTGGATCAACCGATTCTTGGGAGGGTTGGCCGAGTGGTCTAAGGCGGCAGACTTAAGATCTGTTGGACGGTTGTCCGCGCGAGTTCGAACCTCGCATCCTCCACGTTTTTGCATATTTTACATAAATATGTCAAAGTGTCACCATTATTAACAGCACTTTTGACTGCTTGTCCAACCTATTCAACAATGGTATATTGTCACTCTTATTAAGTATGCTTCTCGACTTTGCCTTCTCTGGAATTGCAAATTTGTCCACTTGATAAAACGTTATGTATGTTAAAGTTCTTTACATTAGCTTCTATGCATCAATGTATGAATTGGGACTTCTCGAATGTTGAAAAGTTAGTGTGCTAAATTTCGAGATAAGGAGTATCCCAAGGAATATCTCAAGGAATTTATTTTGAACAAAATCGTCTTTCGCAGATGGCACTCTTAGTATAATATGAACTCAAATTAAACTATATGCTAAACGCCGAGACACTCTTACCATTCCAGTTCAACTGCGTTAAAATCACCCAAAATGACGTCGCGATTACACTATATTGTTGTGATCACCGTGGACTACATCTACGAAATGCTGTATATAATAACTAGTAGAGGCGGGGGCGTATACTTGACTGTTCGATAATCGTGTTTCGTATTGTCGAGGTTGTTCGTTTTGATATGAGTAATGAGACCATGGGGTCTATTTCAAGCTAGGAGCACAAAATAGTCAGCAACAAGATACGACAAAAACACTAGTACTATGATTTAGTAGACCAAGGTCCTTTCTAATGTTTCTTCGAAATCAAAAACTGTCGGCGGTGTAACTCTTTCGAATGATCAGCCCTTGTACCTTCTTATACCGATAATACAGTACAATCTGTTCCATGAACTTGAATTATTTGACATATCTCCAAGAGCTATTAGTACTCAGCATAAATGAAAGGGAATTAGAACCAATGAGACTCAGATTGTGGTTTTCTGTAGAAATCAAATCAGTTATTACCAGCTGATCTCTGAAGAGGGGTGCTACCAACAGCATATTTCCATGAAAATACATAGCGTGTCACCGCACCGTTAATAATAAAATCTAATTAATTAATGTTTATTGTAGTGGTTAAGATAAAACTAATAAATAAAGTGATCTAACATCCGGTTAGATCCAAGGTATAGCTTATCTAGAAGAAATACACCTATTCAAAGATAAATTAACACTCATGGTTGATCTAATACCTTTTCAAGTGGTTTTCTTACAAGTTATTAAACCTTGAGTCGTTACCCACATAATTTGTTATCGTGTATAATAAATTTCTGGAGCGTAGGAATGAAAACAACAATTAGTAGTTTCGTTGGCGTAATGGTAACGCGTCTCCCTCCTAAGGAGAAGATTGCGGGTTCGAGTCCCGTACGAAACGTCCAAAAAGTTTTCAACTTTCAAGAGCCTTCCATTGGTGGGCGAGAAAGCTTGGCTGTCTTCCGGGACTGACCGTCTTTTTTGCATTTCATTCTAAAATACGTTTGCCGCTACTGAGGGCTAGTTTGCTGAAGATCTAACGAGTTGAAAAATTTCTTTACCCATGACAAATACTATATATCTATATGTATATACAAAGACGTAATTAACGTTGTAATCGTAATCTACCTAGACTTTTTAGTTTCCCTTTCTTGCTGTCGTCTTTCTTCTTTTCCCCTTTTGGCGACTTTCTCTAATCTCCTTCTTTCAATTTCAGCTTCTTGTTCTTCATGTAATTTTTCAAATGCTCTCTTCCTTAGAGTGACTAAACGTTCTAATTTAGCATTTGGTTCGAAAAGACCGAATCTTCTGAATCGTTTAACCTCTGTATTCATTAATCCGATATCACCACCACATTTTTTTACATTACTCTTCAAGTTGTTTTCTAATTCGATAAAGTACGCCTCACTAAAATAAAATTTACCATTCTTCTCAATTTCATCAAAAGTATTTATTTCAAATCTCTCGGATAATGGTGTTTGATAACCTTCACCATCAAGTAAGGGAAAACCTGGATTGAAAGCAATTCTTAACTTACCAGCCCTGGAAGCTTTAACTGTACCACCATATTTTTGCATAATATATTCGTGAAAAGTAGCCTGGTATTGTTCTTGAGTACCTTTTCTAATTCCAACCCAACCTAATGATCTAACTAGATTCTTAACACTTGGCTGTGCCAAGTCCATCTTTGCAATTCTAAAGACTTTAAATGGGTTGAATGAAACAGGATTACAAAGACCCACTGCAAAGAATAGCGTAATCAATAACACCTTGAAGACATGGAAAGTAAAAAATCCCCATTGTGCAAACAAACTCGAATATCCTGGCACAATCTCTAATCTCAAATGAGCTACAAAATCATGCAGTTCCAAATAATCAAGAACCGGAATCAATAACCTCGACATATTATTCGTCAGGCATATACCAGGTGTGGGTGAAATACAATCAGGGAGATCTGTATACAACCAAGCTAGCATGATAAACGCATAACGGAACATATTTCCATATGAAACATCCCATTTTGGTAAAACCAATTGACCTGGCCAAACTTGATCTAATATCGGTTTCTCCTCCTTCAAGAACTCTAGATACTCCGAAGTATCAGCATCTTCATCGTAAATGACACATCCACCCTCTGTCATATATCCTGGATGCATGGATTTGTAAAACCCAGTTGGCTCTTCCTGATGGAAAATCGTTGGTCTAAGAACCATGAAATGTCCCATCCCCGTACCATCTTTACGGAAAATCCTAGCAATCTTGTCATTCAACTTTTCCTCACGGTCTACTTGAAATGCAAAATCCTTTTCAATATCAGCATTGAACCTTACGTTGACTTCCATCTTGCAATCAATGTCTCAAAATTTACTCGACAGTCTATCTCTCCTAATACTATTCACTGGAGAGGAGAATTGCTTCTTCTATCCTGTATACTTTTCACTATATATATATACGTATTTTGATTTAATTTTTTACATCCGATATCGCTTCAGCGACAGCGAAGAGAAAGAAAGAGAAAGAGAGGGGTCAAAGAAAGCTGGATAGCGTGCTGACGACCCACCAAAAAAAGTGACAGAAAAGAAGACAAATGTTGCCTACCAAGAACAATATAACTCGATTTCACAGATATGATTATCCTAGCCATTACAGGCCCATAAAGCATCGTAATATTCGAGTTTTATTTGAAATATAGGTTCTGTATTCTTTTTTTTTTTTTTTTTTTTTTTTTTTTTTCATCTCCATTGTAGTTTGGTATACGTAAAATACTGTGGAGAAACACGCCGCATCGTTCTGTCCGGAAGCGGGGTAAAGAGTGACAGAAGTCGGACATCTAAAAATAACTATTCACGAGGAAACCGTACACCCACAGAGTCACATGAATAGCACATGCTTTAGAAACCCAGACATTAAATTATAGACACGTGACTTTATTACTCTTCCGACGTTTGATGCTGGCGGCTCATTTCGAGAGAATAGTCACTATTTACTTGAACATTCTAACTTTCCGCAACTTTTTTTAGGTTTTTTTTAGGTTTTCTTCTCTATGATGGACTATGGGTTCACAACGTACGAAATGATGAGGTGATTAAGGATATCACTGTTATTATCATCATATCACTACAATACAACGACTTCAAACCTCTTCAGTACCCGCCAAAGAAGATACATTAAAAAAGACCGCTGCATTTCCTGTCATGTCTGGAGAGAATGATGAGTTGGTACTCTATCACTTAACGTTAGAGCGACAGACGAATTATGTGCATTCGTGCATTGGTCATTTTGTTGATGTTAATGAAGAAGACGGTGATGAGGGCAGGGGCGGTAAAATGAACCGTAGAAGACATTTGCAATTATGTATTTCAACACAGACTCATTTAGAACTGTATGATGTTTCAGAAGGTTCGCTAACGAGGATGACAATGATACCTCTGTTTGCAACCATAACCGCCATGGAAACATTAAATTTGGAGAATTCACCATACAGCTTTTTAGCTTTGACATCAGATTCTGGAAACTTAACGGTTTCGAAATTTATTTTAAATTTGCCAGAGGGTGGCATTACTTTACAAACTTTAGTCAATCAACCTCTGACTAGATCAGGTATCAGAAGATTATCACCCATCTCTCATTTACAAGTGGATTTACATGGTAGATGTCTATTTCTATCGGCAATTGAAAGAAACAAACTGTGCTTCGTAGCAAATCAGATTGGACAAGAGGATGTGTGTATTCAAGATCCATTAGAAGCATTGGTACCGAATACATTAACTTTAGATACGGCGGTATGCGATGTTAGATATGATAATCCGTGTTTTGCATCATTAGAAATACAAGAAAAAACCCACTATCTGGTGTTCTACGTACTAGACCTTGGGTTAAACCACATTATGAAAAGAGCAAACTATCAAGTTGAGGACGGAGCTAATTTTCTAATGGGGTTACCTGATCTTTCCAAATTTCGTATTAACACCTACATTGAGCGGGAGACCCATAGAAATGAGATGAATTATGATGAAATTAACCCCTTTGTGCTCGTGGGTTTTGAAGACTTTATACTGATCAAAGACATGTATGGTTTTTACGATTTAAGGGTGCCAATACCAAGACGGAAAGGTGTATCTAAATCAACATCAATTATTTCCTTTGCGATACAAACTCTAAAAAATGATTTTTTTGTCCTGTTACAGTCAAATTACGGGGATCTTTTCAAATTAAAGATTGTACCGAATAAAGAGGATTCTAATAGACCCATTGTATTTATTTCCTATTTTGACACTATTCCTCCATCAACTAATTTACAAATATTCAAAAATGGATTTCTTTTTGCCAATGTGGAATATTACGATACGCACCTATTGCAATTTGAAAGCTTGGGTGATGACAGTCCAATTGAGGGAACTTTTGAACCTTCCCCCACCTTAAGAAATTTAAGTCTTGTGGAAACAAAAAATAATTTGAATCCATTGATATCCTCTCAGGTGATTGGAACTACACCATTGACACTGGCTGCTAATTCAATGAATAAAGCAAGATTCATGGTTAATGGTGTTGATTTCGAATCTCATGTATCTTCTAGTTTGCGCCAAAACTCAGAGGGTTTATGGTCTATAAAATTTACCAATGATAAATATCATAGATTGCTTTTCCTTGGATCAGCTGGCTCAACAATGGTTTTAGAAACAGAAGCTGGTGCGATGGAAGAATTGCCCGAAGAACAACATGGATTTAAACAGACTTCAGATAAAACCATCTTCGTAGGTTCCATGGGGACTAGATCCGTAATCCAAGTTTGTACAAACGAATTACGCCAAGTGGTCTTCAATAAAAGCAATAAAAAATACGAAAAGAAGTTAGAATGGTTTCCACCAGCAGGAATTCGGATTGTCGCTGCCGATTGTAATTATAGTCAACTTGCCGTTGGGTTGTCAAATAAGGAAATCTGCTATTTTGAAATGGATACAGAATCTTTTTCAGATTCTCTTCATGAGTTACAGAACAGAGTTGAAATTGACGAGCAAATTAGAGGTTTAGCTATGGTACCTGAACCAACAAGTGATTATTTAGCGGTTGGGACCAAGGAAGCAAATATCAAACTTTTATCATTAAAGAAGAACGACATGGATAATTTCTTAGAGGTGGTTTCCTTACAAGCATTAATGGCTCCCGTAAGTGATTTGAAAATTACAAAAATACAAAGAGATTTACAGCTACACATTGGATTGGAAAACGGACTATACTGCAGGTCCAAATTGAACAGATATGACGGTCAGTTATACGACGTTAGAAGTAAATTCTTGGGTCCAGAGAAAGTTACACTTTCAGTTTTACCCTCCACGTTCTTTCTTAAAAAAATAGCTGATGAAGAAGATGAAGAGGAGGAGGAGGAGGAGGAAGAAGAAGAAGAGACAGATTCCGCTAAGCAGCCTGATAATGCTGAGGAGGGAAAATATGCAAAATCTACAGGACCATGTGTTATGCTTCATAGCGCAAGGACTTGGGTGTCTTATGAGTACGAGTCATTGCTTTATATCAGACCTATACTTTCAAGAAATCCCGGAAGTTTCGTCAAAATGTGTCAATTCTCTACCGATCGTATAAAGATTAATGGTTGTTGTGCAGTGAATAACATCTCTTCAGGATCTTCATTGACAATCGGCACATTGGAAAATTTTGTTTTTAGAGATAAATGGTTTCGAACCAAAGATGTAGCCTACCTACCTGGATCAGGCATTGCAAATGACAATGAAGATGATGAGCAAAGAATATCTTCAAGGTTATACGATGGCTGTGAAGTTATTACTTTCCCTGATGACAGAAAAATGAATTTATTTATTGAGAATTCCTTTCATGAGAATCACGTAAGAGTGAGTCTTGCAAGGTCTCAGAAATTCTTTTCTTTGGAAAGAAGCAACGATGGTTTTCAAATTTTGGAAAACATGAGGGTCGTCACAGCCGCAATCACAAAATTTTCAACCAGCACTTACTATTTGGTGTTATCCACAACGGACAACCAGCTGTACACTTATGAGCTAATTGTTAAAAGAACCCCAAAGGATAAAACTCATGGGAAAGATGAGGGGAGCTTCGAATTGAGGCTTCTACATAGAACACCAACGGAAGATCGAGTTCATGCTATGGTTGGGTTTAAAGACAAATTACTCATACCAGTTTTTGGATCCCTGGTTCTGTATGGGTTAGGGAAAAAACAGCTACTCAAGAGGTCAATTTCATCAACTACGCCTTCAATCACCAAAATATCTGCCTTAGCCAATTGGAAAAACCATAGAATTGCAATTGGTGATAACCGTGAATCTGTAACGTTTCTCCAATTTGATTCAGTTAATAACGTCTTCATTCCAATAGCCGACGATGTGGTCAAAAGGTATGTCACTAGCTTAATATTTATTGATCCATCAACAGTTATTGGCGGTGATAAATTTGGGAATATTTGGACACTGAGGCTATCAAGAGAACAGGAAAGTCTCATTAAGGTAAATTTCCCTCATTCTTTGAGTAGATTACAACAGCATCCTGACTTGAAGAACAAAGCCCCTAACATTATGGAATGCCCTCTCAAGTTATCTTTACTAAATCATTTTTTCATCAACGATATTCCAACAGATTTCCACTTAGCAGAGGCGGTTCAGTTATCTGATAGACCAATTATTATCTACAGTGGATTACAGGGGACTATTGGCAGCTTAATACCCCTTCTAACCAGGTCAGAGGTGAACAATATACGAAGCTTACAAAATGCAATGAGTGATGCGGACGACATATTTTATTTGGAAAGAGAACACCAAACCGGTTTCAATACAGACCAAGCGGTAGAGGAGGATAAGTTGGATAAAGACGTTGCTAGGCCGCTATCATCTTCTAACGATACTCGTCTTCCAGAAGGAGCTTACTCAATTGTTGGAAGGGATCCACTCAAATACAGAAGTTACTATGCACCAGTGAGAAATGTGATAGATGGGGATCTATGTGAATCATATTTATTCTTATCATCTGCTGAACAAGCCAAGTTGTGTAAGGAAATTGGAAAATCGAAACCAGAGGATATTTGCAAACAATTGAACGAAATTAGAACGAACTATGTATGAAGGAAACATGTACAAGATATAGAGAATTACAAAAAATCAATTAATGGATAATCCACCACGATAATACTCCTGTGGAATTTTTTCAACATTTACATGTTCAAGTAATGCAGTCAGATTTGGAGGTGATACTCTTGAAAACCATAAGGCATCTAGTTTGCCCCCATTCTTCTTAGGATTAATGCCTTCATATTTATACAGTATAAGATTACCAGCAAATTTGTGCCCACCGACATGAGATATCAGTGCAACATTTTTATCATGATGCAACCTCTTCGCAGATACCTCCTCAATTAGTTCCTTACCCAGAATACCACATCTGCGATCTCGCTGATTATGACCACAGATAAGAATCCAATCTCGTGTACAGATTTCATAAGGAAAATCATAATTAGCATTCCTTGGCTCAGGAACCATTTCAACCTGATTTACAATATTATCCGAACCTTTTAAAAAATCCGTGAACGATAACTTGTGATTGGCAGCTGGTCTGGTTTGACCGCCACCCAGGAAATGAGCAAAACTGGGAATATCCTGTGGTGAGATTTTGTATAGTTTCATATCCGGTATAACAAATACATGTGCCTTTTCTTTGGGATCTCTACTTGGTACGGCTAAACTGCCAGAATGCATGGAGATGGCATTTACCAATATGTCTGAACCAAACTTCGTATGTTTTAAATGCGTTTTCAAATCGGCAATAATAGAATATGGCCATACAGGATTTAGTTCCATTTTACTTTGCCAATGCGTCATCCATTCCAAATCATCCGCGTTCTTGTTCTGTGGCGATAATACCAATACGTGTTTCTTATAGTCAGGAACCTTATTTGGCAATGGTGAATCTGCATCTATTTTGAATTCTTCAGATAAACCATCATTGATTTTCTTGGTGTAACTTTGGCATTTACATGCTAATGGTTGATTGTCACTAGTATGAATCCTAACTTGTTCATATTGTCTGTGGAAATAGGCTCTAAACACTTGGTACTTCAATATAGGTCTATAACGGAAAACCATAGCTCATAGATCATCAGGAGTTCCAAAGAAACAAGTTGTAATCTATCCCAATACTCTTATTATTGTCATTTTTATATGTACATTAAACGGAGATAAATGGAAATAGAAGTTCATCAAAATTTCAGAAAGCTCATCTCATCTTCAACTCATCTCATCAATCTTTATATACAAGAAAGTAGTGAATAATGGTGCCTAAGACGGTTGAAAAATGTGGTATATGTTGCGAGAATGATGCTAAATACAAATGTCCCAAATGTGGATTAAGATACTGTTCACTTGCATGCTACAAGGATGAATCCAGACACAAGGACCCTGTAGATCCCACCGATGATAAGCAAAAGGAAGAACAGAAACAAAATGAGGAGACTACAAGATCTACAAAGCGACCACAGTTGGTATCATCAGAATGGAGAAAAGTTTATTCGGAGACTCCAGAAATACAAGCTTTGTTAAAGTACAACACAGTAAAATTCCATTTGTCAAAAGTTCATCGAATTCTTTCTAGTGAAGTAGCAGATCCTAATGAATCTAACATGAACAGTGAGATGAAGAAACAATTGGCCGTCGACTATTTGAATACATTGAGATATGGAGGGATTCATTATAACGAAGCTATTGAAGAATTTTGTCAAATATCGTTGTCCAAGTTAAATGGTGAATCTAATTTAGATGCATGATGATGGGAATTGCAGAATATTGGTAACATCCAAAGTGGCTCCCATAGAATTGCTTTTATAAACGCTATCGATCAATCGACGGACGATCAAACCATCCATAAAAGTGGGGAAACCTTCAAATTCAAAACTTTGCATTATGAATTGTGATGGTAAACTGGGTATCTTTTTAGTGTTAAAATGAAAATCTGCAATTGATTGGTATAACCGAAAGATGTTACCATGGACAGCATCATAATTTCGCAGATGATAAACTTCCATGAATTCTTTACCTTGATCTAGCACTGGTTGAATATGATGATGATGACCGTTACCGTTAGCCGTCGGAATATCATTGGCCCTAGTCCCGCTGTAATATAGGACTAAATTCGACATTTCTGCAAAACCTGCGTCACCTTCAATTTTAATATCACCTCTAGTACCATGTATATCTATGATAAAATTTTTGGTGAATTTTTTTGTTGGTTTACCGCCTTTAATGGTACAACTTACTGGAACGTTACCCCTCTGTAAACAACCATGGAATAAAAGATGATCAGGTACTGTCTTTGACGATGACCTACCCATAAGATTTCCGGAATCATCCACTAACACCTGTTCTGGAATATTATTAAAGACTAATGCATTGATTTTGGAAAAATAAGACTCCGTCATATATTGTAATAGATCGATAGTATGACCAAACGTCGTTGTTACTAAATCCAATCCATTCCCCATTTCGAACATACCGCAAGCAAATTTTCTTGTTCTTTCATATCCATACCAACAAGCATTACCTGAAACTTCGATTGAATTTATTTCACCAATATAATTTTCATGAATTAATTCTTTGGCCCTTTGGATATATGGGCTTTTCCTACCTTGTAATGAAATTATAGTCTGTAATCCACGAATGGTAGCAGCCTGATATACTTTTTCAGCTTGCTGTAAATTGGCAGTAAATGCCCATTCGATGAAAAGGTATTTTAAATTACGATTTCTCTTGGAAAATTCTAACAATGGCATCAGAATTTCATAGTGTTTGGACGCTTGAACACTAACGACAACCATATCAACATTTTCAAAATTAGAAAAGTGCTCTAGATTGGCGAATGGTTTAGCGTGTACTAATTTCAAATATTCAATCGTATTTATCGCTATTCTTTCATCTTCATCATAAACCGCCGTGATGACAAACTGCGATGATAACTGTAAAATAGCTGGTCTATGCGTTTTAAGAGCCCACCCTTTCGAAGAGTTTAATCCAATAAATCCAACTCTGATGGGACCCTCATTGGGAACCGTCGAAACAGCTGACCTTCTGTTGTGGTACATTGAATCCGTTCTTTCACCGTGGGTAAATTGCAAACCTATATCGACTTGATACTTTTGCAACTGAACGACATCAAGGGAGGCCTATGTGAGGCTCTTAAATAATTACTAATAAAACCGGATCCTTTGTCGGATCTCAGAACGACCAGATGATCTCTGATTTCAAGTCCTTTTTAAAGGTTTTCCACCCTATAGTTGATCTCCTTGTGTTCGGGCGACTGAAGGCCGTCAAAGTTATATGTAGATAAAAGACAAAATATTAAAATAATGTAATGAATTTTTAGAAGATAAAGAAGATTTAAACTGAGCATCAAGTAATTTTTATTCTGAGGAGAAAAATATTGCCTATTTTTTGAAGAAAAAACTAGATTCTTCTGACAAATGTTCATGTAGCTGCTTATTTTTTTTCTAATCTCGATTTTATTGAAGCCTTAAGTTCTAGTAAAATGCTAAACTTACTGCACTAATTGACAAAAAAACAAAACAAAAAAAAAAAAAAAACGAAAAGAACTACAGAAATATTGAGGTATCTGTACACTATTTGGGAAGACAGTGGAAATAATAAGGAAGAAATTCCTCGACTCACACAACACCTACGTACGCAGTAATGAATACCGTCGGTCGAAGTTGCCCGTTCGTTAAAACAAGGATCCAGAATACTCATTTGACGTTCTAAACAAGCAAAGAAGAGGGTTCTATGGCAAGATTTGGTTCATCATACTGTTTCTTTCCCCAGTTTGCGTCTGCAGCACTCATCGAATCTCCAGATGCCTCGAACCTGTTGACGAAATCTTGATTAATTATATGGGGGGTTTTGCTTTTTTCTGCAGTAGCAGATTTACATAGCTGTACAATACTATGAAGATACTATACTATTGCTCACCAGCCATGATGGGATATTAAACAACGTGACAATAATAAAAATAATAATAACAATTGAATCGGAAAAGAACTGAAATGAAAGTAATTAGAGCAGAGGTAGGCTGAAAAGAAAAGAAAGCGAAAATAAAGGATAAATGGTATCATCATCCAGGTGTGGAAAAAGAGAGAATAAAATTAAAATTAACCCCATCATACAGATTGCAAACTGTCAGCATCCTGCAGCTGGTTTCTATCGGGGTGGTTCACAACATCATCGTGAGGATGTTCACCGCTAGAAGCATCGGTCACTGTGTTGTCACCAAAAGCAGACTCACGGTTTCTCACTTTTTCATCATCGATAGCTTCTTCCTCGTATTCGTTGTCATGCTTACGTTGTCCCGTGAAAAAAGATCTGAATGGATGGGCTGATCTACGCGAAGGCCCTTTGACATCAGGTAACTGGGCCCTTTCATGATCGTAATTTTCTTCATCGTGGACAAGTTGTGGATTGGAACCACCTTCGGTGTTTCTACCAAGGAAGTTACTGACAACAACCGAAGTTAGTTCAACCAAACATAGGAAGACACTTGCCCATGCCATACCCAACAACGTAGCACCTAATTTACCATGTCTGTGGGCATCAGTAAATGCGTCTCTTGCCATAACGGAAGCGGCAGTTTGGAAAATAACAGCTAGAACGTTGAAAATACATCCAACGAAAGTCAAAACCCAAGCAACATGAGAAATCCCATGAGAGAACCATGCACCTGCGTAGATCAGGAAACTGGTGCTGATAAATGAAAGTGCAATCCAGAAGAAACTAAATGCCAATCTGGTCAAGTAGTATAGTGGACTACGACTTGAGATGAACTTGTGAGGAACATTCGTTTTTGTACCAAAATTGTCAACTGGTGAAATTGGATATGCAGGACCTAGGCTCCCACCACAATGGGTATCGCCGTTACTTCTCGAGCAAGCACCCCAATAGGTCCATCTCGTAAGGTCAGGAGCGTGAGGAATACCACTTGTATCACCTTCGACCCAATAAAATCTCGAAATAGGATAACTGTTGGAACCTCCCGATATAATGATAAGGATTAACAACAAGACATTTCCTGCAAAGAAAACTACCGTTGAGACTCTAAGAATCCAACTCCAAATTGCTGAGGAACCCATCTCACTCACGAATAAATTGGATTACGCCTTTAGCTTCTTTGATATATGTATCTTTTTTCCCTTATCCTTTCACCTTCAGGAAACAACTGAATAAAAAAAAGGCGAAAACTTTCTTAATGACTTAGAGAAGTTCAAGTAATTCTTTTGGAAAAGTTTTCTGAAATTCTAATCCGTTGGTGAAATCCTTCTTTAAAAGGTTTCTCCTAATTGCCGACTCAAACCATTGAAGTACCATATTATCACTTTTTTACTCTTTTTTTCTTGGCCCCCTGCCTTCTCTTACCCTTTTGCTGCTACGCATCGTTATTGTCAACTATGGTCTTGCTTAAACATGTACAAGGGATTGAATTTCCTTGCACGATAAGGCCGTGTGGCCTACGGCAGTGTAACATTCGAAGTAATTCATCATGCACAGATTCCTTAACTGTAAACATATTGCTTTCCAATAGTAGCAATACCTCATAGTGTTTCTGTTTTGGGATTACCAGTTTAGGGAAGGCCCAAATATGGAAAAAAGGAAAGAAGAGGAAAGTGAACAAAAAAGGAAAAGAAAGAGAAGAAACCGAAAAAAAGCAAAGGAAAACAGAAGAGAATAAAACATGTGACAAATACGGCAGTGAAAGGACGAATTGGACAGCTTCTTCATTTTGAAATCCTTCAATCATCTATGGAATCTCCCTTGCTTACCCTTTGCTTCTTCTTTGGTCCTGGGTCCGCGTCCGTATCAATTTCCGCTTCAGTCTTGTCATTGTTATTATGATGGTGGTGATCCTGAGCTTTGTCCGAGCAGGATTTACGATGTGGTGATCGCTGGGCGTCTTCAACAGCGTCTTCCTTCGCCCATGTAGGCTGTCTTTTAACCCATCTTGTCTTTTTAGGTTTATGATTTATACTATGTTCGACACTTGGGGGAGGATTTGACAGTCTAAATTTTGGCGTGTGGACGTCTGTGTTATTGACATTGGACACGTTGGGATTATCGAAATTGAAATCGAACTTGTTGGTGTTGGTATTGGTGGAGGTGTTATCGGAAGCCATACCGTTACCATACGATAGTATTTCATTCCTCTGTTTCAAACACCAGAGATGAATGGCATCGACAGATGCAGAAGGATTCTGTTGCATTATCGACAGGATATCCTCTAAGCATTGTAGATAGCCTTGGTGCTTTAAGAGTGAATTACGCTCATTTGCAACTCTGTACAACTTCGTGACTGCGTTGGCGGCTAACTTGAATTCTTGGGAAAGCTCGCTACTCAAAGATTCTATAACTTGGTTCGTAGGTGGCTGTTCAGGTGGCAAACTTGATCCTAGTGTGTTCAGTCTCTCCATTTTTTGGTTTCCAAGTATCTATTATTCTATCAATCGTAATGGGTTTGTTTTAGATCAAAGGGGTTAACAAATCGAAAGAAACCACAGAGAAAACTAGCAAAGTGCAAGCTGATGGGAAGGAGTTCAATATTCGACTTCGAGGGTCTATGAAATCTTGAAAACCCTTCGCTATTTCGATTATCTATCCCTTTGAAGTGGTTGATTGTACCTTTTATTGGTGATAAAGATTTCTAAAGAAGCCGATTATTTTACATCACCCCGTACGAGGTCATCTGGTGAGGAATTCGCAGAGAATCTTCAATATTATATATATATACATGGATACAAGGCCATGCAAAGTATGAATGCAAATATATAGCGGATTACAGAGATATACCCAGAAACACTGACCATTGTCCGTTGATTATCTCATCAGAAACTGTAATGGCAGATTGTCTGTGTGAAAATTTCCCTGATTATAATTACATGGGCTCTAAAAGGCTTGCGGACATTGAAGAGAAGGACCTAGAAAAGAATGATGAAGAATGCTCTTTACGCTGTAATAAAAAGATCAAGAGGGAACCTTTAACACCACCAAGGGAGTCTTATGAAAATGAGAATAACGGCACCTGCTCACCATATTGTGAAGTGGAAGATTACATGGTTCGCGGGTATGAATCGATACAAGACGTCCAATGTAGTCTTTATGATTTAACACCGGAAGAAGAGGTAGATAGAATGTGTGGTTATGGTGATGCTAGCGAAATACCGCGATTCGATTGTGATGTTGACATGATGTAACCTATTTGACTGTACTATACTGACACTACTAATACTACTAATTATGTATATATACGAGACGAAAGCGGTAAGCTGTAATGAATTGATGACTATACAACTAAAAGGAAAATAAGAGAAGGAAGATAAGACAAAAAAAATACCTGATAGCCCAGACTTGTGAGGGCATATCTGTGATGTAGGAAAATTCTTTTTTTAGGGTAAAAAGATCTCCCGGGGGCGATTCGAACGCCCGATCTCCAGATGACCTCTTTCACATTACAGTCTGGCGCCTTAAACCAACTTGGCTACCGGGAGTTAGTAGACTGCTGCAGTCCCCAACAGATATGAGGAAAATCAATCTGTCTGTAAAAAAAAAAAAAAGATCTTCATATATAAGGTGAACATTTGATATTTTAATGGTTACGACCAGATTCATCCATTTAATGGCTGGTGGTTATTAGCCAAGATTTTTTTAGTGTTCTTACAAGTACTGGAGCCTATATGTTCTCTAAGAGCTCGCTTATAAAATATGGGGTTTGACAATTTAGCCAACCCTGGAGATGGTGGGAAAACAGAATGACAAGAGGTCTATTGATACTAGTAGAGGGACTAGATCGTACTGGAAAATCTACACAGGTTTCAATTTTATCGGATAAGTTGGAACCCAATGCGGATGTAGTAAAATTTCCTGAGAGAACCACGCCTGTTGGTCAATTAATCAACAAATATCTAACCGATAAAAGCTTCCAATTACCAGACCAATCAATTCATCTTTTGTTTTCTGCCAATCGTTGGGAATTTTCTCAAAAATTACAAAAGATTTTACTCAGTGGGAAACATGTCGTCATGGATCGTTATGTCTACTCAGGACTGGCATATTCATTAGCCAAGGGAACAACAGGAATGGATTTTAACTGGTGCCTTCAACCTGACAAAGGGTTGATTAGACCTGATCTATTATTCTTTTTGTACAATTCCGATTCACTCGATACTGTATCTAGGGAAGGTTTTGGTGAAGAAAGGTATGAAAGTTTAGCATTTCAGGACAAGGTTAAGGAGCAATTTCTTAACGTACTTAAAAGGTTGGAGAATTACCCACAACAAAGTGGTACTAGCCGTCTAAAAATGATCAATGTAACTAATCAGTCCATCGATGAAGTCTCTAAAACCATTTGGCAAATAACCAATCGTGAATTACAAGATCAACCCCCCGCAGATTTTACATTTTTTTAATCTAATCTATCCATTGTACTTAAACGTTCAAGGAGCATATCCTTCGACATCTCTTGAATCTCGCCACCTATAAACATCTCATCCATTACCATGTAGGCCTTATAGAAGTTGAATACAATGTCCAATTCACAAACATTACCAAAGAATGCATCCAGTACCTCAACAAATAGATGAATATGTGAGAGATATATAGGCTCTTCATCTTGAAGCCCTACTCCCATTACGAAGAACAGTCCGGCATATCTTTTATAAACTAGTTTAGTAGACTCTGAAAATTCAACGAAATTACTCTGATGCTTATGATCTCTTGATGATATCAGTCTGTATATTTGAACAATTACATCGTGAGTCCGTTGAGCTTCACTAGCAGAAAGTTCAAACCACCTTACCAATCTAACGATACCTTGTTTGTTAAAACATAATATGAATTTAATGGACATGGCCAATGATATTACAATGAAAAGGGATTCAGACTTTACCCTTCCAGTTAGGTATCTTTATCTCAGATTTGGTGAAGTTTTATTGTCTAGAGTACTTTACCCCGAAACCATTAACCAACCAAATCAATCATATTGAGGTTTAAAACAAGAATATTGCAAGAAGTACGGACCTCATGACGACATTTGAGCCTGGCGGACTTAAATTCTCCAGTTTAAGGGTTACGTCTGTCAATGAGATTCGGGGGAATTTTGTTAGGTTGCCCAGTTCCATAGTACAGACGTTGGAGTCAACGGGTATTTCAATCCAAGAGTTTGGGATAAGTATTATTAAAGATGGAGAGGAAATTTTGCACATCGGTTGGGATGGATACGAATCACAGGGGTATATTAATGGACAATCTACAATTGATATTAATCCCATTTTGGCTCAAGAATTTGGATTAATGGCGGGTTCGTTGGTGGATTTGAGAATTTGTAAATATAAAGCTAACCAGACCGCTACAGAAGTCTATGTCGAGCCAGAAAGCAGTGATGATTGGGAAATTATAGAAAGTAATTCCATGTTTTTCCAGGATGAAATGTTACACCAGACCAGAATTGTTACTGTCGGAGAACTGTTAATATGTTATGTGGACAATGTAATTTCGAAATTTAGAGTCAAAAGAATAGTTCCTGAACCTTTAAAACTGGCGAGGATAAATACTGGATCTTTAATTATTGTGGCTCCTAGAGAAAACAGATTGAGGTATTCCGTGGAAGATTCGAATACCAGAGATTTGAATACCCCAGTAGAAACCGTAACCAAGTTGAAAAGAAGTGTTATTTCTTCTAGTTGTGTAGACTTACAAAGTCTTCTGGCAATAGTTCATCCGGCTGAATTAGAAGCTGATTATGCGTTAGTTTCTGTCATTTACAATTCTCACGATATAAAGCATCGCCAGGCGCTCAAGAAATCATCCGGCAAATACGCGACTAACATTGCTTTAAAAGTGACAACTGATAATGCAGTACCTGCTGGTCATGTCATGCTCTCATTGCTTGCATGGAATTGCTTAGGTGTAGCTCCTGAAAATGGTATTAAGCTAAAGGTCGAATTTTGTCATGGTCAGAATTTTGCTAATGACCCTTCAACACCAGTTAAGGTGTTGATAAAACCATTGGTAGATGAAGAGGAAGCAGCAAGGAGAGATAAACGACATATACTGCACTCTTCTTGTCTGGAGGAAGGTCCCTCACAGAATATTCTCGATCTGTTGAGCAGATTACAGAGAAGTGTCCTTACACATAAGATGATTTGTGCCCAAGAAAAAGTAATGATCGAGTTACTTGTAGAAGCTAATGGTAAACATCCCCCTGTGATTGATTTTAGTGAGAATCCCATTGGCAGTAATTGGCGATACTTGATTCTCGAAGAAGTGAAATTGCCTCTCAACGAATTAAATCATATGTTGGAAGGAAATACTTTTGTCAAGAAATCTATTTCTCTAGATAGCCTAGTGGCTACTGATCTTGTTAGTCAGTTGACTGATTTTTTGACATTACCTGTGACACCCTCGAGCTGTTCTATGCTAGAAGGTGCTCCGGGTATGGGTAAAACTTCAGTATTAGAACAAGTTTCCAAAGAACTGGTATTAAAGCATGGGAAATATGTCAAATATGTTGATTGTGACTCCTTATTGGAGTCATCCAATTTATCTCGAATGAAACAGTTTTTACAGGATTGCTGTTCACTCTGTTACTGGCATGCACCTTCTGTGCTATTGCTGGATAATGCCAGTACTTTGTTCCCTAGTATGAAGTCAGAGGATCCTCAACAACAAGCACAGTTGCAAAGAGGTGGATCGATATCGACCAAACTGGGCATTTCTCTGATCAATTGGATCCAAATGATTTCTAAGAAAAATTCTAAGGCAGTCCGTGTGGTGATTTGTGATAAGAACAAACATGAATTGAATAGCGTCTTTTTTGAAAAACATTTTATGAGTGAAACCTTTAAGATAAAGGCGCTAGACGTTGATGCAAGAACCGACATGACTCAATTTTTTATGGAGAAGACGCGTATTGACTTGGCTGGTGATTTACAATGTCGTGATATTGCTTTAGATACTGAGGGATACTCTCCTTTGGATATTAGATTGTTAGTCGAAAAGATGTTTTACAATTTGAAAATTTGCCAAAGTACTCAAACCTCAAGGGGCTGTCTTGACAAGAAGTTGTTCCAAGAGACGCTTAAGAACTTTACACCATCATCATTGCAAGGTGTCAAACTCACGAAAAACACTGGTGTCAAATGGGATGATATTGGAGCCCTAAAGGCACCAAAAAGATTACTATTAGAGACTTTAGAATGGCCGACTAAATATGCGCCTATTTTTGCAAACAGCCCTCTGCAATTACGTTCAGGTGTACTATTGTATGGATACCCAGGTTGTGGTAAAACTTTACTAGCTAGTGCTGTTGCTCAACAGTGTGGTCTTAATTTTATCACTGTTAAAGGTCCAGAAATCTTAGACAAGTATATCGGTGCTAGTGAACAAAATGTACGTGAATTATTTGAAAGAGCTCAAAGTGTCAAACCCTGTATTTTATTCTTTGATGAATTTGATTCCATTGCCCCCAAGAGAGGCCATGATTCAACTGGTGTTACCGATAGAATCGTTAATCAACTATTGACTCAGATGGATGGTGTAGAAGGTCTTGATGGCGTGTATGTGTTAGCGGCAACGAGCAGGCCTGACCTGATCGACCCTGCACTTCTTCGACCCGGAAGAATCGATAAAAGTGTTCTATGTGATATACCTAGTTTGGAGGATCGCCATGACATCTTAAATGCCATAACATCCAAAATGGATCTTACAGAAGGAACAGATTTCTACTTAGTTGCACAATTGACAGAAGGACACACCGGAGCAGATTTACAAGGGTTATGCTATAATGCATACTTAAAAGCGGTGCATAGAGGACTAGAAAAGCAAGAGAACCGGTCACAAGAAATTGATGACAATCAACATCAACATAAAAACAGTAAACATGATATAGTGTATTCCGTCATCAACGGCGCAGATGCATCCAGTTTGCTTCAAAATTTGCAGTTGTTCTCCTCCAAGCAGAAACAAAACACGGAGCACCGTGGAGGAACCGCGGTCTCGAAGCTTCCTAAACCAAAGGTATCCCTACAAGACATGATCAATGCTGCTAAAGAGACCAAATCATCTATTTCTAAGCATGAATTGGACAAATTAAGGTTCATCTATGATCGTTTCCAAGACAACCGAGATGGACAGATGCCTAACGGGGAGAGTTCCGTAGAAACTGGCACAAGGACTAGTTTGGCATGACCTTAACTGCAAATATCATTATGCTTACAAAGTTCAGAATGAAGATGAAAGGCCAAGAAGTGACAACTAAAAAACATTCCTATCAAACTGCTTGTGCAACTTGTGATCCCACATGTTCTTGCCATATTAACTGAAAAATTTGTAGTTTTCGCTTCAAGAGCCAGTTCACACTCTTGGTTAGCTTGAAAAGTTTCAATACCTATTAAGTATCAGGGGGATAAAGTTGATCTTTTCATCGCCTATAGTCCTTGGGAAGTGTTGTAGCCATAATTTAATAGTGTCAAAATCGATTTCCATTCAATTTTTGGACCAGTTTTATTTTGATTTCTTCTTTTTTTTTTTTTTTTATAAGGTCCTTCTAAGTAACTTAGCGGTGGGGTGGTTCAAAGAACTAACGATAAGCAACGACATTACTCTATCACAACTACAACTGCGACCGATACCTACCAGGTGTGAAGTAGTTATTACCTGCAATATGGCAAATCATAAAGTTAATACGTCCCATAAGGCTGAATCTATGAATCCATTCAGGGCATTAGGTAAGAAGTTGAAAGGACATTCTGATGCTAAGAATCATGCGAATGGGGATTCATCAAGAGCTAATTCACCTGATAAAGGTGGACGTGATAGGTCGAACTCATTAGTTAGCAAGAAGGCACCAGTAGGAGGAGCTGCTAGTACCTCCCACAATGTGAAGCCGACGAATTCCTCTGCATCATTACAAAATATCATGGCGCACAACCATAACCCATTTGCAGCTAATCAAGACCCTCGTTTTAGGATTTCAGGACGTAGAAATACACATTCGAATGATAAGAGGCATCCTACTCGTCAAGCATCTCATCCTGTTCTAGGACATGAGAAGATGGTTTATAACCCATATGGGTTAAACAATCCAAAAAATGGCTTAGGTCAGAGCAGTGGATCTATGAATGGTGGTCGCGGTGATGCCGATTTAAGTTTCTATATGCATGATGGTGATGCCCATGTGAGGGTCTTACCGCTGCCGATTGCTGATCCCAATGCATTTTTACCAGATGGTATGAAGCAAATTAGCATCACACTAACAGATAACTTCACCTTCGATAGTGACAATCAGGCATTAGGTTCTGGTGGATCAAGCGAAGTGCGTAAGATCCGTAGTTCATACCATTCTAAAAACTTATATGCTCTCAAAAAGCTAAACATGATCTACGATGAGACGCCAGAGAGGTTTTACAAACGTTGTTCCAAGGAATTCGTCGTCGGAAAACATCTTTCACAGAGTGTCCACGTCGCCAACACGTATTGTTTGGTAAAAGTGCCCACTACAACTTATACCACTCGTGGTTGGGGATTTGTGATCGAAATTTGTTCAAAGGATTTGTTCCAACTAATGGAAAGAAGCGGTTGGCGCAGTGTACCACTCCCTGAGAAATACTGCATCTTTAAGCAGGTTGCCAACGGTGTTAAGTTTTGCCATGACCAAGGCATCGCCCACAGAGATCTGAAACCCGAAAACGTCCTTCTAACTCACGATGGTGTTTGTAAACTGACAGATTTCGGTATTTCTGATTGGTATCATACCGATCCAGACGACCCAAATAGTCCCGTAAAGAACTGCGAAGGCATGATCGGCTCGTCACCATACGCACCACCAGAAGTTATGGTGTATGATTCAAAGAAGGGTTTCCCAGAATCCGCCCGAAAACCATTCAGCCCGCTGCTAATGGATTCCTACGCATTGGGCATCATTTTAATGTCTCTAGTCAACAATATCCTCCCTTTTTTAGAGTCTTGTAATGTCGACTCAAGATTCAGAGACTATTCATCTGCATACGAGCGCTACGCTCGCTACCAAAATCCTCATTTCAGGGATAAAAGCTGCCATAGACCAGGTCCAGGTGCCGAGTACCTTCTCGCACGCAATTTCGACTCTTCTGATGCCGCAAGAGTCGCTTGGAGGCTAGCCGACCCAAAGCCTTCTACGCGTTACACAATGCAAGACCTCTGCAATGATCCCTGGTTCCAATCTATAGAAACATGCGTTGATCCCAATGAAGAACCCACAATGAACGCTCCCGAACTAAGGGCTCCCGCTTCTCAAGTAACTGCCAACGGCTCTGCAATCCTCCCAGACGCAAACGACAAGACCAATACCGCTCCCAATACTCGCCCCTCCCCAGATGAGCCTATGAAACCAAGATCAATGGTCGACATCGCTGAGTCTCCAGACCATAGTACCAACAACGCCGGCAACATCTCCTACATCACAAGAAAGATGAGCGACATATCTGTGTCAAGCAGCACCCACAGCGTTCAGCAGAACACTTCAATGGCCCACCAGAATTCCTCCATTTCTCTACGCAGTCAGGCCTCAAAACCCAAGAAACGTCGTCTACAGCACAACCATTTAGAGGTACCTGCAAGTATAGCTCCATCCTCTGCTGCAAGAGCCATGTCGTCACGCTAATCTCACGGGTCTCCGTATCATAGCTTTTCACTGTGTGCCCTACACAAATACAAGCTAAAGCTAAAGCAATACATACGGCTATTCATCCTCTCTACATTGCCGTACCTTTTTAGTCGCGACTTGACCCTTTGCCTTCTTCTTTTACCATTTCCATTTACGGTCCTCGTGTTGTCCTTCTCGTGGTCGTCGTCCATCCTGCTGGTATCGCAAAGATGGCTTGTTCCTTGAAGGGATTCTGAGTGGCAGGCAGTTCCGGCATTTTTTCCAGGGAAGGAATCCCTACGAAGTAAGAGAAGTCGGAAAGAAGCCGTTGAAGCACATGAGCTAGACCTTTGGGTCCTTGTGAACACAACAAACTTTGAACCCCCGATTTGTTGAAGAAAGGAAACAAAGACAAAACAGAACAAAAAAAAAAAAAGAAAACAGTATAAAAAGGTAACAAGGATTACTCCACGTGGTTTTCACGTTACGATAACTAGAACCAATTGCAAGAGCATTAGACGACTACTTGATCATGGCCAAGAGGGAACACATCGAGGACGAAGAATCTGTCAAGAGACAGAAGGCTGATGATAACATCGACGCAGCTCTTTTGAACGAAGGAGATGCACAGGGAGGTTCTCAGCAGTACGACACGGCAGCTACAGCAGCAGCAGTTGCACATGCAGCTTATGGTGATTTGATCCAGCATCCTGGAGATGATGGCAAGTCAGGACCTGGTGGTGATGACGATGACGAAGAGGATGAAGACGAAGGAGCTGGTGGTGGCCATGGAAATGGTAATGGCCATCTGTCTGGACATGGAGGAGAAGCAGGTGAAGGAGGTGAGCAAGGAGGAGGTGAAGAAGAAGATGATGAAGAGGATGTCGATGACGTTGATGATCAGATAAAGGACCCTGACCATGTTCCTGAAGATGATGATGACGAGAACAACCACGAAAAGCAGTCACGCAGAAGTGGGAATGTATCGGCACATAGTGGGAGTGGATCTGCGGAAGTTGATCTTGACGATGTAGCTGGAGGAGATGTAGACGAAGATGATGAAGAGAAGAAGATGTTCGGGAGACGTGGTAGACGTGCACCACCTTCTACTGGGTCAGACGAATGGAGAAAGCAACGTAAGGACTCTCACAAAGAGGTGGAGAGACGTCGGCGTGAAAACATCAATACTGCAATCAACAAGCTAAGTGAGCTGCTGCCTGTTAAGGAGTCGAGCAAGGCGACTGTGCTGGCGAGAGCAGCGGAGTACATTCAAAAGCTGAAGGAGACTGAGAGTGCGAATATTGATAAATGGACTCTGCAAAAGTTGTTGAGTGAGCAGAACCAGTCGAGATTGACCACTGCGAATGAAAGACTGCAGGACGAATTGGGAAGAGCCTACAAAGAAGTGGAATCCCTGAGACAGAGGTTAAAAGAGGCAGGGGTTGATGTCGAGGCTAATAACGAAAGCTGATCGCGTATGTGCGCGAGAGAGGTTTGTAAGTGTAATATACACGGTATATTAAGTATAGTTTTCTTTTTTCTTTTTTCTTTTTTATTATTATTATTATTATTATTATTATATTTATTATATTTATTGTAGTTGTAGTAGCATCAAGTTAATCACTCGTTTCCAGTCATCGTATGTGCCAATCTGTATACTTGTTTGGGATCGAACCAAGAATTTCGCTTACCTTTGTATTAAACTTTACTATTCGTCAGTTTAAAATTAGACAAGTTGATCTTTGAATCTCCCGTTTCGTCACAGAGGGAAAATGTTTTAGAACCAAGATACATTACAAGGAAGTACAATTCTTCGGTTTTTTGATAAAAACAAGACTGTCTTAGAGATTTTTGGCATTATTTGATTTCATACGATTTAATTTGATTCAACTTTATCTTTGGTAATTCGTTTTACTTCCTAGCAGTGGAAAGGTCCAAAATCAAGATGGAATCTGGTGCGTACCTTACAGAGTTTTCTCCATCGAATGGATTTCAATATCCCAGTTGTGTTAGGTGTCGAGGAGAAATTACTTCTGGACATGCGTATGAGCTGGGAGACGATCGTTGGCATACGCATTGCTTTTCGTGTTATCGATGTGAGAAGCCATTGAGTTGTGATAGTGATTTCCTTGTTCTGGGGACGGGGACTCTGATATGCTTTGACTGTTCAGATTCATGTCGATCCTGTGGTAAGAAGATTGACGATTTGGCAATTATATTATCATCGTCGAATGAGGCTTATTGTTCAGAGTGTTTTAAGTGCTGTAAGTGTGGTAGTAAGATTAAGGATTTGAAATATGCAAAGACAAGAAAGGGATTATTCTGTATAACTTGTCATGAGAAACTGCTTGCGAAAAGAAGACACTACGAAGAGAGGAAGCGGAGGTTAAAGAAAGACTTACCTGAATTACCACCAGAACTGGGTACGCCACCAACGATACCCGAAAAAAGCCCAAGAAGGCCTCAGTACGAACAATCACAGCAGTCTATGAAATCGAACAGTGAGAGCGTTATATCGCAGTATTTGGACGATGTGGATTCGAGGCTTTCGAATGGCAATAAAGAAAATACTGAACTGTTGGGAACCAAGGACTCGAGAGCAAGTACACAAGAATCGCTTGGCTCTGAAAAAGATACCACTGAAACCACCAAGGAAAATCAACAGGGGATTGCTACTGGGGACGCTAATACCAATAGTAGCGGTAGAACTAAAAATTACCATACGAGGCAGGTCTCGATTGATGATATTTTGAATTCAACACTAGAAGAGCCGGATTCCTTTGGGCTGCGTAACGTTAAGGCAGGTCTGAATAGAACACCGTTAAGGAACCAAGATTCTTCAGAAAATTTGGCGAAATCTCCGGTTCAATTTAGGCGTGGGATTGTGATTAATGACGATGATGATAATGAAGACGATGATGTTGTTGATGAGGATGAACCAAAGGTGGAAGAAGGATTTGAAAGAAGAGAGATAGTTAAGCAAGAACCAAAGCAATTCCAACTAATACCGAAACTTCCACACGATGATATTAGTGAATTAACTATCGACGAAGAGAGGAATCCATTAGAGAATAAAGGTTTAGCATTAAATTTGCCTTCGCACAGAAAGGATGAAGATACCTTGACATTGGGGCTTGATGATATTCCTACATCTCCACCAAGACAAGCTAGTTCAATACCACCACCAGCATCATTATCGCCACGGGAAAATAAGTCTACACCAGAAAATAAATCAACCTCACCACAGCCAAGGACAAGTGTTCCCAAGCATACACCCAACTTTAAGAGTTCTTCGCAGTTTTCTCCCAAACCGGCCTCTTCGAGTCCCTCTATCAGGGCCGGGCATTCACCAAGACAACCGGGACCGACTTCAACTTCAGGGAGTTCTACACCGGGGATGTCATCATCGGCAAGTGCTGCTAGTACTTTGCAAGGTTCCTCTACAGGTGGTAATAATATGCATTCAGCTAATATCAATGCTGAAGAAAAATCCAGGAGTGGCGGCAGCAAATTGGGCAGATCTCTTTCGATGAAGTCTAAAAATTTGGTCCACAATATAAGATCAAGAACGACAGGTATTTTAGATCCAAAACCTACACCTTCATCACCATCTTCTCAAAATAAAGAAAAACCCACCTCCTTTGCATTCCCATCTTCACAATCAAATCACAGCATTTCTGATGCAACCACTAAAGCCGAAAGCGATACTCATACAGGTTGGGGGGTTTCCAATGAGAAGGCCAATATTTCAAGATCACCTTCTATGCATCGTACTACACCTAGAGGTAAAAGCGACAGTAACCTACATCCTGAATCAGTATCACCAAGTGTTAATCATGGCAGATCGAATAGTGGTGCTGAGAATCCAGATCATCGTAGGACTAGGAGTCATGCTAGTCTTTCCAGCAGTGCTACTACAAGCGTTTCGATGTACAGGACACCACCTTTGGAAAATAACGCTGTCTTTGGGAGAGTTCCTAACTCATCCGCTAAGGCACATCATAGAAATTTTAGCTGGCAAGCCGCCAATGAAACTGTTAAAGAAGAAGAACCAAGTGCCTCGCAGGATAAAGATATGACAGTGGATAGCGAAACTTCTGAAAATGAATATTTCCTCAAAAAGGAATTGACAGAAGCTGAACTCTCCTTGAGGAAGTTGAAGCTAGAATTAAGAGAATTGGATTCGAAGAAACGTCAATTAAATTCTGATGTTGACCATTTGAAAGTAACTAAAGATGGTCTTACAAGAGATATTGAAGGCCTAAAGAGTGAAAAGGAAAGGTACATTTTAGAATCCCTTGGCCAATTACAGCAACAACAGCAGCGCGAACAACAAGATCACCAGTACCCCCAAAGAGAACAACAGTTAGAACAATCACAAAATCAACATCACCATTCTAATTCTCCACCACCTCAGCAGCAGCAGCAACATCATCACCATCATCATCATCAACAACAACAATTGTGTCAATTGCCACAACCTCTATCTCAACAACAGTCACAAACACCCTCATTATCCAGCTCCAGTTTAGTGGGTTCCAGACAGCAAGATATTAGTATGGATGATATTCCTCCGGCTAAACAGGCGGATACAGCTAGTATAGCCAGACCTGCCTCTAAACCTCGATTCTGGAAAATATTTTCAGGTGGTGGTCGACAGGCCGCGGCTCCTACCCATACGTCTCAACACCAGCAGCAATATCAACATCAACACCCTAGCTCACAACAAATTGTTAGCAGTTCAACTGGATCTTCTTTCATGAATAACGGCGGTAGTAACAATAATAGTAAATTAGAAATTTCTAACCCTGTTTTACAAAATCCTAATGAGTTTAGTGACATGAAATTGTTGCCCATTACAAATTCGAACTCTGAGAGTAGTTCCCGTGCAAGTCCAGGTAAGGCCGATGGATCCGTTCTTTATGGATCCAACTTAGTTTCAAGATGTGCTTACGAACAAAACCATATTCCTATGATTGTCACTGTTTGTACAAAGCACATTGAAAGTAATGAAAATTACATGAGGTCTGAAGGGATATATCGAAAGTCTGGTTCTCAGCTGTTGATAGAAGAAATCGAAAAGGCATTCGCAGATTGTTATACAAAACCTTCTTCTGAAGTTTTAAAATTAATGGATGAAGATATTCATGCCGTTGCCAGCGTTTTAAAAAGGTATTTGAGAAAACTACCTAATCCAGTACTTACATTCCAAATTTATGAGCCACTAATGAGACTCGTGAGGGATAATAGACTCTTGACTAATGTGCCGTTGAAGAATGGAGGTAATACTGATAAGACTCCGCAATATTTGAATGCATTGGAGTCTGTAACAAAAATTTTAAAAAACTTACCAAAGGAACACTACGATTTGCTTCAATACTTGAGTCAACACATTGGTAGAATTACTAGCTACAGTGAATGGAATCTGATGAATCTCTACAATTTATCACTGGTTTTTGCACCAGGCTTAATCAGGGATTACAATGGTGATAGAGACATTTTAGACATGAAGGAAAGGAATTACATTGTTGGATTTTTGCTTGGAAACTATAAAGATATATTTGATTGATTCAAAAATATCTCCCATAATCCAGGGAATAAAGAAATAACATTAGACTACGGTTTTGATTTTCTAATTGATCGTCA
>JAJLXU010000011.1:157296-180029 GCA_030571545.1 Zygosaccharomyces gambellarensis
GAAACTTTACTTTTTGATTTAATTGACTTTCATTTTTTTTTTTTTTTTTTTTTCATCGTAGTTTTTCCTAGTGAATGTCCTTCAATTCAGGTGCGGAATAGAGGTCGATCCTTTTGTTTCCTACCCTCAAAAGATGCTCAATAGTAGTGAAATCTTTCCTGGGGAGACCTTTATGTTTACCAAACTCCTCTCTGATATACTTGATGAAGTGTGGTTGGTTCTGCCGTGGTTTAGTATGAGCTACCCTAACGGAGGCTCTATACAGGTGTAGGACTTCCTTCTGTAATCCACTTAGTCTCTTAGCCATTGTCTTTGTAACTCTATATGAACTTGAAAGTGGTTCTGAACTTGCCAGGTTCTTCAATTTTAGGGTGATTTTGATTTTGTCAGTTGTAATTCAAGATGAGATATGATGAGATGTGATTAGCCGAAAAAATGTCTACATTAAATGAGATGACTGAAAAATTAGCCCAGTAGCATCGCAGAAAAAGTAATAGTACATAATCTAGTGAATAATTTATTTGGCGGCCATGTAGCCATTGTACCCAGAAATCTCTAACTTTTTAGCCTTTTCCAGCACCTCCTCCTCTTGTTTTAATTGATACTCTTGTAATTTCCTGTGGAACTTTGGTTCAAAAGCACCGATGAATCTGGTCGCCAGTAAAGCTGCATTAGTGCTATTATTAATTGCTACTGTAGCTACGGGTACACCTCTAGGCATCTGGACAATGGAGTGAAGAGAATCAACACCATCGAGGGATGAACCCTTTACAGGTACACCGATAACTGGTAATGGGGTCATAGCAGCTACCATACCTGGTAGATGAGCAGCACCCCCTGCACCTGCAATGATAGCTTTAATACCACGTTGTGAAGCCTCTAAGGCATATTTGGTCATTCTGTGAGGAGTTCTATGGGCAGAAACAATCGTCACTTCGAATGGGACTTCGAATTGTTCAAGAATATTACAAGCCTTAGACATTATAGGTAGATCAGAGTCTGAGCCCATGATAACACCCACTAACGGCTTTCCAGGAGATTCTGAATCCATCCTCTGAGCTACGGAGATGTTAACAGGTTCAGAGCTCTTACCAATAATGAAGGAAAGACGTCTTTCACATTCTTCCATTGATGAAGAAACCACGTTGATGTGACCCAATTTACGTTTAGGTTTTGATTCCTTGCCATAAAGATAAACTGAAGCACCTGGAGTCTGTAAGGCCCTTTCACAAGTCTTCAACTCTTGATTCTTAACCTCCTCTCCCAGTACATTAAGCATAATTGCATTGGTGCAAGATGTGGAAAACGATGAGAAATTTTTTGGCATTGGTAAATCTAGAATAGCCCTCAAATGAGCTTCAAACTGTGAAGTAACACAAGCATCGATAGTGTAGTGGCCTGAATTATGAGGTCTTGGCGCAATCTCATTAACAAGCAGTTCACCTGTTTCCAGATAGAACATTTCTACACCAAAAATACCACAACCGGGGAAAGCCTTGACAGCATTTTCAGCCAAAAGTTTTGCCCTTAATTGAATAGAATCAGGAACTCTTGCTGGTGCATGGCATAGGAAACAGATATTGTCCTTGTGAATCGTTTCAACAGTTGGATATGAAAAAACACGACCATCAATCGAACGTACAATCATAACTGCTAATTCTTTTGTAAATGGTGCCCATGTTTCTGCATACAATGGTCTATCTCTTAAAAATTCAAGAGCCTCTGAAATCAATTCCTTATTCTTCACAACGAAGTTTCCTCTCCCGTCATAAGCCATTGTCCTCGATTTTAGCATGTACGGGAAACCTAACTTCCCACCAACTTCAATAAGACCTTCGATGCTGTTAGACTCGACCGGAATCGATTCTGAAACTGCAATGTCATTGGATATCAAATGGTTTTTCTGGACATATTTATCTTGAATTGCTTCAATAGTCTCTGGTGATGGATAAATCTTCAAATCTGGATGTTTCTTTTGTAACTTTTTCAGAGCAGTTACATCAACATGTTCAATTTCAACGGTTAATACATCACACTTTTCGGCTACTTTTTCAATGTCATCAGGATTCGCAAATGATCCGTCTACATGTTTTGTCGATGCATTAATCTGTTTAGCAGGCGAATTTGGTGCATCTAATACAACAGTCTTGATATTTAATCTATTAGCCGCCTCAACAATCATGCGGCCCAACTGGCCACCACCCAGAATACCAACTGTTCTTGAATCCATTATATTGTCTTTACTACAGAGTATTGCCTTATCTATAACGTCTAAGTTGATGAGGAGGTAAAGGAAACAAAAGAGATCCTAGGAAATGTGAAAGAAAACCAAACAAGAGTCCTTGATCTGAAAACATGGGTTCAGAAGTATGTTTAAAATCCCTTATATTTCCATTTATTCTATCCATTTTATCATTATATGATTTGAATTTTTCATCTTCGAGGAGTCAGAAAAGATAATCGCGAGCCCTAAGTACAAAAATTAGGGTTCGTACGGCACGTGCCAAGAGATGGCCATTTGGCACACAGTAAAATCACAGCATAGAGAAAATAGTCAAGACACCCCCGAAGCTCCAACCTATTACGGACTTTCTCGGTCATTACTATGATCTCTTTAGACCCTCTAAAAGTCACGTGCCCATCCAGTTTAGACCCACACACCCTTAAATGCCCTAATTCGATGCCCTCATTAAATCACGCTGTACGAAATCTCTTGCTCACGTGATTAGATCGTCCATACTTTAAGTATTTCCCATTTAGCACTCACTGTTCTTCTTATTCTATCCTGTAAGGGCTTCAGCTTAGCCACCCGGATAACTACGGGAGAAATTAGGGCAGCGTAATTTACGATTTCTGAGTTCGCCCGGTTAATCTCGGAGTTTCGAAGGACAAAGGTTCTTTTTTCCGGGAAATGCCGAAGTGCCGGAAGTTGTAATTACCTTCCGGTAATCCTCGGAAAAATACAGTAATGAAGAAACAGCGGATAACTAAATCGAAGAAGTATAAAGATGGGCATTGGATTTGAATCTTAATGCAGTATAGGATGAATCTTCCTGGAGGATAATCTACCTCATCACATTGCATTTGCATTGATCTTTGCGTCGTCAGTTTCTCCTGGTGATAAAGACAACATATATTCTTTCATGGGTCCAGTTTCATACGAATCCAACAATAGTCTTTCTAGAAGTATTCCATTTGGTGAATATCTTTTTCACAAGCTAGTTCAAAGTGGGTCTAAATCTATCTTTGGTGTACCTGGTGATTATAATCTGGCTTTACTAGAACATATTTACGATGACTCGGTAAAAGGTGTTGGTTGTAGATGGATCGCATGCTGTAACGAATTGAATGCCTCCTATGCAGCAGATGGGTATTCACGTTATACCAACAAATTAGCATCTCTGATTACTACATGTGGTGTTGGTGAATTGAGTGCATTGAATGGTGTCGCTGGATCGAGTGCTGAAAACGTTAAAGTTTTGCACATTGTTGGAGCTATAAAAACAGGTTTACCGCAATCTAATTATCACCACTTGATTCCACAGCTGCAATATTCGAATCTTGTAGGTGCCAATCAGAGAACTTGTTACGAGATGGTTAAGGACAGAATTGCATGTTCTGTAGAATATTTGGAGGATATTGAGAGCGCACCTGAGAAAATCGACAAAGTTATCAGAGATATCTACAGGTACTCGAAGCCTGGTTACATTTTCATTCCAGCAGATTTTGCCGACAAACCAGTCGATATGAGTTGTCTAGAGAATGTGATCAATATGAACAATTCTATTGAGAGAACTTCTCCGGAGACACTGGATTCTATGGTAGAGCGTGTTTTGGAATGGATTTATCGAAGCAAGACCCCGGGTATCTTAGCAGATGCCAATGTTGATAGATATGGTCTTGCTTTACAATTGAATCAGTTCATTGAAAAGACACAAATGGCTAATTTTACGACAGTAATGGGTAAATCTATTATTGATGAGACTAATCCTTGGTACATGGGTCTTTATGCAGGTAAAAATTCTACTGATTTGGTTAGAAATAAATTCTTGAGTTGTGATTTAATACTACACTTTGGTGTAGAAAAGAATGAGGTCAACTACTGTGCCCAAGGGTTTCCTTATGGTTTTCGCACTAAGGTGATTGAGTTTCACCAATCCTATGTCAGATTCTGGGATACAGTTTCGGGTGAAGAACAAATCTTCAAGAATGTTAATTTCGTCGATATTTTAACCGCTCTACAACACAGACTCAATACCGACAGGTTGAAATTGCAATACGATAGAAACACCTTTGTCCCTTACGAACCAAGCCAGTTGAATTTTTCTGATGAAGATACTCAGGATGTCACCCAAGTTTATTTACAAAAAAAATTCCCTGACATTTTAGCACAGGGTGATGTTTTAGTTTGTGATACTGGTTCTTTCTATTTTGGTGTTCGTGACTATAAGTTACCCACTCAGTCTAGATACTTTGCTCAAGCTACTTGGTTATCAATTGGTACAGGTCTTCCAGCCGCTCTTGGTGTTGGTATCGGTATGCAGGATTACCCACGTAGTCACATTCATGATCAATCCAAGGTACCAGCTGGCTATAAGCCAAAATTGATCCTTGGTGTTGGTGATGGTGCTGCTCAGATGACCGCACAGGAGTTGACCACTATGCTACGTTACCGCGTCAACATTAACGTTTTCATCTGGAACAATAATGGTTACACTATTGAAAGAGCTTTTTTGGGTGAGAACAGCGATTATAACGACATTATGCCTTGGAAGTGGGCAAAACTGTTCGAAGTCTTTGGCGATTTCGATGGTAAGTATTCTAACAGTTCTGTAGTCCAAACTCGTAAAGACCTCGATGAGAAGATCGAAGAAATTAACAAAGGCGGCAAAGGTATTGAATTGGTTGAAGTCAAATTGGGTGTTATGGACTACCCGATGCAACTTCAATTAATGGTCACCAGCATGAAGAATGCTAAGAAATGAACATTGTCGAAAAAAAAAAAAAAAAAGTCTTCAGGTGTTTTCAGTTGGTTTCTATTGATAGTGTTCATAGTTACGGTTGTACATGTAAATATGTACATCTCATGCATATTTTTTTTTTTTTTTGTAATGAATGATCTTTTACATTTTCTTTAACTTCTATTTGTCGTAATCGTTGAAGTAGTATCTGAGTAATCAACATCTGATGGTGTCTCTTCTTTAAAATGCTGCTCAAACCCATAAGTTCCAAGAATCGTTCTGAAAATTGGAGCTAATGAATGGTCCATTATAAGTTCACCGATGAAGTGTGCTTGAATTGCACCAACGATTCTATGCGACAGAAGCCTAACGTTTTTGGTTTTTCTTTCTAGGTCAATATTGTTTAATTTGGATGATAGTGTCGAGGACGATTCACTTCTCAAGAGCTTACTACCCGAAGTATTAGGTGGCGTAAAAGCATCTGAATTCGGTCCCATTGAGGATGCACCTGCAAAATTTTCCCTGCTTTTACCGATGCCTAACATCTGCTTAATATTCACGGACTTACGTCTTCTAATGGATGCACTAGCTGGTTGTTTGATCAGAACTTCTGGTGATTCACTCGTCGGGGGTCTTTTAACTCTCACATTTGGATTGAACAGTAATGGCATGCAAATTAGGCTTGAACTGTAATCTCTGATAAATCTCGGTATTATAGGCTCTTGTTCCTCTGGATCTTCCACAAGAGATAGCCAGCTCTTGTCTTCTTTAAAACAAATTCTCAATTCTTGTTTTAGATTGGTCTTGGCTAAATTATCCTCTTGTAAATTGTATCGAGAACAGGGAAATAGATAAGGGTATTTAAGACAAGTAGCCAAAAATTTGTCTAAATGGTTTTCATCAGTAGTTATCATGCAATAAATTTCCGAAAGAGTATCATCCAGTTGACATAACAAGTCGGTTCTATCCAGTAATAGCAAACTTGGTTGGTAAAGTTCGGACATAGTATCATTCATTGTTTTTAGCAAGTGTAAAATTCTCAAAGTCTCTGTTTCAAATATGTCATGGAAAACCACCATATCTCTATATTTTGTAATGTATTCATCGAAAAGGTGTTCAGGATTTATATTTTGTACTGGATAATTCAATTGTAATAATTGCATGACATTAATCTTTTGGAAAGATGATATTATTCTAAACATATCAGTTTCCTGTTCATCAATGCACTCGATAATCTTCTGTAAAAATCCTATTCTAGGACATTCCATTGATGAGGATGATGATATGGAGTTCATAGCGAATAGTTTTTTAAAGGCTGTCCCATCCCATTTACTTGGTGTATCTTTACCACCATCATTTGCAGCTTCACACATCAGTTCGTTATCTAAATCATAATAGTAATCGTAAAGCCCATCCTGGGATTTGAAAATCGGATTCGTGGTTCCCATAACGACAAAAGACCCATTATCTTGTGATCCTAGGTATTCCCTTAATGGACCAATCATAGAGACATCTATAAACGGGAGTATGACACATCGTTTATTAGCAAAATACCTTCTGGTGTTCGTTAATCCCATCAAATTAGAAATGGCAATGGTAAATTGTGATAACTCTGAACCTTTACATCGGGAGGAGTGGATAATTAATTTGAAGTGAAAAGTCTCTGCTTTGACAGCCGTCTTTCGCAAGAATGGTATGAAATTTAGGAGAAATCTGGATATCCTGGTATCGTATGGCATACTCCAATTTATCGCCCCCCATCTAACAGCATCAAACTCTAATGGTATTTTGACAAAACCGATAAAGTCTCTTTTGGGTCTGTAACCTTGCAAAATGATCCTAATTTTACCTTTTCGAAGCATCAAACGATTAGTGTATTTATCTTGGTGGTGACATCTTAATAATTTCTTGAACATGTTCCCACCACGGTTCTCCTCATCAATCCAGTCCTGCAGTCTTTCTTTGTTGCCTAAAGATAATAGAAGTGATTGTTTACTGTCATTATCATGAAGTCTCCTCACAAAACTCAGTTCAGCTTTATTAAGTAATTTTAGACAAGCCTTCAGTAGTTGTGTTACATCTTCGTCTGCTTGCATGCGCATATACATACGCAGACACTCAAATGCAAACGGTTTAAACGCCATAAAATCTATCATGTCAGTTCCTAACGCAACTGCCTTGATCTTCGTGCCCCTGTTATTGGACTCGTCTTCTTGTGCATGAACCAGGTTCACAAAATACATGACCTGGTCGGTTTGCTCAGGAGGGAATAACTCGTATGTCATCGTTTCACCATTTCTAAATAGCATGAATACAGTGGTATCCGGCTCAGCACCTGTATTGTATTCTGCATTATTTGGTATCATTAGACTTGCTAAATTGAAACCATCCTTGCCCTTAGCGTCTCTGACATCGTATTCGAATCCCGGTATAACTGATGGATATTGATTTCTGACAATGGGACCAAACTTGTTATCAAACTCTGCTGTCAGCAGGTAATGGACATTAGTCGTGCACGGTGTGCTCATCCAACCGTAATTTCTAACAGTTCACTAATTCTTGGAAGCCATTCAACCAGTTGAAAGACTGACGCTCTTTTGAGAATACTTTGATGATCTTCGATGACGACTAAATTGTTCAAATTCAAGACTCGATTTATATAAGAAATGCTGTTCAACAAAGCTACACGGGTGAAGAGTTATTCAAGGCAATAGAGTGTTATATAATATCTATCGTTTGTGCATCCATAGAATTGGGTTTCCTCAATGTCAAGGGTGTATCTGAAGAAAGTGAAGACAAGAATATCAAAACGCAAGTAATTTAACGGCTTCAAAACTTTGCTGACCCCCGTAAGATTGATCAGAGATTTAATATAAGCCCATAAGTGGCTTCTAAGATCTTCTTGTCTCCCTTCCTTTACCATTTTACGGTTCAAATATCGCGAACTTTCGGAAAGGCTTGTAAGTTTACACAACTATAAGTACAAATAATAAAGGTATCCAAAGGCTATTTAATAGAAATCTGTTATGTTCAGAGATCGCACTAATTTGTTCCTGTCTTATCGACGTACCTTTCCTCATAATGCCAGATATAGCAGCAGTTCAAGGGGATTAGTTGAAGATCCATTTGCAGACCAAGATGAGGAAGCATATCCAATGCAGGAGATGGGAGCTAAAAGCTCTGATGCATTGCCACCATCCTTTGTCGATATAACTCAAGAGGTTGATGAGAATTTGGCGGAGATTGATCACTTAATGGTTCAATTGAGTAAACTTTACCGTAAGAATTCCTTACCGGGTTTCGAAGACAAGAGTCATGATGAGAAAGAAATTGAATCGTTGAGTTTTAAGCTAATACAGCTTTTCCAACGTTGCTATGGTGTTATGAAGCGATTACAAAGGGTCGAGGAGGATCAACAATACATGGGACGTCATTTACAAAGGGACGATTTGGTAATTTTAGAAAATTTGAGGAAAAGGTATGCACAGAAGATTCAACTGCAGAGCAATAAGTTTAGAGTGCTTCAGAATAATTACTTGAAATTTCTTAATAAAGATGATTCTAAACCAGTTTTTCCCAAATCTGAAGGTACTTCCCAATTGTTACTAGAGGAAGAAGAAGTTGAAAAGGGTCAAAATAGAGATATTGAAGCTTACTCAAGACAAACGTTACAAAGACAAAGAACAAGCAATGATAATGCGACCCAGCAATTTCTGAGAGAGCGTGATGAAGAAATCACGCAGCTAGCTAAGGGTGTTCTTGAAGTCAGCGTCATCTTCCGTGAAATGCAAGAATTAATTATTGACCAAGGTACAATTGTGGATAGAATTGATTACAATTTAGAAAATACTGTCATAGAATTAAGAGCTGCAGATCGCGAATTAAAAGGTGCAACAAGATATCAGCAAAATACTCAGAAATGTAAAATTATACTTCTGCTTTCATTATGTGTTGTTGCATTATTTTTATTCGTAATGTTAAAACCACACGATGGTACAAAGACTGTTAGAGTACAATCGGAAACACCTGCTGCAGAGCCTGTACCTGCAGAACCGGTAGACGAAACAGCGTCACTAGAACAACATCCTGATCTTCCTGCTCGTCCCAAAGTTCCACCAAAAGTCGACCAAGGTGGGCAATGAATTAATGAGTAACTATTTTTTTTTTAACAAAGTTTGATAGGAAAATGACATTATTATTGAAACCCTTAGAACCAAAAACAGAAGTTACAAACTCTATACCTAATTATACAGTGATAATACATTACTACCTGAACCCATAACTGCTATTGAGTGCTGCAGCAGAAGGAACGGCATTTTGTGCCCCCATACGCTTTTTATAAGCTGGTTTGTAATGAGCACTACCTATCGGAGCACCGGTACTAGCATCCATGGAACCACCAGCCATTGGTGGAGGCATTTGAGATGGGTGTGGTTGTGCACCATAGGGCCCATTTCTCATCGCCATTGGATGTGGTTGCGCACCATAGGGCCCATTTCTCATCGCCATTGGATGTGGTTGCGCACCATAGGGTCCATTTCTCATCGCCATTGGATGTGGTGGTGCACCATAGGGTCCACTTTTCATCGCCATTGGATGTGGTTGAGCCAGTCTAGGTGGCATCATATAACCATTTGGTCTACCATACATGTGGCGAGGATGTGTATGAGGTTGTGGTTGAGGACCATAACCTGGTCTTGGTTGTTGTTGTACTGGTGCACCCATAACATTTCTATGAATTGGAGCTTGGCCCGGTAATGCCTGCATCATTGGTTGCCGTTGTTGTTGATAGTAATGCTGATTATTTGGAAACTGATTTTGTTGTTGCAATTGTTGCTGAGGCATAGCAGCAGTCTCTGGACCAGCAGATCTAGCTGTAGCTCTCTGAGAAATCGAAGTGAAATTAGATTCAGCATCTTGATGATCATCATTTTCCGAGTGGACATCACCATTCCCACCCAGTGTATCTTTGATGATATCTTCTAAAACAGCTCTCGAGTCTGTATTCCTTTGAACGGGCTCAGAATATTCAGAAGAACCTATCGAAAGCATCGAAGGTGCATGATTTTTAGACGAATCCAATTGAGAATCTGAACGGACTGCAGACATAGCATGTTGTGGATTGTTCGATGCTGCCATAGGCTCATCATACGAATTATCATACGAATTATCGTACGAGTGTTCTCTTGACAATTCTCTCGTTCTTTCTTCGGCCGCATGCTTCTCCTTCCAAGAATGATTATCAGATGATGCTGTATCAATTTTAAAAACTGGTTCCTGATTCTGTCTCTTCATGTAATCTGGTAAAACCAGTGGCTTATTCTCAGCAAAGCTGTCGTCATCTCTTGGAGCATTATCTACAGATTTATCGTCAGGGTCCTCTATGGAAATCGGTTGACGGTGTCTGGTCAAGCCATTAGAGCCATCTGCATTACCACGAGCATGTGCTAGGAACACAGTGGGGACCTCAATCAATGGCAATGCAGCTGCAGGAATTAACAACCACGTAACCCACGTAGTGTGTGGCCAAAATGTAAAGAAACAGACCAAACACACAAATGTCGAACCCAAAAAGGCCAAAATTATCAAAAACAAATTGATGAAAAATGCAACAGCCGATCCAGACGAATTTTTACGGCTCATCAGCGCACTTATTAAAGTTATCATCAATGACAAAAACGCAAAGAAATTTAGTCCTGCTGCAACTGGCATTGCAATCAGCAGATGTCCCAACTTATGTCTAGCACTTTCTCCAAACAACCAATGATCACCCTGCGCCTGTTCTGCAGGAACACTGTATTGAGCCTTCGCACCTGAACATCCTGATACAGATTCACAGTATCCAAATACACCATATGTAGTCCCTGACTTTTTACTCAATCCAATCTGGTGAAAAACAGGAGCTGTAAGGCATGCAATGACTAGAAACGCCATCGCCACGAACTGCAACAGCGCTATAGCTGCTAGAAGCGATGAAAGCATGATGATGGCGTTACACTATATTTCTCTTGAAATTTTCGAAATCTTCCAGATCTTTGTAGTACAAATACTACACTATACGATGGGTTTATGCTACAATCTAGTTTTTAGATAATGAAACAACAACAAGGAAACAGCAGCTCTCGCAAGAGTTCCTTAAAAGATAGATGAAACTTTCTTCAGTTACCCATTCATTTAAAAGTAGTCCATCTCTTGAATCATGTTTCCCTCAACAAGTACAGCCATTTCTATTTACAGCTGAGTTTCAACGCGACGCGAGCTCTTTGTTCCTTCCTAGTATATGTTCACTACTGTTTAAAAAAAAAAAAGGCTGCTTTTTTAATCAAAACAGGCTGCTTTTGTTTTTGCTGCTGCAGATGGTTGTACTGCTGGTTTTTCCTGAGATCGATGAGCCACTTACACCTTTTTTTACTGCATGCCAGGAATATTGTAAAATAAATCGATCCTTGTCGCTGTTTCAGAGTACTAACAAATCGCCTGGCTTGTTTGTGTGCCTGTAAGCTAAGATAAGCTTTCTAGTCTTTAATGAGCAAGAATCTTGGCTCTGTAATCCTCTGCGACTATGTATTTATACATTAATATATATATATATATATATATATATATATATTTTTTTTTTTTTTTTTGAGAAACCGCGTCTGGTACTTCTGACACGGTTACCGGACTTGGACATCTTGACGCAGGATGTTCGGGCGCATGAGATCGTGGCTTCTGCCATATTAGTGGGACAGTCAGGAATTAAGTGCTTCTATGGCCAAGTTGGTAAGGCGCCACACTAGTAATGTGGAGATCGTCGGTTCGAATCCGACTGGAAGCAATTTTTATTTTTTCGTGTTATCTTTCTATGAACCAACAATGTCTGGTAAATATGCTGAAAGCAACCATGATCATTCTGCTAGATCAGTGTTCTAGTTCTTGACTTTCAAGTTCGAACAGATTCTGTCATGTTCTAGCTGTGGAATCTTGTCGTTTTCGATAGATCTCTAGAGAAGTAAATCAAAAATCTACATACAGTTGTTTCTAGGATCGGTCGGGAAGAAAGTAAACAAAGATATGTCAGATGTCATCCCCACGCATTTGTACTCTAAAGCGCGTTCATCAGTCGTGTCACTGTTGTTATTGCTTGCTCTCGTTGTCTGGTACCTATATGTTTGAAGTTCCAGAAATCGCAATTAACACTGATAAACATGTTCCAAAACAGGATTTCTGAACGTATATAAACGCGAATAGTTTCTCTAGCGGAGAATTGTGGGGATTGGGCCCTGGTTTTTCTAGCTTTTCATTCTGTGCATTGCTCGTCGATCTGACAGAGTAGACTGGGTTGTAAATCATATTAGATACAGCCGTTCGCTTTAAGCTCTGGGAAAAAAAATGAAGATTACAGGAATTGGTAGTTTCGTTGCAGCTGTTGTTTTCTTGAGTAATGTGATTCAAGCGGGTTCTAGCAGTTTAGCACCTATTAAGATCAACGGTAATGCATTTTTCAATTCAAAGACTGGCCAAAGATTTTATATCCGTGGTGTAGATTACCAACCTGGCGGATCTTCTAAATTAGAGGATCCCCTGGCTGATACTGATAATTGCAGAAGAGATATTCCTGTTTTCAAAGATCTGGGAATAAATACGATTAGAGTTTACAGTGTGGATAATTCAAAGGACCACTCAGAATGTATGCAACAATTAGAAAAAGCGGGTATTTACTTAATTCTTGACGTTAATACACCGCAGGCATCTCTATCGAGAATTACTCCAAAGTGTTCGTATAATGCTAATTACTTACAAAACATTTTTGCAACTATCGATGCCTTTGCCCAGTTCGATAACGTCTTAGGATTTTTTGCAGGTAATGAAGTCATAAATGACGCAGACAATACTTTTACGGCACCATATGTTAAGGCTGTCGTTCGTGATATGAAGAAATATTTGAAAGCACGTAAATATAGACAAATTCCGGTTGGTTATTCAGCTGCTGATATCTCTTCAAATAGAGAATTAGCGGCTCAGTATTTCAATTGTGGTGATGATGACGATTCCAGAGTGGATATGTTTGGTGTGAATGATTATTCATGGTGTGGTAATTCGAATTTTGAGAAATCTGGTTATGCCAGTAAGATGGACATTTACAAAAATTATTCAATCCCAATTTTTTTAAGTGAATTTGGTTGTAATCAAGGTGTTCCTGATGGTAGACCATTCACGGAAATAGGTGCGATTTATTCCGAGAAAATGTCAGCAGTTTTTTCAGGTGGATTGGTCTATGAATATTCTGGTGAGGCCAATGGTTATGGATTGGTTGAAATTAAGGGGGATTCAGTTTCAAAAAATAATGATTATCAAAATTTAAAAAAACAGTATTCAGCTCATTCAAATCCATCTGGTAATGGTGGCTATTCCACTTCGAAAAAACATTCAAACTGTCCGCCATATAGAAAAGACGTTTGGGAAGCTAATAATACAATTCCTGATATGCCAAGCGCTGCTTCTGCTTATTTTAAAAAGGGCGCCGGCACACCACAGGGTACAAAGGCATCCACCCAAAATGACTGTGATTCAAAGGTTCACATTATACCCGCGGGAGGTGGTAATAACCACGGTAAAGGTAATAATAGTGATAGTAGCAGTCATGGAGGCAGTAACAAAAACAGTTCTTTATTTGACAGTGGTTCGTCTAAACGGTTTTCAAAGTCTGCCTCTATCACTACCTCCACCAGAGGCAGTACTCCAACAAAAGGCAAGAACAACAAATCAAAAGGCGCTGGTTCTGTTGTAGAGGTTCCGGTTTTCTTTCGCGTAATTGCCCAGATAATTGACTTAATTTCTTAACCCAATTCTTGTCCCGGATCCTGTTTATCATTCTCTTCTTTGTTTCCATTTTCTTTTGTTTGTTTGTCACTGTAACTTTGGTGTTCATTTAATCTTATCTCTAGTCTTAGTTTTAGTCTTAGTTTTAGTCTTAGTTTTAGGCTTAGATAGTATTAGCATTTTTAGCTCAACGCATTCTTGTCCATGTCTCTGAAAGCATTATTAATACTTTCGGATCCACCTTCCCTGCCGTCAATTCTGATGCTGGAAGCAGTTTGTTTCATTGGAGGCGCCAATGGATTGGAATAAACGCTTCTCGAGCGCTCAGTAATTTCGTAATTTCCTGATCTTTGAGATGCATAACCTGCTGGTATAAAATCTGTGTTAAGTCCTTGGTTAAAGCTTGGTTGTTGTTTGTTGTTTGGAAAAGCAGCTTCACCGAGGATCTTTACACTGTGAATATCCCTGGCATTGTGAACACGGTCCAAATTTAGATGCTACAGAGGGAGAACAAGTCTTCTTATTATTATCTTCTGTAGCGGCTACTATACTAGCAGAGCTGCAAACAGATTTGCAGAATGCCTTGCTTTCAGGGTCTGCTTGACAATGCGCACAGGAGCCAGGTTCCCAATTGAAGTGTGAAGGTTTAGTTTTGGTCATTTCTGCCAGCGCAGGGACAGGTTCCACTGTAAGACAACTTTTGTTAATATCTGCACAGTTCTCACAATAGCCCTTCTTACTAGAGGAACAATGGCCCAGGGTAGCAGTTAAAGACATCCCTTGTTTATGTTGCAACTCTTGTTGGCTTTCTTCTAAATCCTTGCAAACACATGTCGTACTGTCTGTACAAAATCCGCAACTATCTGAAGAAGTTACGGAACCAATTTGTTGCTGCGGTATTGGCGACTCAGATGACTTTGAAGAGTCTAATTTACGTTTCTTTAAATTAACCGCTTTCATAGGTTTGAAATTGTTGACAATGTTCTGTAAAAATGGATCCTGGAAGAGTGTTATAGATTCACTTGGAAAAACACATGGATCTTTGGAACAATCACCGCAATTTTTTGATTTTATCTCGTTAAGTTGGCTCCTTAAGCTCGAGTTATCTTCCCTAACATTTTCTAATTCAGTCTCAAAGTCCTTACACTTACGTTTCCAACTCTTCACTGTGTTTTGTAAAGTGTGTACAGTGCTTTCTAAATCTTGTAACCGGTTAGCCCTTCTCTCTCGATAGGCTCTCTGAGCGTCTCTATTCTGCTTCTTCTTTTTATGCTCGTCCTCTGAATCTTCAGGTTCATCATCATCTGAATTCTTGGATTTCGTCTGAGGTCTTCTGCCTGGTTTTAATCGTGGTGGCAGCTTCCAGTTCTTTGATATATGCACTTTGGACATCGCTAATTCCTCATCGAATGAGCTTTTGGGTTGTAACTTGGGAAACTTGATTTGGGAAGCATCAGTATTACCAGCTTCCATTTCTTTTCTTGGGGGGTCTTGCAATCTTTGAAAAGTTGATCTTCAGATGATGAACAAGATTTTTTGTGTATCTTGTTTGGAGTACTTATCGGTTACTAAAGTCATGAAGTTCGAATAAAGCTTTCTAACGTTTTAAGGTGTACAAGGCGAAGAAGGTTGAAAGATCAAATGTGGGTTCTAAAAACACATGAAGTTATTTCTAACTAACTCTATTAACAAGTGGTTTCCAAGAATTTTTATGACATTTGGACCCTCACCCATTTCTAGTTGGGTAGATTGAGAGCCGCATAAATAGAAGTCTTTGTTTTAAATAGGTATATGAATAATGGCAATTTTTTTTTTGTTAGTTTCGTTTTCAATCCTTCTTCTCTATGACAGATTCCTTAGCTGCTTCCTTTGCTGGGATTTTTGCTGTCGGTTTATCATCTTCGTCTAATGTAATATCATCAGATAGGTGAGCAGCTGTCTTTCTTGCCTTTGCATCTTCAGATTCCTTTTTAATAAGTTCTTCTTGTTCCTTAAGAACTCTCAATTTGAATTCGTTATCGTCGGTAGTCGAAATTTCTTCTTCTTCTTCCTTCTCCTCAGGTTTAGGCTCTGCTTCAGGTTGTGTCTTCTTATCCTCCTGAACTTGTTGTTCCTTAACTTCAGGCTTCTCTTCTTTAGCAGCTTCAGTCCCGGTTGCTGGTTGAGAGGAAGCTTCCTTGACTGCAGCCTCTGCCTTTGTTAATTCATCCTTAGCCTCTTCTGCTGCATTCTTAGCTCTTTCGATACCTTCAGGGGCATTCTTTTCAATAGCACCTTGGACAGCTCTCTCTGCTGACTTAGCATGAGCCAATGCAGCATCCTTAATCTCAGCAGCTGTAGGTTGCTTCGATTCAGAGACATCCAATTTGGCCACATTGTATACAGGATCAGGAATGGAACTCAACACATGTAAGATACCATCGTAGTAAAGATCCATCAATTCATCGTAACGACTTTTCTCTTCCTTATGTTCCACTTGTGGGCTGTATGCCTTACTATCAAGGGACTTCTTCTTTTCTAAACCACCAAACGTGAAAGTGGAACTTAAAACTAGAAGGACGGAAGGGACCTTGTGACGTAGACGTAACTCTAACCAAACTCTCAAATTATCAATTAACTCTGGCTTGGAAACACCATAGGCTTTGACACCACGAGAAACACATGCTTGATATATTTCATATTCAGATAGAGATCCAGTACCTTCATAGTCAATAACCCTATCATCTTCCATAATCTGCTTCAATTTATGACGGATCCTATAACGCAAGACGTTGTCATTACCAAATGGTGTAATCGACATAAACTTCGACATTGCAATCAACTGTGGTCTTGACAAATTGTCCAAAACGCTATCATTTTTGAACATTTGAGCAACCGACAAAATCTCTTCATGAGTGAAAACATTGGTCTTACCGTCCTTTGGCGAATACAATTTCTTGAAGAAGTTTAAAAACTTTTTCTTCTTTTCTGCGGTCTCAATCGAATTGTAACTGAGCAAATTTGATTCTTCCAAGGTTTCACGTAAGAAATTCGATGTCTTCCTTCTGACGTCAATGAGACGATCAGTTTTCTTTTGCTTATCAGTACCAGATTCATAAGTAGATGGTAAAAGATTGGGGAAAATCTTTAATGCAATGGGTAACAGTAATTCTGCAAATGGAACAAGGATAAAGGCTGAGAATGGTGCCAAACGAAAGACGTCAGAAGTAGTTCTCCTCAATTGGTTGACTTCTCTTCTTGACAATTCGTAACCTTGCATGAACTTGAACAAAAGCTTCGATGAAATTTTAATCTCATAACCTAGAAGCTTTGTACCATTGACATAATGTCTGACTTCATGCTTGATTCTCTGCATAAGAGGTTCCTTTGGTTTAGGTTTTGAGCCCTTAGCAATGCTAGTGTTAGCTTTTGCATTCGAATTTGCATCGGCATTATTCGAAGTACTTGGTGGCACATTTGACTGATACCTTTGCAATTGCGAATAACGCAATGGATATAGCGGAACTACACGAGCTGCTGGACGAACACCTCCAATAATTTTCGTGCTTAGCATGTCTTAAATGGTTTATGTTTATAAACCGTCCAGAAGTGTCTTAACCTTTCTTCTTTTTCAAAATCTTTTACAATCCAAGTGCATTGTAGTTGGGATAAATTTCATCTTTTAGCTGATGCGCTTTGCCAAAGAGCAAGCAAGGCTAAAGGATCGCTGTTAACGGGTAGCCAAAATTCGAAGCTGAACAGTAAGAATAGTAGAAAGGGAGTCGTTCAAGGGCTCTTGGGATAATTCATAATGGTAAATTCTGCCACTTTATTTTCAGTGAAGCAGTTGACTATTGTGAACTACATATGCGTCTATATAAGATTCGTCAAGGATGGATCACTGTTGCTAGCGTTGCTAGCATGGGGTACAGTAAATCTAAGTGAGTTCATGGGTAATGTTATAGGTGCCTATCAGCAATCTATATCTCAACCAGATTCTGAGGATTTGCAAGAAGGAGTTGGGAGATTTCCAGTAGTCAGAGCCATAGTGTTCAAAGGATTGATATATACACAGGTTATCCTCGTGCTACAAGTAACCTATGCTCTCCTGTACCACATGAGAATGGATTTAGAAGGTGATTTTTGTCGTCACAGATATGGATACGTGATTCTTTCACTCGTTGGTGAACAAGATTGTGGTCGTGGTGGCCGTTGGATACTTTTAGCCCTAGATTGGGCTATACTCTTCACGCAGCTGGTGCTAATAGCCATGGAACTGACTCCACAAAATAGAGGAAATTGCCAAGAAATAAGTCAACTAGATACTGATCGTTATGGAATACTAGCCATACTCAAATTCGATCCATGGTCAGAGCCCTCTGCTGCACAACAACTACCGGTTACCCGGGGGCATCGCTATGGAAGCATATGATGAGTGAAAAGATGGACAAAGAAGAAGTAGTAGTACTCTTTTCAAAATATTCCACCTCCAAGCCAATGGCTAAAGGTTCTAATCGTGTGGAGAATGGTGTCCTTATTACACCACCACCACGCAGTGTTGGTAACAAGGAGCATTTCCAGAGGATGAATTACCTCTACCAGTTGGCCATGTGGAATACCGTTAATGGAGATGGTAATGATGGTGAGCAGGCGCTGGCTCGTCTGTATGCCAAGAATATGGACTTAGTATCTAAGAGGACTAGAGCAGAGGTGTTGCCACAGCTGAAGAGAACCCTTTGTAAAAAATGTCACAGAGTGCTGGTTCCTAAGAGGACAATGAAAGTGCAAATGAAATCGGGTTCGTTGCAATTGGAGTGTTCGTGTGGATCAGTACGTAACTTCCCAGTCTATTTGAACAGAGGGCACCGCTGTCACGGGGAAAAAGATGAGAACCTCATCAATATGTAGAGTAGGTGGTTTTTTTTTGTTTTTTTTTTTTTCCTCTTCTACGGTCATACAATCATACATAGGTATATGTAAAAATTCAACATATATGCGTTTAATTCAATCATAAAAACTTCCTGCGTTCAGGGTAGATTTGGTATCCACGATTTGTTGGTGGAAAAATTGATTTGCGCCAGCATATTTCATGGGCTAGTAGTTCACCAAACCCAAGCATTAACCCGTTGACGAAAGGTAGGATCAAATTGATTGCACAAGTTGCTGCGAATGATCCTACACGAGCGAGTGCAGAAGGTGGTTCTTCAGGGACACCTAATGCTTCTTCATCAGGAAATGTTAAATCCTTTCCAGGTTCTAATGGAATCGGTTCAGTCATTGTGAGCTGATGAGTTTTGTCATTATCCTAGTGGGTGATGAACGATGTGTAGTTGAGCCTATAAGTTAGTAAATAGTTAGTCGAAGACTTAATAGACAAAGACCGGATCCGGGTAACAGAAAAGAGAAGACAGACGTAGCAGAGAAGATGGGATACGAGAAAGGTGACCATGGAACTGAGGCGCTAGTGGCTACAGTTGAGAGGGTATTTGGTTACATGCCGGTTGCAAGAAGTTTTGTTCTTGAGTATTTCACGGTGTTTGAAATCACGTGTAAAAGCGTTTAATTTAACGTTTAGTTGTTTCCTGTGCAAATTTGATAACCACACTTTCTCATACAAAAGTTCCCTCCAATGACAGCTAAACGCTGAATGAAAGCAGCATAAACCAAGGGCCCATTTAAAGCGACTAGTTGCATTTCCAAACTAATTGAGATATATTTTACCACACGTGACCCCAGGGCATTAAGGAACGTGAATAGCACATGATCAAATTTTAGCACTTTATCTGTCTAATTTCACCTTAAATTTTAGAAGAGCCTTTTGCCACTTGGACCAGTAAAACTACAACTAAGGGGATCAAAAGGACTGATTCGAACGAGACCAATCCCAATTCTAATCTCAATCCGGTCTTGGAGTAGTTCCAGTGGAAAATCTGATACGTTATGAGTGGTTACGATAGAGCACTGAGTATTTTCTCGCCTGATGGACACATTTTCCAAGTCGAATATGCATCAGAAGCCGTTAAAAGAGGGACTTGCGCAGTTGGTATCAAGGGTAAAGACTGTGTTGTATTAGGTTGTGAGAGAAGATCGACGCTAAAATTACAAGATCCTCGTATTACACCATCGAAGATCTCCAAGATTGACTCACATGTAGTGTTATCATTCAGTGGGCTAAATGCAGATTCACGTATTCTGATCGAAAGGGCAAGAGTAGAAGCCCAAAGTCATAGACTAACCCTGGAAGATCCGGTGTCGATTGAGTATCTGACACGTTACGTGGCAGGTGTACAACAGCGTTATACACAAAGTGGTGGTGTTAGACCATTTGGTGTAGCAACACTAATTGCAGGCTTTGATAAAGATGAAAATACACCAAGACTATACCAGACTGAACCAAGTGGTATCTATTCAGCATGGACGGCACAAACCATAGGTAGGAATTCTAAAACAGTACGCGAGTTTTTGGAAAAGAATTACAATAGAGACGAGCCTCCTGCAACTGTCGACGATTGCGTCAGGTTGACGACCAGGTCGCTTTTAGAAGTTGTACAAACGGGTGCTAAAAACATTGAAATTACAGTGGTGCGTCCTGGAAGTAAAATTGAGGTTCTATCATCAGACCAGATCGGTAAATACGTTGAGGAGATTGAAGAGGAGAAAAAGCAACACCAGGAACAACTAGCCAGGAAGAAGAGAAGAAATTAGGTTGTTTTTTGTTTTTTTTTTCCGACGTGCTGATGGAATGAATAAATAAATGCAAACTGGTAAATTTTTTTTATACTGCTACTATTACTACTATTACTACTATCATTATTATAATTATTATTACTTCAGTATTATTTTAGCCTGTGCGGTTACCCTCCTTATATTTTTTCACTATTTTTTTTTTTTTTTCTGCATTATTTTCAAAAGGAAAGAATTCACGAGTTCGTGGATTCCCACCGACACATTTCTTCCACACATTGGTAAATAGAAATAGGATAATTGAAGGAAGATCAATTCTTGAAAGTCAATTCACTGCTTCTAGAGTTATCAATCGCGTCAGACTGGATGATCACCGCGAAAGAGCTCAAGAGTCATAGTAATAGTGGATTAGAAGTCTCACCAACGCTACCGAACGGTAGTGGTAATGCTTCTTCAAATGCACAGTTACAAGATATAAAGGAGGAAGAAGACAATTCTAAGGAAGATTTACTATTACCCCCGTTACCGTGTACTATTGAACGAGGTGAGAATGATCCGTTTGATTTGTCAAAAGCATTGGAAATCCCATGCAGCATAACTTCGAGAGATAATAATAGTTCCAATGGGGGCAACAACAGCAACAACAATTCTAGTGGCGTCAAAGAGAATATGGATAACAATGCACCACTCGCGAGTCCCAGAATATCTCTAAAAAAGAAATTTTCGAATGCTTTGTTAAGTGCAGGAGAGTCGTCCCCGGTGCCTTTCCCGGAGGAGTCTTCACCAATGTCGGAATACGATGCAAATACCATTTCAAGGCCCCTTATTGGATTACGTTCTCAGAGCGCTTCTAATGCAAACTCTTTTCAACATATGCTGCCAACGTTGAATAGAACTATCGATGATGGTAGTATTGATGCAAGTAATAGTAGTAGTTATAATACTACTCATAGTGAGGCACAATTACCGCATTATTTTGAAAGCAGAAAACCGACGAGGAAATTCAGTACAGGATCGTCATCGAACAGTTCTCACTCAAATACATCTTTTACAGAAGACCTATTTTACAAAATCCCACCTCCAAGAATGAGTTTTAATTCAAGGTCAAGATCAAGATCCAATTCCAATTCCAATTTGATTTCGACGTCTTTATCGTTAGAAGGTGGTGGTACTACGCCAACGACCGTTATGAATACGCCAAATTCGAGTTCTAATAATATTTATATGAGGGACTTGGATTCCAAGAAAATGCCATTATTAAGGAGAGCTTCCAGTGCGATAATGCGTAAAAATTCAAAGAGGAGTGTGGTCACAGCGGGACCAGGTGGCAATGGCGTTAATATTGTTGGAAAGGGCCCGAATAGTAACAGTGCATCATCGACGCCGATTTTACAGTCATCAGCTTTTTTTGAATTAGCTGACACAAACCAACGGACACCACCAATGGATAGGGTCTTCCGTAATTCTACTGATGGAATTAATCATTTGACGTCGGAAAGACCACTTTTAATAGATGGTGATGACGATAGCATGAATTATGTGACTAAGTTGGGCAGAAACGCCTCAAGGAATCCATCGATTGGATCAAGAGTCAAAAGAGGATTTTCAAGAATAATGAACGGTAGTGCTTCAGTAAAAAGGACAGCCTCTTCCAGTTCATTGAGGTCGGATTATAAGCTCGCTCAACAACAACAACAGCAACAACAACAACAACAACAACAAGCACCATTTGAAAATGGATTTAACAAGGAAGGAGTTAGTTTAACAAGAGGCTCGCTGGCCGGGGTTCTTGATTCTGGTGCAGGTAATTTCAACGGTAGTACATCAGGTAATGTGACACCGATTTCTGCATCGACTGCAATGTCACCACGTAGTAATCAATGGCAAAAGAATTCATCAGGTTCATCTAATCAGTTTGGTGAAACCCAGCAACCAATGGTGGGACTTGGTATGGAATGGAAACCGAATAGTTTGCAATCACCAGGGGAGTCTGATTCTACGAAATTGGATATTACAGTCGATTTAGATAAACTAACAAAAACAGTCCCTGTTATAACGGTCACAGATGATTTAAGAACAAAGGATGGCACACCAATCCAAGTTCAATCCAATATTTCATTGGATGAAGTATTTACGAGAAATGACGCTGGCGCCAGATCGGGCAGTCTTGAAAACGCCCACCATACCCATAACAATACCAATAGTAACGAGTTTACGAATACAAATGATGGCAACAAAAAACCTGAGATGATGAGTTTGATGGATTATATTCGTGTTCTTGTCAAGCAACAACAGGTAGAAGATGAA
>JAJLXU010000011.1:180129-239438 GCA_030571545.1 Zygosaccharomyces gambellarensis
AAAAAAAAAAAAAAAAAAAAAAAAAAAAAAAAAAAAAAAAAAAAAAAAAAAAAAAAAATAATAATAATAATAATAATAATAATTAAAAAAGTAAAGGGACAGACGTACTTATGAATTGCTGGCGAATATTAATACAGTTTTATTGTTCACGGGGAGTTTGCATTCCTTTTTCTAATGCGATCTAGCATTTCTCTAGATTTCCTTTCGTTTAGTTCTTCTAACTTCTGTTTCCAATGTTGGTTCTCATCTAGTAACACGTCAATACGTTTGTAAAGTTCATTGATCTTGACGTTAAGGTCTTTTAATTTACTCAATCTTTCCTGTTCTTTCTGTTTTTTGCGTATCCTAAATCTTGCTGATGCCTCTGTATTCTTTTTCCTCTTTTCTCCCTTAGGACTAGCATTGACGTTAATATTGACACTACTGCTACTATCCTCTCCTGACTGCTGTGTTTCTTTGCCATCACTAATTAACGCCAGCTGCTGTCTTGCATCTTCCGTACCGGTCTCCTTCTCGTCCCCAATAGCATGGGGCATCTTGAGATCAACAGCTACATCTAAATTTTTTATCGACCCTAGATCTCCTTTATTTATTGCATCCATTATTTCTTTGCCATTGCCGCTACTGACCAGCAGTAGCGATAGTAACCTCGAACCTAATTCAGAATTCGAGGAGATCAAATCTTGTAAATACTGTGAAACGCTCACAGCGTCAGTACCCTCAGGCATCGGTCTAACTGCCATTATCCTATTTTTTTTCTTCGATTTTATGGCTAAATCTAATCAAGTCTTTACATTAGTATCCTTAGCATGGATATATTCAGAATCGTTATAAGACTGATGCCAGTTGAATATACAGTAGCAAGGAAAAAGAACAACACAAGAAAGAGGATTGGTGAGGAAAACATTGTAATTCAATGCTTCTTAAGACCATTTTTAAAGCCTTGGATTGCTTGTGATGAAAAGTTCCTTTAGTATTAGTTCTTTGATTTATGTTAGATATTATAGCAGGAAAGGAAAACTGTGGTGGTGGCTATCTGGCGGTGTCACGTGCTCGTGACTCAAAATGCCACTTGCCAACTCCGGAGACGAAAACTTGCGCAAAGAAACGAAGCAAAGTTGTTACCATAGCGTGGCATAGTTAAACAGTTAAATCCAAACCTCAGCGGTTACATATCTAGGGAATATATATTTATTTTAAATTATAGAAGCTTGTGAACACAGAAGTAATATAAAGTAAATTACCCTCTTCAGGCAATCATAAATAGAGCTTCTATGGCCAAGTTGGTAAGGCGCCACACTAGTAATGTGGAGATCGTCGGTTCGAATCCGACTGGAAGCATTTTTACTACATGGAATTTTTGCAACAGTAACTACCTTTTTGCCGCCAGCGCTCCTTCAAACAGGAATCACTGAGGTTTATTTCCTAGTAGTTAAACCTTTCGCGATTGTTATTTTCTCCTTGCTTTGTATTATTCTGCCTCGAAGAACAATAGAACGTTCAACGATCTACGCCAAGAAATAAACTTGTTAACACTGTTAAATATTATATCTAGGAATACGGGGGGAAAAAGGGAAAGTAGAAGCTCAAACATTTCTCAGGCAATTATTGGGGTATCCTGCTATAAGGCTGTTTGCAACATCTACTACATCGTTGCCGTATCTATCTCTTGGTCCAACCTCCGATTTGTCCTCAAGAGTTAATTTGGATTTTACCAAGGAATAGGTTTTACTGTCAATTTTTTTGTGTAAATTTGTTCAAATGCACAATGTATTATGCACTCGAGTATTAGGTTACATTTGATGCTCATTGTTAGACCCTTCCTTTATAGGTCCCCATTCGAACCCTGCCGCGGACCTTCTGGATTTAATTTTTTTTTTTTTTTTGCAAGTGATGATAAGCACACTGCGTGAATGCATGTTGAACATGAATGAACTTAGATCGAAACAGGTGGATCTCTAAGTTCTAGATAAGGATGCTTAAGCGGATTTTACACCCTCGAATACTTAGGCGAAATGTGGCTTTAATAGTCTTTGGACTAATTGTTTACTGTATTTTGATTGCAAGTTCGAAATCAGAATCTAAGATTGAAACAGGATTTGGACCTAACGAATCTGGCAGAAGACATGCTAACGAATTATCGCCATTTAAATGGATTGAAAATCGCCGCAAAACTGCGTTTAATATGATAAATGGATCTGAAGGCTCTCATAATTTGTTCGGTCTTTTAAAATGGACTAAGAAAGAAAGTAAAATGTCAGAATTAGAACAAAACCTTTTGGTGAAATTGGAAGATGCTCCGCTCGAAATGAGATGTAGATATATGGTCGATGCATTATACGTGGCTAACAAAGATTGGACAAACAACTTGATGGTGAAGTATCATGCTAGTGAAGAAGTTAACGATATGTTGGCATCATTGCTTGGCGAGCGTGTTAGAATTTTTGATCACTGTTTTCTCTCCGGTGGGTTAAGAGTACAGGACATTATTTCTAAGGATAGCATTATTTCTAAGGATAGCTCCAATGTTGATTCACCAGAGAATTTTATGCACAAGATGTTTCCCTTCTTACGACAAGGAGAACTTGTTTGGCCCAAAGTGATTGATTTACGTAGAAAAAAAGAATTGGAAGTCCCATCTGAAGCTAAGACTTCTTCTGTAAATTTTTGGAAGAATTGGATTAAATCTTCAAAAGGTAAGGGTATTGTCATTTCTTTTGGTCCAGAAGAATTATCATTATTTCAAAAGCAATTAAGAGTTTTAAGTAAATTGAACAATACCTTACCAATTCAAGTAGTTACATCTGGGTTTGAATTTACAAAGGCTCAAAGCGATAAAATTTCCAATTACGCAATTGACACAGGCCAAGAAATTACTCTAATAGATTGTAGTAGTATCCTACTAAAAGAATTTACCCAAACTCATATAAGGGGATCTGCTAATAAGTGGTTAGCTACACTGTTTAACACTTTTGAGGAGGTTGTTTTACTAGATGTAGATACGGTTCCATTTGTTCCTGTAGAAGAATTTTTAAAAGAACCGCAATATCGATCTACAGGTCTGGCGCTTTTCAAAGATAGGACTATGACGAATGAACATACTTATAACTATTGCATTAACACGTTCTCTGGATTAGAACCATCTCATGAGGAAAATAAAATGATGGGTACCAAGCTAATGTTTGAATCTACCCAAAATGAACTATTAAATACTGAAGCAGCTGCAGTTTATGACAGATTTTTCTATGACGGTATACTTCACCATGTTGACAGTGGATTAGTTCCTATCAACAAAATTAAAAATTACAGCGGATTACTATTTTCATTTATGATAAATTTGGATAGTAAAGTACGTGGTTGTGTACATGGTGATAAGGAATTCTTTTGGTTAGGTCAATTATATGCGGGTCAAAATTACGTCGTATATCCTCAGGACGCAGGCGTCGTTGGGCTTCTTGATGATAAGCCAATGGTGGAGCTGACTCAAACTTCGTATATGATTTGTGGATCTCAATTGGCGCATACCGTTTATTCACCTACTAAGGAGACTCATCAATTGGCATGGACAAATGGTGGACTAAGTACTTGTAAATTGGCACATGCCGCTGAAAAGGACTTTCAAAGATTACCAGATTATTTTAAGGCAAGATATGGTGATGTAGAGACTATTGAGAAAATATATGCTGCGCCTGTACATATTCAAGCTATGATTATTCCTGACACTAGAAATGCGCAATGGATGCAACTGAGAGAATGCAGCGATAGTGCCTTCTGTACTTCAGCTATAGAGGATACAGCAGATAGCAGGAATAGTGCCGGTACTCTACTTCAATTTACGCCTCTGGAACAAGAATTCTTAGATGCAATTTCATTCGCTTGGAATGATCGTACTTTCACAGATGATCAAAATGAAAAGTAATATTTGAGATTCATAATATAACATATCGCACTTATATAACCCATTATAGCGTTGCGAAACCACGGCGAAGTTACAACTTATTCCTTAAAATTGCCCTACGATCCCTTTGAGCCTCTTTTGCAGGCCTACCTGCCTTGATATCTTCAACAACCAACTCATCTGCTCCAATAGAGTTCCTAACATAGCCAACCAGCGGCTCCAATTCAACTTCTGATGGAATCTTAACTATACCATTAACATCTCCCACTATGTAATCACCAGGTCTTATGATTTCCACTTCCCCATTACTTGTTAAAATTTCTAATGGCACGTTAATCCCCACAGGTTTAACGGCTGCCTTACCAGCACAACTTCCTAACCCATAACTGAACACAGGATGATTCAAATCTCTATGTTCTTGTAAATCTCTTATGCGCGCAAACACCAGCGTACCTGCAGCCTTCAAGTATTGCGCCCTTGTGGACATCAATCCACCGTAGACAGCCTGCGTGGGCTTGATATAAGGTGCGTATGGTAATTGCAAATCTCTCGTCAATGCAATGACAAGAAACGAATCCTCAGGAACAGAATCAATGTAATTAACGGATGGTCTTGAATCATTAGCAGGTGCAAATAAGACCGTGTAAGCTTTACCATGGGCAGTACCTCTAGATTGACCTGACCACTGAGTTAGATTCGGTAAGTACCCTCCATTATCAACTTTGTACTTGTTCAGCAGACCATCTGAAACGTCACAAGGTGTGAATTCATCAAATTGTGGGTTACTCATCTTACTCAATCTAGCTGATCGCATGAATGTTCTGCCAGACACATTATGGGCGAACCCATTAACTACCGATTTATATACATTTGATCTAGTTGCTATTGATTTTGGAAGGTTTTTCCAACAAATCCGTGCAAATGGAGCATTAAAAGTCCTTAAGACCATCGTTAATGTTGATAGTCTCAGCCTCTAGATGAAATATACTCTAAATTACGGTTAGGTTCTTAGAAGTGATCCCGTCTAGTCGATCGTTAGAAGAGAAGGGGGATGCAGAAGGTACCAAAATGAACCAAATAAAGGGAATCGAAAGGATCAATGAAGCTGAGCTGTCACAGGGAATCTTGAAGCAGGAACAGTCTTGGCACTATGAGTATAGAAACCAGGCCTACATCTTTATAGGAGGGCTTCATAAGGAGCTTACGGAGGCAGATATACTGACTATCTTCTCACAATATGGAGTTCCTGTGGATTTGAAGTTGGTTAGAGATAGAGAGAGTGGTGAATCGAGAGGATTTGCATACTTGAAATACGAAGATCAAAGATCAGCTGTTCTTGCAGTCGACAATTTAAATGGTGCTACAATTGTTGGTAGGCGTATAAGAGTGGATCATGCTCTCTATGAACCTAGAGATGACGACTGGGATTATAGAGAAGCGATAAGGAAAGAATTAGATAAAGATAAAGTAGCAGTACCAGGTGAACGACAATTACAATCGGTGGAAGTTGACAAGGAAAGCCAGAGCCAAAACGACGACGAATTGGCAGATCCTATGGGTGCTTGATAAAGTTTTTAACGCAAATATCTACGTATTAGACTTATACAGAATAGAATAGAAGCAATTAACAATTGGTTTATCATTTCTATGGCAATGGTGGGGGAGGTGGGATATTACCTGGTGCCGAAGGTGCCATCTCAAACTCATCTTCATCAGATCCGACGGATTCTGGAATTGATAATGAGTCATCATCGTCATCTTTCTCCTCCTGTGGAACATTTACATGATGACCTTCCTCCTCATCTTCATTTGACATTAATGGTGGCGGTCCAGGGAAAAACGATTGCTTCCCTGACTGTACTTGAGGCAATGGAGGTGCAATTGGTACAGGTGGTCCCCCATGTTGTACCTGAGGCAATGGTAGTGCTATGGGTACAGGTGGGCCTTCATCTTTAACCTGTGGTGGAGGAGGTGCGATTGGTTTTGGCTCTTCTCTTACAGGTTCAGGAGGAACAGGCGCAGCTGCAGCTGCAGCTGGGGATTGATGGGTAGATGATGTAGGTGGTTTTGGTGGAGGGGCCACCTGGGTAAGAGGTACCTTAGGAGGGGCGAATTTCGATCCAGCTTCTTCATTGTCATCATCAGACCAACCGTCACTTTCATCTTCCTCCAAACCTCTTTGCAATCTTCTTTGGGTTTCAGCAGCCTTTAGGTCGAATGAGGAACTTGTAGAGGGAGTCTGTTTGAAAAATGTATTTCTACCACTTTGACCAGTTGGCTGGGGTGAAGCAATCGAAGAAACCGGAGATGATGAAACACCCATAGATGAAGAAGGGACAGCATTCACACCAGCATTTGCCGAGGGTCCACCGTTAAAGGAAGGACGGGAAAATCTGGCACCTGGATTGCCACTATATTGCTGATTTAAAGCTGATGACGAGATATTTGGAGTAGAGACCTGTGAAATGTTTACACTAGAAGTAGAATTCTGACTTGCAACACTCTGTAGTGCAGCCTTTTCAGCCTCTTCATCACCATCTGCTTTGGCTTCTTCTATCTGTTTACGCAAGTTTGCCAACCTCTTTTCCTTTTCGCTCTTCTTTTTGAGCTTCAGTTTCTCAAGCTCTTCTCTCAATTGTTTCTCCTCTTCATCTTCTCCCTCATCAATATCCGCTTCCTTGTTCGAGGGTGGTTGACTTTGAGGGGCCTCAGAATATGAGGTTTGTCTGTTGGTCTGGTTCGAACCACCATCATGACTACTTGGCTGACTGGGATCGTTGGAAGAATACGAATAACCACTCGTAGTTGTCTGGGAATGATAGTTACCCGATGGATCAGAATAATTGTAACTTTGAGTGTTACTATTTGAAAAAGGTTGTGAAAGACTGTTCTTTGATGACTGTGAATACCCATTGGAGGATTGTAATTGATTTCCATATGATTCTTTATTGGTACCGGTCGTTGCTGGTTGGCTCCGACTTTGTGAAGAATAAGTAGGCTGGGTACTTACAAACTTCGAATTCCCCTGACTCTGTTGGGGAGCATTTGATCTCAAGCCATAAACAAAGTCACGAACTTCGGGTTCCAAATTACTACCAAACTCCCACATTTCAAAATCACCAGGATTGGTATGGATGTTCCCTCCACTTAAACCGGACTCCAAAGATGCAGCAATTTCTGCAATTGAGCTTTTCACATCGCCAATAATCTCTTTGTTACTATCACAACCCGCGTTAATCTTTTGGATTTCTTCATTGTATTTGACCTCCTCCTCTTCAAAAGACCCAATACGGTCGGCCGACTTACCGGTAAGAGCGTTCATCCTAGATTTCAATAAAGCCTTACTCTTTGCCTTCTTTCTATCCTCGTCAGTGATTTCCCCATTGGGGCCAGAACCACTAATGGAGAATGGGTTTTTCATCTTAAACAGCTGCAACTTGGCATTTCTTATCTGAGTATCGATTTCAGTGATTTGAGCAAACAAATCTGGTAATTTGACTAATAAAGTATTATATCTTTCTTTCAAGTCGACTGGCACAGACTCGTTAGTTATGGAGATAGCGGGTAATTCAACAATTTGTGATTTCAAAGAAGAAATGAATCTTAAATCATCTTCACTATTCGTAGACAGTAGACGAGCTCTTTCGATATCCAACCGCTGTCTTTTTTCATGAATGGCCATCTTCAAGTCTGCCGCGGTAGGCTTGGATGACTGAGAAGATGTTGAAGTGGCAGCAGAAGGAGAAGCGGTGTTTTGGCTTGGTAAAGATGGAGTATTGGCTCCAAAGACTTTACGACGATTTCTAAAACTTGGTAAAGCATCTTCGTCATCATTATTTTTATAACTCAAAGCATCACTCTTCGTAGAGGAACGCCTATCGTCAATTCCAGTACTACTCTTAATTTGATTTTTAACATTATCCAAAATCTTGGTACTAGATGGAATTAAGTTTAAAGGCAATCTGTTAGGCAATTGGAAACCATTTAATTTTCTGTAAACTAAATGCATACCAAGGGCAAATTCCTGCTTGTTTAATTGACCGGTGTTGTTAACATCACATAATGCCCAAATACGTTCCAAATCACTTCTATTCAAACCAGACTTTCTAAAAATTTCTACAGCCTTTGAAGCATCTAATAAACCTTTCTTGTCCGTGTCATAGGTTTGAAAAATCTTGTAAAATAATGATCTTTCTTCAGGCAGAATCTCATCTACGTTTTCACTATTAAAATCTTGACCAAAACTGGATTGTGTATAAATTTCGTTGTTACCAAAACCTGTCTGCTGTGCACTCAAAGGCTGAGTTGGATTGAACACGGATGGTGGTAAGAAACCGGTAGATTGAGAGGAGAGACCAGTCTGCTGAAAAGGGACAGCAGTGGACCCACTACCTGTTCTCTGAGGTGTGAAACCACCAGTAGGTTGTGATTGTGGTTGTTGCTGTTGGATTGAAGGCATACCTTGGAACCCACCAGTAGGTTGTTGAGACAGATTTCTATTGAAAGAACCAGTTCCTTGGGGCTGTAAAGGAGGCAACCCACCACCTTGCTGACCAAACCCACCAGTTCCCTGGGGTTGAAGAGGACCTGTCATTTGTGGTTGTAAACCACCTGTAGGTTGCGGTTGGAGACCACCAGTGTGCTGAGGTTGAAGACCGGTTGTCTGTGGTTGCTGGAATCCACCACTAGGTGGAGGTTGTTGGAATCCACCACTAGGTGGAGGTTGTTGGAATCCACCACTTGGTTGAGCCTGTTGGAATCCACCACTAGGTTGAGGCTGTTGGAATCCACCAGTGCCCTGAGGTTTCAGTCCCCCAGTCAACTGAGGCTGAAGACCATTCATTGGTTGTTGCTGAAGTTGCTGAAAACCGCCGGTTGTTTGAGGCCTAAGACCACCAGTGCCCTGAGGCAAAAGGCTTCCAGTTGGCTGTTGCTGAGCATTTTGTGGTTGTAGAGAAGGGAATCCACCTGAAACCTGTAATTGTACATTAGGCAACAAATTGCCTTGGAATCCACCGATTGGTTGACGTTGCATAGCACCACCGGTTAATTGGGATTGCAATGGTGCAGCACCAAATGAAGTTTGAGGCATGAATCCAGTAGATTGAGGGTTAGCACCAGTGTTGCCTCCCAAGTTACCCATCGGATTCGATTGGACACTACCAGTGGGTTGCATAGGCATACCGAAACTTGTCTGAGGCATGAATCCAGTACGTTGTGGATTTAGCATACCTGCACCTCCTCCTGTCATTTGACCCTGCAAGGGCATACCAAAACTGGTCGGAGGCATAAATCCCGTTGGTTGTGGCTTCAACCCTCCCATCATCAAATCATCGAAGGGGGTCCTAGGACCCGGATCACTGTCACCTCTAGCAATACTCAAATTGATAGCATCAATAAAGCTTGCCACTTCATTCTTTGTCTTTGTATCTAACTCATAAGGAATTGAATCACCTTGTAAAACATCGTTAACCAAATGCATTGCTAGTGCAAATTCAGGGAACAACAATTCACCAGCTCTAGTAGTATCACAAAGTTTCCAAATTTTAGCCAGCTCAGAGGGCTGTAATCCGGATTTGAGGAAGATCTTCTTACAACTTTCCCCAGAAATGGTATTCGAACCTTTAGGAACCATAGAACGAAATAGAGTTTCGAATTTCGCTTGATCCTGGGAAGTAATAAAAGATAACCTTCTTGCAGGAATGTTGATATCATGGTTCAACCCACCATTGGCAAATGAATTAACAAGGCCTGTAGCAGTAGGCTTCAAAGGTTCTAGTGGAGCCTGTGACATGCCACCAGTTGGATGATAAAAACCAGTGGACTGCGGTAACAAGGGTTGCATACCTCCAGTAGGATTAGATAAAATTGGGTTCTGTTGCTGATGCGGCTGCTGCAACATTCCAGTTGGCTGGTTTGGAATTTGCGTCTGTTGTAATGGTAACGCATTGGATTGGAAATATCCAGTTGATTGAGGCTGTTGCTGTTGTGCTTGACCTGGAAAACCACCTGGGTTAGATGCAGCAGAGGGTGTGTTCGAAAACCCTGGCATTCCCATAATACCCGTATTCTGTTGAGATACAAAATTGTTGTGCTGTTGTGACGGCATCAAATTGTTCATACCAGTTGGATTAACCGCTGTATTACCTCCTCCAAACCTCGAAGGCTGTTGTTGACCTTGCAATTGTGGGAAATTCATCGGAGTAGATGGCATGCCTCCTTGCATTCCACCAAATCCGGAAGCCTGAGCATTCTGTTGACCAAAAGGCTGTTGTTGTTGCTGCTGTGGCTGTTGTTGCTGGAAATAACCCGTATTTTGATAAGGGTTATACATTGTGTTCTAACTCTCTCACCAGAAGATTTGCCCAGCTACAATCTCCACAGACACTTGGATAATGTCTATAACCGACTAAGGCTTTACTACTCTTACTTCTTTCTGGATTATCTTTGTATCAAGAACTTGATCTAATTCGTGTACTTTAGTCTGGTCTCGTCGATATCTTAAGTCCCCTATAATGTCGTCTTTAGTGACTTGAATAAGGAAGATTACCATAATAACTACACTATTCTACTCGATACTTGTACAAGATGAATTTTAAAACGCTGTAGGATGATTTTCCAGCATTCTTCGAAATACCAAGAACACTGGGAAAATTGCTTGCCGAGTCTTTGCCGGTCGGATTCATGAGAAAATCGCCGGAGTTCACTACTAGATGATGATGTCCGCCTGAAAAGTAATTCATTCGCCTTCTTGAAACGCCTTTGGAGGTGCATTGAATTAAGCACCAACTAAACCAACCTAGCCGATTACCTGCATTTCTATTCATCATAATAGTAGAAGAAATTAAAGAGAAAAGAAAGCTCCCACAACTGGATCGTGTCCTCACGGTACCTCATTGAAGGAGATTCGAACTAAACTTCGAACTCGAAATTTTTTTTTCTTTCTTTTCTCCATAGCCTTTCGAGACTGAGGAGCCCCAGAAAGGAATAAAAGGTTCCAAAAATTCCCTACATAGCTCTTGAAAATTCGAGAGCGAATTTCATAACGAACTATGAGGAGAGGGTCAGGTTAAAATGTAAATTTCAACCAGCAAAAACACAATCTCGGACGAATCCTCACTGATATGCGTATTTCCCGTGCATAAGGATGGTGTATTTGAGAGTAAGACTTAGAAGTTGAAGTTAACAATGTTGAAGAAAAACTGTGTCTTTATATCTAGATGTTGATCACTATATACGATAATAATAATAATAATAATAATATAATATAATAGTAACCATTTTTCCTTTTTGTTTAAAAGTCTGAATCTGAGCCCAGGATTTCATCCAATTCTCCCAATTTTGTGTTTTCTCGTGATATCGGTCTTACTTCAGTGTTATCCAACACAACACGCTTGTTATCATCACTTCTTTCACCTGGCTGACTTAATACTCCATTCTGAAGACCTCTGGCGATACACCTCGTACGATTCATCTCAATAATTTTAGCTTTTTCATTTTTTTTCATGTCTCGAAACAAATTTATTACAGCTTGATTGCGTGTACTATGCGGAATATGTACAGTTTTTGTATGGCGGGAAAAGTCCGGTATCGTGTCTATGGCAACGGTGTCATTGACGGAGTAATTCTTTTGAAAGTATTGCCTTTCCTGAGTAGTTAAGAGACCGCCATTATTATTGGACCACTCAATAAAGATCTTGTCCTCAGCATTTTGAGCCTCTGGAAGGGAACTGTAGCGATTTTCATCACTACCAATTTTTTGTCCCAAACTCACCGAATCTACCAGTTCACTAGTTGTTCTTGCGGGTGAAGCAGGTTCAGCTTTAACTTTTACAGGTGGATGTGGTTTCAAATCTGAAGTCTCTGGTTTGACAGGTGACGATAGTGTTGGCGAAGGAACTTGATTATCTTTATTGAAGGTCACTTCTCGCCCAATCAGAGGAGGGGAGTCAGGTAAGGGTAATGGTTCAGTTGGTTTCAATTGGGGATCAGTTACGGTCATCCCTTGAGAAGCTTCCACTTCAGACTTGACAGGAGACGACATCTCCAAGGAGTCATTCTCTAGATCATCTAAAAGTGGTAATTCCTTCTTAGGTTTTTTCACTTTTTGGACAAGCTTGTCGGCTGTTATGATACCGGTTTCCACATCATCAGGCATAAAGAAACGTTTCTCTCGCTTAGGTTGTCTAACATTCGTGTTACGTTTGGATTTGCGTTGTTTACCTAGCATACAGTCAGTAGCAAACCGTATAACTTCCTCAGAATCGTCTATATCATTAACCTCTTTATTCTCCTCACTGATAGTGATGAATTTTTCACAACATTGTGGATTAACATTTACCGGTAAAATTCTATCTGATCTTTGATATTCCAAAATATTCTGCGATATTACCTTCTGTAAATTGGCATAATCCTTCATTGCTTGTTCAAATTTATAAGACTCATTACTACTAAATAAGAGAATGATCCTACCATCTCTTTTTCTACCAGTTCTCCCCATTCTCTGTATATTCTTAATGGGACTACTTGTTGTATCATAACATATAATCAAATCAACCTCCCCGATATCTAACCCTTCTTCACCGATAGATGTACAAACAAGGACATTATGATCTCCTTTTTTAAAATCTTGTATGACTTCTTTCTGTTGTTTTTGAGTCATACCTTTTACTTGTGCTTCTTCTGAACTAGCTGTTCTCCTAGATTCCCTTTCTAATGCATCATGCTTCTTCTTGCTCTTCTTTTCTTCTTCATATTTTTGATCTTCTTCTTGCCGCTTTAACCTGTCCACTTTCTTACGACCCTTTGTTTTATTGTTTCGCGTAAAAGAAACTTCATCGAACCCTTCCTTACCCTTTGCTTGTCCTATAAAGATGTGTGGCCTAATATGTCGTTGTCCCATGCCATCAACAGATTTTACAATCTCTAATGCGCTTTCTCGCAATTCCGTGAATATGATAACTCTTGAATCTGATTTACCCCTGGCGAAAAAATCAACCAATTCTTCCGCGACGTGCCTTAATTTCCCATGACCTAAAAATTGAGGATCAGCTAGAACCTTTTCACATTGTGCAGTAATACTTTTCAAAATTGGGTGGTAGTAAAACTCTGCAGCTATTTTATTCGAAGATTTACCTAACCCATATTTGGTAGTAAATTCCAAATGTTTATCACTGAAATAATTGTAAAAAGTCCTTATACCATAAATATTAATTCTCTTAAGCATTTGTCCCACATGATTAAGCAACTGTAGAATAAAGAAATTTCTCCATTTAATACCTTCAGGAATATTGGGATTAGCGATAACCTTTTGACTTTGCTGCATTGCCTTGAAAGCATTTATCTGAGCAGGGTCACAGTTTTCATAAATGCCTAGTTCCACGGCTTGGCGCAATACTGGTAAAATAGCGATTCCCAACTGTTCGACAATTTCCATCATTTCAGGTAAGGGGTCCACATAAATTTTATCTTGAGCTCTCCTTTTCATATACTTTACGATGTCCATACTTTCTTCAGTCCGTATTTCAATTCTGGAGATGCCCAAGTTTTTAACCACTTCTTGAACACTTTCTAAATCCGTACCTGGTGTAGCAGTTAAAGCTAGTACTCGATAAGAAGTACTAAATCTGTCCATAAACTTTACGACATTGGAATATGCATACGATCCAGTTGCCCTGTGTGCTTCATCAATCACAAGACAAACTACGTCCTTAGGGTTTAAGGCGCCTCTTTTCATATCGTTTTCCACCACTTGTGGAGTCGTAAAAAAAACCCTTTTCGTATCCCAAATTTCTTCTCGATTCTTTCGACTCTTGTCTAGTAAAATCGCAGTTTGATCATGAGGTATACCTGTCATACCAAGACATGCCCTAATTTGTTGTGCCACTAAAGGTCTTGTAGGTGCCATGAATATAATCTTACCTCGAACAGTCCATAAGAAAAAATTCAACATCACCGTACTTGCAATAAAAGTCTTACCCATACCGGTCGGGATAGCACATAACAGATTTTGGAACAGTGCCTTTTTAACAATGTCATATTGATAGTCTCTCACTTCATAATTCGTAGGATAGATATAGTGTGATAAATTTTCCTCATTTAAAATATGATGTGTAGGCCTGAAAGAGACTTCACGATTAACTTCCTCGTAATACGAGCTCTGGCCTGGTAAAACCTTTCCTAAAAGATCTCTTTGTACAGGAACATTTTTTCTAGTAACAGTTTCCTTGACTATACGATTCACCCCTTGACGACTCAGAGATTCTAATTCATGATCGTCTAAGTCACTGTCTTCACCACCAAAAGGGGCCATGGAATCAGTATTAACAACTTTTCAACATCTGCTTTCTTAGTGAATCACTCAAAAACCCAGAGAAGGTTTCGTTCAACGAATGCCTTATTTAGATCTACAATTGAACCTTCTACTTTCAAGAACTTTACTCTAACCATAATGACGGCTATTTTGTCATTTTTAACGTTGTGAGAATATCCACAATACGGAATAATTACAAGTTTTTAATACTCTATTGATGATTATCGTTATAATATTTTGGGCGTCTTTCGAAATTTTAGTGTCATTCTTAGTCATTATACTAGTAAACTTCTTTCCCCCCTTTTTTTTTCTTTATTTTAAATTTTTTTATTTTTTGGTCTTATTCCTTATACCTTTCGAATGCTGTAATGATATCGTTCTTAGTAAATCTGACTAGTGCTCCCTTGTAATGTTTCTCGATTAGGGTGTATAGTTTCAGATACAGAGATACAGTGTGTCCCTGGATACTAGACCACAATTTGTCACAGAGAGTCCCCTTCATAAGATCATTAGACTCGTGGGACAAATGACGAATCATTTGTTTGTAAAGTCTTTTAACTAAAATATCAATTTCTGAGGAAGTGTACCCAGCCAAAATGTTATCCAGGTTTTGCCTACTGTAGGCTGCCGATTTACCCAAACTAGCACCTCCACTTTGAGAAGATGTACCCACAAGACTAGAGGCACCATGGATAAACGAAGTCAACTTGGGCATAGCATCACGCAGTAGAAAGGCAGCATATAGTTCTTTTTCTGAGTCAAACATCTTTTTGGCAGCTTGTATCGTGGAATCAAAGGATCCACGGACGTTCAGCATAGATAGAATTTCTATCAGCCAATAGCAGTTTAGCAGAAGGGTAATTATTCTGTCAGTACCGGAAGCCTCAGCATCAGCACCTTTGACTCCAGCAAGCATACTAGCACCACCATCCTTTCTGCTCAAGAGATTGATAATTGCATTGCCCAGTTTTCCACAGTCACTTTCGAAAACCTTGAGTGTTTCAAAGGACTGAACACCTTTTACTTCAGAATGAGATTGTGCATATGAGATATGGTCGTGTGAACTTTTCACAAACAGCATAAACCCAAGAACAGATGGCGATATACTTCTCGAAGAAAAATTGATAACAGCTCTTTCCAAATGGACCACTTCGTCTTCAATATATTCAGACCAAAGTTGCTTTACCTGGTCAAGCATTTGTGACATCGCAGTTAGTAAAAATTCTTGATTGGAAGATTCCAAAGATTTAATCTTCTCCTCTAGAAAAAGCATAAGAGCAGGCGCCCTAGAACTATCAGTCCTCAATATAGTGGCAAAATAAGAACTAACTCTTGTAATGCTGGGTCTGAAGATACGTGAAACTAAATTAGCTTCTTTTGATGCGGATTCTCTATCGGATTGCATTGGTTTCACAGAATACAATGGAACAATTCTTGTGTTAGGATCACCATATTGCTCCAAATACTCTTCAAAGTCTAAACCTGAAGAGACGTGAAAGAAAGAACCGATAAAGTTTTGGTAACAGATACAGAGCTTTCCTAAAGATTCCAAGGTACCTTTCAAGTACGCCACAGATTTAGCAGAGGAAGGTATAACCTCTGGAAGCGACCTAGTCTTCTTATAACCTTCCCATTGAATAAGGAGATTACCAACTCCATTTTCATTAGTGACTGCTGGTTGTTCCCTTTTATCCAACCTATGTCTTCTCAAATTGGAGATCATTCTTTCACAAATATGGTTGTACACAATTTGCATACTTGTGATCCACTTATCCACGATGATATTATAAGACTCACGATCCACGTCCTTACAAAATAATGTCAGAGAAGAGAATACCAATAATCTGTTGAGGAACCTAGTCAAATAGTCTTCATTGGTGTTATCCTTATAAATACTGACGAACATACCACTTAAGGCATTAACCAATCTCTCTAAGAACACCTTTGTAACCCTCTCATAGGTCTCACGTCTTTCTTTCAATGCCTGCATATTACCCAGATCATATTTCTCTTCATTGCTTTCACCGTTAATGGCTTTCAAAGCTCTAAATAACGCTTTCAACTGAGATTCCATCCTCAGTAAAGTCTTCTCGCTAACAGGAGAGTTCAACAGTTCATTCAGAGTTGCATCATCCAAGGAAACCGTATTCATCAACTCTGTTAACGTACTCCATAAATTCTTTTTATTTGCGCTTTCAATCTGTAACCCATTCTTTTGACCTTCAATATACTCAATATCTTCGGCTACATTACCCATTTCCATTAAAAACAAAGAGAAGATAGGATTCATTTTGTCACAAACCTCATCCACTTGTTTTTCATACGGTAATAGACTGGATCCCACATTTTCTAACGACAATAATCCGTTATTCAATGAATAGGCGGTTTCTGCCATTTTGAGATTCAATTTGTCAATTAAGTCATCAGCAGCATCCCCCACTTCCCAATTTATGTCTGTCAAAATCCCTAACAGCTCTTCATCCTCAATATCTGCTGCATCCTTCTTCAAGTCCCTTTTTTGGTCCTCTGGGCCCTCATCAATGCCACTGGCAGTAATAACAGACTTCTTTTGTCCTTCTAATGGCGGTGCTTCCTCTTGAATAGTAGAAACCTCATGATAGACATGAGGTGGATTAGGCACTAACCCAGTGCCAAAAGAAGCTTCATCACCTCTTTCAAATGATAAATCATTAATATTATCCTGCTGAGCATCCATGGAGGATGCATTTAAGTCATCTGCAGCCTCGTCAAAATCAGCAATCTGAGAAGTCGGCGTCGGTGCATCTATAGTTGGTGTGGTTCCCATATTTAGAGGTTCTGTTTGTGGAATCGATAAAGAAGGTATACCCATACTTGGTGAAGCTCCCTTTCTCGAAGGCAAACTGCTGCGTGAATCCTCCGATATCTCCTTTTCTTGCGAAACTCTAGAATTGGTATCTGGAAAGGCACTTGGACGAGGGGGGACGGCTAGCGCATTATTCAAATCTTCCAAAAGGTTTTCTTGTTTATTTTGCGAAGCAGCACCATTAAACGGGACACCACCAACACCATCATCTAAATCCATAGATACAGGTGTTCCCTGCTTAACTGCGTTTTGCCTCATTTGTGGCATCTCAGGTGTACCCACCTGTGATTGCTTAATTGGAAACTGTTGAACAGAATTGATGGAAGGACTTCCAGCTAAGTTTGGTGAATTCTGAGCAGATCTAACTATAGAACCCCCACCAAATGAACCTTTGTCCGACACTTCCCTTGGAGAAGAAACTGGCAAAAAATCGGTATTTTCGGCAGCTACTGGTTGTGGATAGAATGGTTCAGAAGCAGCAGCGGCTTCTTCAGCCTGACGTGCTTCTCTTTCGAACTCAGCCTGACGTTCCAGCTCCTGTTGGCGTAGCTGCTCTTGTTGCTGTCGTTGTTGCTGTTGCTGTTGCTGTTGTTGACGAGCTTGTTGAGCCTGTTGACGCAACATTTGATCTCTGCGAGCTTGCTGGTCCTTTTGAGCCTGATGCGATCGCCAAGCTTGATGAGCTTGACGAGCCTGTTGCTGTTGGTCCTGTTGCTGGTGATTTTGTTCGTTAAGGTTGCCACTACTATCATTGCTTAAAGTAGGACTATTAGAGTAGCTGGTCATGTTTGAAGCTGGCTTCACCTGCCTATTTTGAGTGAATTGGTCACTTTGAGATGGTGATCTGCCCGAAGGTCTTGCTGGTGATCTCGGTGATGGAACTGCTGGATCTGGATTCGCAATTCTTGTATTTAAAGTGCCCAGAGAAACTCCAGGACTTCCCTTGCCGCTACTAGTAGTACTAGCCGTTCCACCGATAGGTGGTGTAACAGTAGGCCTTGCAAATGGCGTGTTCTTGTTCCGAATCACTGCTCTTTGATAAGCTCGTTCATCCAAGTAAAACATGGATAGATCCCAATTGACCAGTTCAGGAACATGTCCATCAGATGCCTGCATAAAGGTGTTCACCAGCGACTTAATGAAAACGACTCTTTCCTTCGCAGAATTTGTCTCCCAGTAATATTTCTTAGACATCGTCAACATAAAGCCTTCATTGACTTCTACATCTCTCTCAACAGCCATTAATTCCCTTAAATTCCATGTCCTACCAATTTGAAACCTTCCATCACCATTCTCACGGCCTTTATGTAGCTGAACTGCTTTGGGATTGTTTGCTTTAGAGCTCAATATCAAAATCCGTTTCTTCTTATTCTCTAATTTTGAATCCAAAGCCGGGCGTGAAGACGGATACCTTGAGTCCTCAATGATTCTAACATGCGTAATATAACTGTTTGGTGGTCCTGACGACTTACTGTCACTGGCAGAAAAGCACGACGCCAAAATTCCCCTTCTATCTCTTTCATACTGTTCCGCCAGAAAATTAGAACTTTGTGAAGATCTCGAAGAATTCGACGTGGTCCTCTTATGTGCAGCTACATTGTTACCTGAGACAGGAGGCCCCATATTCGATCCACCATTGCTTGCCTGTCTTGAATGCTGTGCGCTTGGTGCATTGGATCCTGATGCTGACCTTCTATGGAAAAAACCCTTATCTTCAATGGAATTATCCCTGCTATGGGACTTCTTTTTAAAGGGAGACCTAGCACTCTTCATTATTGTGGACCAGAGCCTTCCTATGATATCTACCTGCCCTCTACTTCTGTACAATCCTTCAACTATTACTACTTCAATAGTCCCCTTTTAGATCCTCCTATGTTATGTTTTTTCATCTTGCTTCAATCTGCCTTAAAATACGGGTAACCTTACAAATTTTCACAACATGAAAAAGTTGAAATTTGACGATGAGATAGTTAAAAATCACCAATTCATCTGCCATTTGGCAGAAGAGATACAGGCACTTGATATCTTTACAAGGATCTCTACATTTGGAACCATCATGTCTTTGGACTTCAACACTCTTGCTCAGCAATTTACACAATTCTACTACAACCAATTTGACACTGACAGAAGTCAATTGGGTAATCTTTACAGAGATGAATCCATGTTGACCTTCGAGACAAGTCAGTTGCAAGGTGCCAAGAACATTGTGGAGAAGTTGGTCTCACTGCCATTTCAGAAGGTTGGACACAGAATAACCACTTTGGATGCTCAGCCTGCATCACCAAACGGTGATGTTTTGGTTATGATAACTGGTGATTTGTTGATCGACGACGAACAGAATCCACAGAGGTTCTCACAAGTGTTCCATTTAATTCCTGATGCTAATTCTTACTACGTCTTCAACGATATCTTCCGTTTGAACTACTCTGCTTGAGAGAGAAGTGGGATCCCTAGTAGTACATAGGTAAAGAAGTAGGTGAATATAGAAATACAGAAAGATTCATACGATTCAATTATTCAGGGTTTGTTGAGGTTGTCTCGTTGTTAGAGATAGTGGTGTTTACTTCTAAGGGTTTTAGAGATTTTAAAAGGCGAAGCCCCTTTTCAACTCTGAACAATCAACAACCAGATACTGAAATTGAGGGTGCAGGAAAAGATATCATTGAAATGTCATCTGAAGAGATGCCACCAGTGCCAATGAGGCCACAAAGGCATACAGGTTCTCCTTCACCGACGCCTCCAATACCAATGAAGAGGCCTAATCGAGTTAGGACGTCAGACCTTAACGATTTGATGCAAGATACTGATGATCAATTGAGAGAGATGCAAAGTGTAATCCAGAGAAGATCGAATGATAGTAAGAGCAATTCTAAACAATTAAAAGATCAAGAGGAAAATTTACAAAGAGGTAAGGAAGACTTATTGGGCACGAGTGAGACGGAATTTGAATTACAAGAAGAGAAGGAGAGATTGCTGGAGAAGAAGGAAACTGAGCTGAAAGAGAGAAGGAAGCAACAGGAGGACAGAGAGAAGGAATTGGAGCTGTTGGAAAGGAGAAAAAAAGAGTTGATGAAAGAGAAAGAAAGGGAAGCGGTGCAGGAGTTGAAGAGACAAAGAGAACTGGAATTGGAAGATCAAAGGCAGAAGGAATTGGAAGAGAAACAAGAATTGGAATTGGAGGCCAAAAGAAGAGAATTGGAATTGTTGGAACGGGAACAGCTGTTGGCAAGGGAAAAATCGGCTAAGGTCCAGAAAAGTAAGCGTGAATTGGAATCAGAATCCAAGCAAGAGGACACTAAGGAAACTGATAGTGTCGATGTAGCTTCAGAGATAACAGGGAAAGATGCCGGTGTCAAGGATGAAGATTCAGGAGTTCCTCTTATGCCAGAGAGACCTAAGAAGCTACATTCGCCAACGGACACTGAATCTGATTTTAAGGATGAACACGAATCTGAATTGGAAATACAGCAACCAAAAGTGCCTGAAAAGAGGCCCCAATCTGTTGGAAGAAGATCGACTGGAACTCCATCGATACCAGAAAAGAGACCAGAGTCCTTGGATAAGAAATTGAGTCAATCACCAGTCATGCCGAAAAATAGACCAGAGTCCTCGGAAAAGAAATTATCAAATAAGTCTTACGTTCCATCAGACGAGAAGCCAGATGACCTAGATAAGGACTACTCAAGGGTGTCTCTTTCTTCAATGCAGAATGAGTCCGATGCCGATAAAGTTGAGCCTTCCAACGATCCTTACGTTGCATCAGAACAGAGACCCGAATCCTTGGAAAAAGAATCTACGAAACCCTCAAAAATACCAGAAGAAAGTCCCAAGTCTTTGGAGGCCAAGCCATCTGCCGAGTTTTCCGCATCACCTAAAAAGGAATCATCGGTTGAGCCTTTGGTAAGGGAATCCTCTGATCTTTCACAGGAATTAAAGGAAAACCCTATTGTTGAAGACAAGCCTGAACTGTCATCTAAAGATCCATCTGTTCCACGAGAAAGCCCAAGCGTTAGTGAAAGGAAGCCAAATTCTGATGAGAAGACTAGAGAAGCTTCCTTGGAATCCACAAAACAAACCTCGGATAAGCCATCAGTGACTGAAAAGCATCAAGATAAGTCGAAAGAGGAGGACAATGATGCTAAATTTTCGACGCCAGCAGGGGAGCCTGAGTTTCAAGAAAGTAAAACTACAGCTAAGACAAACCCCCGAGAGGACAGATCTTCTAAACCTGTTGAACCCATGAATGAACCTTTGAAGAAGAAGGCTCCACCTGTTCCTAAAAAACCTTCTTCAAGAATTGTAGCTTTCCAAGAGATGCTAAGAAAACAACAGATGGAGGACGTAAAAGGATCGCAGCGCCAGGAACCCGAACCTGTTCGCGAGGAAACTAAAGAACGTAATGATAGCAGCCAACCTGTAGAGTCCTCCGTATCTCCTGGGGCATCACAAGCATCCCCTCAACCAGCTGTACCTCAGAGACCAACAAGACAACCTATTAGTGCGGAGAGGTCTAAGTTCGCTAACAATTTAAATGGAATCTTCGCATTACCTGGTATGTCACCGATGGGTGGGCTACCGCCATCTTTTGCAAAGAAATTAGGTCCTAGCTCTTCCACTCCTAGTCAAGATGAAAAGAAAGAGGCTAGCACCCCATCTTCTGTGTCTGACGTACGTTCCTCTCGTGCTAGAGGCCCTCGTGGTCGCAAGCTTCCATCCAATGTGGCATCTGTGGAAAAAATCAGCAGTGAAAGCAAAACCAATGAAATTGAAATATTCAGGGCTTGGAAAACCGTAGTATCGAAGAAAGAAGAACCAATGGTCCCTGAACGACCATCGCGTGTTTCCAAGAAAGGTATTGAATCTGGTGAGGAAAAGGCTGTGGAGGTGACAGATCCTACTCACTTCGATCTTGATAACGACAAGGCTGTAAAACCTATCGAGGTGACCGAAAATCCAAGGGATAGTTATGCTACCTTTCATGGTGCCGAATACGAGTCGGAGGTACTCAATGAAGGACTAGAGAAAACCGACGAAGATCGAAAAGATTCGAAGACTTCAAAGGAATCATCAGATCTTGAAGGGCCTCAGGAATCCGATACGCAGACAGAAAATGGCTTAGTTCCGGAAAATACTCTGAAAAATGATGAAGAAGAGGGGCCTATAGTGCCTGAAAGACCATCAAGACCTTCTAAGCACGAAAATGAGTCTGCAGTCTTTCAACATTCATCCGAAAATCTTGACCACGGACTACTTACTGAAGAATCTTTAAAGACTGATGAACTCTCGAAACAAGGGGAACCCGCAGTGCCTGAGAGACCTTCCAAACACGAAGAACTTTCCAACATAGCTGATAAAGAACCTTCCGAATTGGAGCCACCAAAGCAGGAACAAGCAGGGTATGGAAAGGAAACTGATTTTCCAACAAATTCCTCTCGATCCAGCGAAGCTATTCCTCAAACTACCTTCGCATTTGCTGATTCACAAGAAGATTCCAAGGACAGCAGTAAAGTCGATCTTCTGCCTACCTTCAGAGACATAAGTGAATCTAAATTACAAGATTCCAATTCTGAATTTGACAAAGTTGCAGGGAATTCAAGTTTTGATGAGGAATTGGAAGAAAACTTAGGAAAAGACGATAAAAATGAATAGCTGAAAGTTCTTGGGCGGTTATTTTGATGAATATTATTCTTTATTTTATAACTCTACATAATTCGACGTGCAAAACGATACATCTCTAGAGACCGATTTTTTCATTAGACTGGGGAACAAAAAATCAATATCGAAGGGTAGAGAGTTACAATAGTAAAGTGTTCATCGCTAGCTATAGTAGAGGCTTTAGGCTGGTCAATTGAAGCTGTTTGGTAGTTCATAGGCTTGGAAAGCTATGGTTGTTGATACAGAATATTACGATCTGTTGGGGGTTGAGGTCACTGCCACTGACGTTGAAATCAAAAAGGCATACAGGAAGAAATCGATATTGGAGCATCCTGATAAGAACCGCAACGATCCTACAGCAACTGAGAGATTTCAAGCTATATCTGAGGCCTATCAAGTATTGGGTGATAAAGATTTGCGTGCGAATTATGACAAATTTGGGAAGGAAAAAGCAATACCAAAAGGCGGATTTGAAGATGCTGCAGAGCAATTTTCAGTGATATTTGGTGGTGAAGCATTTGCACCATATATTGGTGAGCTAACACTCTTAAAGAATCTTCAAAAGCAGGAGGCATTGCATGCAGAGGAAGAAGCAGAGAAAGAGGACGAAAAGAAGAAGAAAGAGGATGAAAAGAAGAGACAGAAGCAGAAAGAACAGGAGATTAAGGAAAGAGGTGAGGATATAAATCAATTGAGTAATAATATGCGTCATTTAACAGTTTATGATGAACAAAATCAACCAAAGGATACCTCAAAGAGATCAAAATTAGAAGAATTTGAAGAGGAATTAAAAGAAGAGAAGGAGAAGAATAATAAAAAGTTAGTCAAGATACTGATAGAAAGGCTGTCTATTCTGACGGAAAGTGCCTATGATGATGATTGTAAAAGATCATTCGAAAGAAAATTTGAAGAAGAGGCCAATTTATTAAAGATGGAATCATTTGGTCTTGATATTCTACACACCATTGGTAGCGTTTATGTGGAACGAGCAAAGATATATTTAGCATCTCATAAAGCATTTGGATTTGGTGGTATGTTTCAATCGATGAAAGCTCGTGGTGGTGTCTTCATGGATACATTAAGAACGGTATCAGCCGCTATTGATGCACAGGGTAGTATGAAAGAATTAGAAACTATGAAAGAAGCAAGTGCATCTGATACACTTGCTCGTGATAAGCAAGGAAATGAAATTTCTAAACCAACGCCAGAAGAATTGGCTCATCAAGAGGAAATTCTGATGGGTAAAGTTTTATCGGCCGCTTGGTACGGTTCGAAATACGAAATAATGTCAACTTTAAGAACAGTTTGTGACAGAGTATTTGAGGATGAAAGCTGTGAAAAATTCACAAGAGATAGAAGGGCAGAGGCCTTAATCCTATTGGGTAAAGTGTTCCAGAGGGCTTATAGAACAAAGGCGGAACAAGAAGAAGCTCAGATATTTGAACAGCTTGTGGCTGAAGCTACAAAGAAAAAGCGCCATACTTAAACACTCATATTCATGTAAATTCTCAACAGCTACCATTAAAATCATTCTACTGCTCCATTCCCACACTAATTACATTCCTTTAGATGACATTAATTATGCTTCTTCCGACTACTTGTAATATACCGATCGTATGATAATAGTAATTATTTCGCTTAAAAGAATCTAACAAAGTTTTGTCTATGCATTGAAAAAGGATGCAAATAAAAGTAAAAATTATGGCTTTACGCCTATGCTAAAACTCTTTCTCTATTAATTTCTTCAGCGGGATGTTCCGTAGATCCTTGTTGCTCTTTGGGTTTGATATCGGGTAGACCCTCAGTAGAAGGCATTTGAATCTCTTGGCCCTTCTGTGGTTCTTTCCTGGGGATTAATTCCTCCTCTAATTGATCTAATTCCTTATCCAGTTCTCCTTCAAAATTATCAACACCCACTACGCTGCGTGCCAGCACGTCGTCAACCTCATTTTGATAACTTACTTGAGACTGCACATTGTCCACCAATTGATCAACACCTCTAAATTCCTTGTTGAGCTTCGTAAGAATCTCACTCCCATGTTCCAAACCTTTCACAAATTGTAATTCGACTATTTTAAATTCAAGTGTTGATACTAAATTCTCTAGATTGATTAGTTGGTCTCCTGCCTGTTCTAAAAGATGGTTTTGGTAGTGAATCCTTTTAAGAAGAAACCGTATTTTGGGGTTTTCCTTGTAATGTAGAGGATCTTCTTGAATCATCGTTTTCAGCCTAACCCTTTCACTTGCTATTAGATTATCAGTCCTTTTCGCAAACTTATGAATCTCATCCTTTGATCTCTTTAGCTGTAATATTGCTCTGTCATTTTCAGTAATCTTAACTTTGCTGGGCCTCTGTCCCATTCTAAAGATTTTGAAATTATCCTCTTAGATCAACTAAGGGGCTCCAGAAATCCTATAATGATTCTATGAGACATGAATATCGGTTTATTCACTAGTTCGCTTGCACAGTAATTTTATAACTTTCCTCCTGTTTGGCAAGTCAGCGAGACACTTTCCGGGACCGTCAAAAGGGCTCAATAATAATAATAATAATAATAACGGTAACCGTATTTAATGTAATAAGAAATATCTAAAGTATTCTATAGACAATTTTATTATGACCATAAACTGCTCCAAGCTACATTTTTCCTGACAGCATCTGAAAACCCCTCCTTATACCTCACCCAAATACGGATGTCATCTTCCTGACGTTTTGGAAGGGAAGCTTCAGGATCCAGCTTTTGTTGTTCATTTATTCCATATTGATTCTTGAAAAAATCAATCGTGTTTCCTGATGCCATTGCAGTCTTCGATCTTTTCACTCGAGCTTCATCTTCTCTTTCTCTTTTTTCTGTAGTTTGATCGAAATGCCTCTTCCTTGCCTTGTTCTCTTCGAATTTCGCCAGTAGGAAATTTAACAACCCTGGCCTCTTAGAAAGTACTTCTTGCTTTCTCCTGTTGTCAATTAGAACAACTTGATCCAGCGGTGGATCTATACCTAGGATTTTTTTACCTTCCAAGGCATCGTGGTTCTTTTCTAGAATGCTTAATTGAAAGAAATTTAACAATTCCGCCAAATTGTCGTATATCGATTGTTTAACCTTCAGGTTTTTACATTTCGACATATCTATGGAAACCATAGAGTCTAAATACGGCAGTGTTTCAAATATCAGTGATTGCTTTGAAGTGAAAGTTTGTACCGCGGGAGATTTTTTTAAGGTTTGATAAGCTATGCAGTTTGTAATATCCATCGTATATTTTTGCAATTCATTAAATTCATATTGAGAGTTTTTGATTCTAATATCTTCCTTGTTGGCAATATCTCCAAACATGTGAGCGAACTCCAGTGGAACGGCAGCACAATAACGTATTAACTCACCATTGTGTTGATAAAGAGACCTATTCATAAGATCATGGAAATAAAGCCAGTCAGCCAATTGGGATGGTTTCGTTACACCATTATCTGAATATTTCATTTGAGGGAAGATTGAATGACACCCTTGGACAATCCTATCATAATTACCATTCATTTCAATTTGTTGAGACAAAGATTGTAACTGTTCCCTGGATTCTCTATGTGCGTCTCTTTGGAAAATTGAATTAACTAGACCGTACCATGAAGATGCAAAATCCTTACCCATAGGGTCAGTATCCATTGATGAAGATGCACCTGTCGCCCAAAATTGTAAATTATTCACACAATTTCTTACATCACCTTGTGAAAGATCGATTAAATCTTTTAAACTCTTGGAGTGAATCTTAACGCCTTCCACTTTACAGATGGTATCCAGTCTCTCATTTAATGAAAAATCTGTAGGTCTTCTAAATGCAACGATTTCACAAAGTGGCTTCAATTTTTCTAATGCTGGTGCATACAAATTGTTACAAACAGCTATTATCGGTCTCATTAATAATCTGTCCTTGTTCTTTTTACTCTTCCTAGGAGCCCCAATCTTCCTAGTCGCTCTAGCGTCTGAGTTAACAACGTCAATAAGCACTTTGATAAATCCATTCTCGAGAGTCCCGTCAATTTCATCCGCTACGAGACACACGGGACTTTGGTTAAAAGTGTGGTTAAATAGCGTGTTTAGAATTTTGTCCTTCACTTGCCAACCACCTCTTTCATCACTTGCATTTATTTCGGATACTGTATAACCGGCTTGTTTGGCCACAACATGGGCCACTGAAGTCTTACCAATACCTGGTGAGCCATGCAAAAGCAGAATTCTCTTTGCTGGTCTCTGCAATGGATCGAATTCATTCTCATATAGCGGATGAGGCAACGATTCTTGGAAAACTGCTGGTGACCACTGCCTTAGCCAACGTAATACTCTTCTATTGGTTTTTTCGTTACCAACTAGATCCATGAATCTCCTGGGACGCCACTTCTCAACCCATAATTTATTACTGTGAGGTCTAGTGTCCTGGGTCCTCGACTTTGAACCTCTAGAACCATCATCAGATTCAATTCTATCGAGTAATGCATTGATATTGATACCATACGTCTCATCTTCCTGCCAAAGAGACCCTTCATGTTGATCAGTACTCGAATTAGCACGTTTTTGAAGTCTTACTACCTTGCCAGACCCACTAACAAATTCACGGCTACCATTCTTAGAATTCTCATTTGAATCATCTTTAAATGAGCCACTCTCTCCACCAGCACCACCAAATAGCAGACTTCCTCCAGTCAAACTACAATTCGGCACCGCGGATTCCATCGGCGTTGCTCAATCGATCTAAATCCTTCTATATTACCTCGAAATTAATCAAATTCCAACTCTCGTTGACCTCCAAAATACGGAATCTTATAATTGATCTTACGTTAAAAATGATTTTTCTTTTTTTTTCATTGGAGTTGTTCACTGGAATAATAGAGAAGTGCAAAGCCCATGTTAAAACTGGACATAAGCTAAAGGACACTTTTGCACTTGAAGAAATTGTTGAATACAAGGATACCAAGAGGTCTAACGAGGAATTGTAAACCTGATCTAGACAAGTATCTGCAAGGACTGATTGGATTAGATAGAGGTTAGAAAATTTAGAGAGCTTTAAACATGGTTACAGTATGTTTCGTGTAGTAGACACCCCTTCCCTGCTCTCGCATCAGGGGGTGCGTCTAGTAGTGGATACTGTCCAGTAGAGCATTTTACTAACTATTGAAACCTTTTATTAAGATGAGTGAGAAGGAATTTTTTGATAGTTTTCCACAAGTTTGTAGACCTGAATCTGGCTCTGGTACGCCAGGAAATTTGAATGAATCCCAAAAGAAGTCATTAGCTGAATTAAGAACAATTCTAGAGAAGGAAGGATTTACTGAAAGAACTGATGATTCAACACTGTTGAGATTTTTAAGGGCCAGAAAGTTTGATGTGAATCATGCCAAGGTCATGTACGTTAACTGTGAGAAATGGAGAAAACAATTTGGTACGGATACCATTATGGAGGACTTCAAGTATGATGAAAAGCCATTAGTTGCCAAATACTATCCACAATACTATCACAAGACGGATGTTGAAGGTCGTCCAGTCTACTTTGAAGAGTTAGGGTCTGTTAACTTGAATGAAATGTACAAAATCACTACGCCAGAGCGTATGATAAAGAATTTGGTTTGGGAATATGAGTCATTTTGCAGATTCAGATTACCTGCATGTTCCAGATACAGTGGGTATTTACAAGAAACTTCTTGTACTATTATGGATTTGAAGGGCATTTCCATTTCAAGTGCTTACCAAGTTCTATCATATGTTAAGGAGGCTTCTAACATCGGTCAAAACTACTACCCTGAAAGAATGGGTAAATTCTATCTGATCAACGCGCCATTTGGCTTTTCGACTGCTTTCAAACTTTTCAAACCATTTTTAGATCCAGTCACTGTTTCAAAGATTTTTATCTTGGGTTCATCCTACCAAAAGGATTTGTTGAAGCAGGTTCCTGCAGAAAATCTACCTGAGAAATTCGGTGGTAAATCTAAGGTTTCTGAATCTGAAGGTGGTCTATACTTGTCAGACATTGGTCCATGGAGAGATCCAAAATACATTGGTCCTGAAGGTGAAGGCCCTAAGATGTTTTCTTTGCATTGATTTATTATAGTAACAGGAGCAATGCAATTCAATTTCGAATGGACTACAGGTGTTACGAAAAGAAGACCGAAAGAGATGGGATGCTGACGTGCAACGTCCAAGCACACATACATGCCCTTGTAATAAATTATTAGTTCTGTCTATCGATTTTGATGATTGTCTAACTAGTTTTATATTTTAAATATGGTATGTGAATTATTCAAATATAACACAGTATTTCTTGAATTAAGTTTCAGGATGTTTGAATTTTGGAATTTTAGTGCTCTTTGATTCTTTATTGAGAACGCGACATCTATGAAAGTTACTCAAATTGAAGCCAAAATTGAAGTTGAAACTGTACTGGAGAAGCATACACAAACTAATCATTGGTAGAAAAGCATTTGAGTATTGCAGCACTATAAAGTCCTTTTTTTTTTTTGTGTGTGTGTGTGTGTAAAGGAAATACCCTGACTCATTAATCCCCATGACTAAGGATACTATATCTGGTTCCTCGTTGAGGAGCTCATTATCTGGAACTACATTTGATCTAGACAAATTCCTTTCCACAATGCAATCTCTAAAGGGTAGTTTTGAAGGTGAACTTTATTGGTCCTACAATATACACCCCATTAATAATTGGAATAAGAATCGTTGTGAGATTACAGAAGTTGGATCGCTGCGATCTTCGAGTGAAACTGATGGTGAAGCAGATCTAGTAGATCATCTGCAAAATAGTAAAGTCAAATTTATTGAAGAACGGAATGGAGGCTTCCCCACTATTCAGGTCTCTGTTAATTCTGTGAGGCTTTATCTGAAGATTCAGGATGCCAGTACCTTCGAAGAATTGGTTTGTGCCCTTATGTGGTGGAGTGGATTAAGGAGAAATGGTATATTTGAAAAGTTTACGCCTCAGAAACCATTGCTAGATTGCGAGAATGGTTCTGATAATGTATTAGTGTCGCGATTGTACGTTTTTGGACCAATTCTAAACAAAACTGTCCCAGTTAATAAGACAATGGATAAACCTGATTTTCTGCCTAAAGCCGAAATTGAACAAGGTTGGTTTCCTGCGATGGGGGTTCTGAAATCTGATGGTAGGTTAGATTTTTTGTTGCAGCAGGACGGCACTTTGATTTATTCTCTGGACATTGCAGTCCTACTGCGATCAGAAATTCGGATTCCAGATCCTTCACTGGACAACAAAAACTGCTTATTTCTTAGCATCATCCCTAATTTAAGAGAAGGATTAAAAATTGTCAAGAACCAGCAATTTATTCATAGTTCTAAGCATACCCACAATTGTGCTATAATTTTAAAATTCCCGCTGAAGATCGATGTAGAAGATTGGTTTGTTGCATTAAAATCATTTTCCATTGCTGAGAGTTTCTCGCTGATCGGTGCTGATAAATCTAATCATGTTCGTGTTTCGAATTTCTTTTCAATTTCTATCCTCGAAGGTCATTTTAATGAGCGTGCTTTTAATGGAAGAACACCTTCGCTATACATCGAATTATCGATTTGGGGACATATTTGGAGTCGCACACCAGTTGTGGATCAATCTTTCTCACCATTCTGGAGGGAAATTTTCTCATTCCATGAATCATTGCCAGTTAACGACTTGAAGTTAGAAGTTAAGAAAAAATCCTTCGATGATAAACTTGCAGATGAAACTATTGGATATATCAATTTAACACAAGAAAGCATCAATGATTCCGAGTTAGTTAAGGAAACAAGATTGCCAGTTATGTCCGCCACTAGGAAAAATGAGGAAATTGGTACGTTATGCATAAAAATTGCCTCTAGTTTAATTTTAGTACTACCATCCTCTAATTTCACTAGAATGGATAAATTATTACAAAAAGTGGACCCCGAAGGGCTCTGTGATTTGGTCCAAAATTTCTCAAGCGGAACTGATGTCAAAATAGAAAACGTCTCAGATGTTTTCCTCGATATATTTCAAGTTCTCGGTAGAGAGAACGCTTGGTTTGGAGCATTGCTAAAGAGAGAATTATCTGCGGTGGATGGTTCTATTGCGAGAAACACCATCCAAAACAAGACCTCGCCTCACATTTACAGTACTCTATTTAGAGGTAACTCTGTGTTAACAATATCCCTAGAAAAATATTTCTACCGCGTGGGGCATGAATACTTGGAGAAGTCTATCGGCGGCATCCTCAGGGATATCATTGAAAAGCAGGTTAGTTGTGAATTGGATCCTGCAAGAATCGAAGAATCAGATCCTGATTTAGCTCAAGAAGTTGTAGAGCGAAACAAGGAAACCCTTTATCACTATGTCGATCAACTTTGGAGCAGGATTTACACCACAAGTAACGATTTGCCGATGGGAATTAGAGAGCAAATGAAAATGTTTAGGAAGAGATTGGAACTGATATGCATAGACGATGATTTTAATACTACGCTAAATTGTGTATCTGGTGTGCTTTTTTTGAGGTTTTTTTGCCCAGTTATTTTAAATCCAAAATTGTTTAATCTGATTTCACAGCATTTAGATGAGACCTCTCGAAGAACCCTAACCCTTATTTGCAAGGTAATTTTGAACCTTTCAAACATCACTTATTTTGGTAATAAAGAACCTTTTATGATAGGAATGAATGAATTTATTGAATCCCACAAAAATGACCTTTTGGATTATATAGACAAGGTCACTCTTAAGAAGATAGATTTTTCTCCCAAATTATTGAAGCTAGCTGGACATGTAGCAAGACCCAATTTGACAATGAATGAGGAAGAATTAAAAGAACTACCGGTAAATCCATATCTGATTGATAAACATTTGAGAGAAACAGAAATATTTACATTCCTAGCTAACTTAACTATCAGAAAGGAGGGAAACCCTCGTCTGCTGAGAAACGTGAAATCTGGATCAGACGATATGATCTGTGATAGACCTGTCATGGGCCAAAAATTGATGATTAGAGGTTTGGAATTTGAAAAGATCACGGAAAACAATACTGAAATTTTTGGTAGTGATTTTCTTAAGTATTTGGAAGAAGATGAAACTCTTACCCCAGATGATAACAAACTACAGGGAAACGTAGGGGTGGATAATGATATTATAGGTCAATTGAAACAAGAATCAGTTTTATTATACCATAAAATTGGTAATTTAACACAAATGCTGACAGATTACGAATATCCTTCTGAGGTGGTACTAACGAAACCAAACTATTCTGAATTTTTAGCTGATAACACTTATTACTCCAAAGATAAAAGGTTAATTACAAATTTGCGTGGAGATTTGGATGACTTAAAAGGTTTGAGGAAATTGTATGACTTTCAGACGAAGAGATCGGCGCTATTCGATAATATTATACCAAAAGAGAATTATAATTATTTAGCCACTGAGAGACCACCAACCTATGCTTCCGTGTCGCAGAATTCATCATCCTTTGGTAAAAGTATTACAAGATGGAAGTCTAAAAGATTGCCAAAAATCACACCGACGAATTCTGACGAGAAAAACAAAGATACGAGCTCAGGAAAATTAAAGAGGCTTTTTAGAAAGCCTTGAGTGCTATTGCTATTATTATTATTATTATAGGCATGGAAGAGTTGTATATTAGTCTGAGGTAGCATAATACTTATTAATGTGGAAATAAATATGATAAAATGGGATGAAGTAAATTAAAGTTATATACATGTATTTTTAGGGGACAGCTATTAATTAAAGTTAAAAAGTTTTGTTTTTTTTTTTTTTTTTAGAGGGCCATAACACCCTATTATTCTGTTCTAAATTATCAACTTGGGAAAACTGCAGTTGGCGGTGTAAGTAAATGAAAAAGAAGTTATGATTACAAGTACAAAAAAGACTATATATGTAACGACTCTACTTGCTTGTTCAATTCTGCTGGAATATCAACCTTTTGCTGGGTTTGTTTTCTGTCTGTCAATGGTCTGTGCTCCTTGGTGTTCCACACTTCGTTATTTAGATATGATGCAAGCTCATTACTGGCTGCGAATGTGTTGTTGAAAGCATCTGCTTGTCCACCAAATGACATTAGACTTTGGGTATCAAAATCATTGGGTGAAGCAAACTCTCCAACTTCTGGACCAAAATTGAATGGAAATCTATCATGACGACCTTTCTTCGATTGGCGAACTCTGGTGAGTTGCACGGTGCAGAGTTGTAAGTTGTTCAAAGAACCTTCCACTAAACAACCTTTTTCTCTAAAGTGGATTAACAAATTATTCCATAAAACGTTTGTAGACAATGCTCTTGGGTTACCTAAAATCACTAACCCATACTTGGCACGAGTCAAACCAACATTCATACGACGAGAATCGCTTAAAAACCCGATTGACTGTTGATCATTTGCACGTACACAGGATAAAATGATGTAATCCTTTTCACGACCTTGGAAGGCATCTACAGACGCAACTTCCACATTTGCATAAAGTTCTCTGTCCAGTGATCCATTCATTTGCATGTATTGCAAAATATAAGCTCTTTGGCCTTCATAAGGTGTAATGACACCGATTTGTTCTGGTTTAACACCATCTCTGAATAGTCGCGTAATAATACGTTCACAGTTCATAGCCTCAATACGATTTAAATAAGAAGTACCATTAGCAGAGATTTCTTCTCTACCATAGTTAGCCCAGAACATCATAGGCACTTCGTGGATAGGCCATGGGAAAGTACTATTTGGAACGGTACGTTGCTCTATAGTTACACCATTTTGTAAACTACCTTCGTAAAACATGTTACTTGGAAACTCACTCAAATGAGGATTCATACGGTACTGAACTTCCAAACGTAATGGAACGTGACCCAGCGAAATCAACCTTTCGAAGAGTGATTGCTTCAGACCGGCATCACCTGCCTTACGTTCCAAAATAACTGGTCCCAATTGCTGATGATCACCAACTAGTATTACTTGAATGGCACCCTTAACAATAGGAATCAAACATTCAGGTTCAGATGCTTGGGTACTTTCGTCAATCAAAACGGTCTTGAACTTAGCACCTAAGCGTCTATCACCTGCACCAACACACGTACAACAGACAACATCAGCTTTCTTCAAAATATCTGACTCCGCGCTCTTCACCATTTTAACAAATTTCTTAGTATCCTTGACTGATAATTCACCGACTTCTTCCTTCAATTTTAGTAGTTTCTTCAATTCACCCTTGGCGGATCTGGAAACCAAATTGTGCAACGCCAAATCTGATACAGAACTTTCTACATCTTCTCTACTCCTAGCAGTTAGACGTACCACTTTCAAACCCAGAATACGCAATTTTGCAGCCAAATGATCTACAGCAACGTTGGATGGTGCACAAACCAATATGCGGTCCTTGTGAAGTTTTGATAAATGGTAGACAATGGTAGCTGATGTAACAGTTTTACCTGTACCAGGAGGACCTTGGATTAAAGAAAGTGGCCTCTGCAAGGCATTTTCCACAGCATGTGATTGTGAGGCGTTTAATGGTGCAAAATAAGGAATCGAATAATCCTTTGGCAGTGGGACTTCGAAAGCAATGTCAACCACTTGATGACCCAGAATCTTATAATAGAGAAAACCTGATATAGATTTTTTGTCTAGCGCAAATTTTTTCAAAGCTTCTTGCATTCTATCATAGGATGTACCTTTCCAGATGAATTCTGCTGTAAACCCCGTACCCAAATGGGTTGGAGGTGGTGTCTTACTCGGTTTAAGTTCAAGGGTAAATTCATCTTGGAAACTGTTTGGTGGGCGAACGATGTAACCTCTTCCATGCCACTCCGGATTTAGAGATCCAGAATAACGAAGTATCATTTCATCACCCACTGCAATTTTAAGCTCGTTCGACTCAAACGTCGAAAGGGCAAACGATGCCAAATGGCGATTGTTCAGCCCTAACGACCATGTGACTGAGATGTGTTCCAATGCTTGAGACTCTTTTAACGTTTTATCATAGTCAGCCTCCAATTTAATCAACGGACCATATGATCTTTGATACTCGTAGGCGTCCTGGTAGCGCAGAAGGGCAGAGGGAATTTCCTCCTGTTCCTCAGGCGTGTCTACATCATTAATGGTAGCATTCTTATCAGATTTCCATTTGGCCTCCAATTTAGAAATCTGAGTTGGCGTAATCAGTCTAGCCTTTAGTTTTTCTTCATCACTAGGCTCTTCCGCAACCCAGCTGAGAAATTGACGGTTTTCAATCAAAGGTTGCCATTGCTCAGTATCCCAATTAGCATTTTTGGCCTGTGCACATGGAATACGACATAATAACACGACAACAGCTTCTCCTCTTGCAGACACAAATCCCAACAAGAAAACGTTCTTACAGCCACAATTATAACACTCTAAAACCGTGTCACCCAAATCAGATTCCGGATGTAACGAGACCACATTGTGATGAGCAAGCACCAGATGGTTAACGATGTGGGAAGTTGAAGCACCGTTTTTGGAGTTGCAAAACCAACGACGGCAATAATTGCATTTCACCACACATGATGGCGAATCGATACCACAGTATACACAGGCATGCTCGCTGGAAACCTGCTGGTCCAACGTACCCAGAACGTCCTGCGCGTCCTGCGCTTGTGCCTCCTGCACATCGGCATCAGGGACGTCTTGAACGTCTAAAACATCCACATCTACGTCCTGAACGTCGTCAAAACCGTTATCGGACCCGCTAGAACCGTTATAGCTCATACAGACGTATATTGTCCTTGTATATCCTGGATTGCCGCACTCGTTTGTAAAATAGTCTTGCAATTCTTTGAATTTGAATTCAATATTCGATCAATGTGGTGTCATTTTGTACGTACCAGGTAGAAACAGAGAAGAGACAGATCGCCATACAGCGGTGTCGTCTTGTGGGATCCGGGTCTTTAGTTCACTGGCTATATAGAGCGGGCTACTTTCACCAGTTTAAATGCAAGCTACGACCTGCCATGTCCAAGATGGTTTCTTGTACTCTTGGCTGTGTGCCAAGAACAATCGAAGTGTAGACAACGGCGATAGAAACAATATCCGGAGTGTTGGAAGAAAAAAAAGGTTTATTGATTGCAACGTTGTGGCTAAGGAAAAGCTCATGTGGTGGTCCTGGCGTTTTTGCCATGCCTCCACTCGCTCCTCCAATTCTTGACGGAACACAGTAATGGCCAAATCGAGAATAAAAATGGTCCTTGTAAGTAAAGCCAACACGTCCCCCATTGATATCCATGCCAGGTACTTCTCTGCACATCGATCGTTCGCTGTAGCCTCGTCTATCCGCAAAAAAAAAATAACCAAACCGTTGTTACTTGACCGTAAAGCGCCAGCGGCTAACACAAATATACCATATCCCGGATCCGAACACCCCCTCTGCTGCAATATCTCTTACTTGCTGGGAAATACTCTAAGCCTGACTTCCACAACCAGATGCCCATGTACTCCCTAAACATCGCGGCAGCTTCCGCTTGTTCTTTTAAAAAAGAACCAAAACAGTTCTTGTTCGCTACGCTCGCAACCTAGCTGATCCGAAAGTATTGGCTTCGTATACACATACCCACCCCCACAATTGTATCTGACACCAGACCAATCACGGGTCTTGTTCTAAAGTCGTTTCGATATGCCAGTAATGAGTAATAAATACCAAACCAAAAACCTGAAATTCAAACACATCTTCTTTTTGAACTTCCCCACACCGTACCCGTGTATCCCACCTGAGATATTAAGGCTTGTAACCCGAGTAATCTGGGAGGTCAAGAAGTCTTTTTTTTTTTTTTTTTTTTTTTTTCATCAACATTCGCTCTTCCGTTTTTTAATCCCGCGTCAGACCTCGGCGGCAAAGCGAGGTGTCTATACACAAACCCGCGACCACTTGAGCGCGTCAAAATTCTGTAGCAAACACCCTGCACCGACATCCTTGAAAACAGAGACTATAGTACACCAAAGCACATTGACAATTTTTCTTACCTGTACAGTGGAGAGTTTCCAATTCCAACGGCTGTCTTTCAGACCATCTCGTCTTTTGTTCTGCCAAAAGGAAAATCAGAGGCGTTCGCTAGCAACAAACCCCCCTTGCATCCCATCCCAGTTCACCGGAAACCCTCTCTGTTTGTTCTTTTAAAAAAGAACCAAAACAGTTTTTGCTCGCTGCGCTCGCAACAGGTCGTCTCCCGTAGCCGCCGATGTCGGCGGCTAAAACACCTCCCCTCGAAATCCCTCTCAAAATCGCCCAGCACTCGCCTACGTCTCATTTCCGTCAGTCCTTTTAGAACAGAGCCCGAGACCGTGCTTCCTCTCAGCTCTTCTCTACCCCACTGTAACACCATTCCATAATAACAAATACTGGTCCAAGTACCTTCGAATCCCTCTCGCTCTTTATATACTCTTCCTCGCCTCCAATAATTCGCACTCCACCCAGACATCACCTTTCTTGCCGCCGAAATACACACTCACCCCTCAGCGGTTCGCCTACAAAACACCCTCTCACTCAAGCAATAACTTTTCTTCTTAAAAACCAGTTACAAACTAAACTACAAAACGAAACAATTATAACCAACTTAAAACTCCTCAATAATATCTATATTACACCTGCCACAATGCTTAGGCTAATTCTTGAAAACATCTCTCTCTCTCTCTCTCTCTCTTCCTGCCCCTTACTCATCCCTCGAAAATGACCTAGCTAGTGACATCTCAATAAAACTCTTTTTCCGCTCTCTCCCTATCGGCTCACATTCCGTAGCACTCAACTCGTCCAACCCACTCGACACATATCTTTCTAACCCATACAAATGAGATGGTATACTACTACTCCTAGGAGGTGTCGGCGGTGATGACTTCGGTAGTTTATTATCCGTTTCAAAACTCTTCACCAAACTATTATCAAATCCATTAAAACTTTCGCTCTTGTTGAAGTAATCAATTCCACCTCCTCTTCCGATAGGCAAAGGTTCTTCGCCTGACCATCCGAAAGGATCTTGAACAGCCCTTTCGAAAATCCCCTGTGAGGGACGGTTTGGTTGTCGTTGAGAACGTGCGTACATGCATAGAGGACGTAGCGACATTACGATCTCTTCTTTCATGTCAACAAAACAGCGATACACAATAATACTAGTTAAACAAACAAAGTGAATCAGCGACCAATATTAATTCATAATAAGCTTTTTCTTCCCCCTTATCTTCCTTCTCTCTATTTTATAAACGAGTTAGAAGCGATTAATGAATGAAACGAGAAATGTATATATACTTTATTGACACCAAGTAATTCAACTGTTACATATATTGAAATATCTCACACCAATGAATGGTAGTTAAAAAAGAAAAGGAATTTAAGAGGTTACGCAACACCAAGGCAACACCTATATCACTGTAGAAGACGGTGGTAGAAAGTGCGTAGTAGGAAAAAATACCGTTATTACTGTTATTATCGCTATTGTTGTTGTTGCCGTTGCCGTCGTTTTGTTGTTGTTGTTGGTGTTCTCGTCGTTGTTATTACTATGGTGTGAAACTGATAATTCACCAATACTGCTGCTATTACTTCGGATTGTGTGTGGAGAAATCGCCCCCCCTAGGGGACCCCGAAATCCTTTTTCTCTCACGATTTTCCTGTGGCGGCGGAATATGATCCGGGCTGGGCTGTATTATCTTATGATACTCGAGGCGAGGCTAGGAAGGATTGCTGTGGTCCGGAAGGAGACTGGTGGTAGCTCAGTGGGAGAGGGGTGGAGGGAACTAGGCAGAAGTGGAATAACGGAGAATTGTTATACCTTTTTCTGTTCGAGATCGGGTTATCGGAGAATTACGGCGAAACCTCGAATATGAGCTTTTTAGAGTCAAGAACAAGCTAAAGAAAAAGAAAAATAAATAAATAAATAAAGAAGCTGAGATCAGACGCAAGCAATATGTTTCTGTCGAGAGATCTTACGGTCAAATACTTATGTTTACGTGATAATTAATGATGTGGCCCATTGCTCAAGACTGTGGCATAGCAACGAGAGGGAAAACTCCGGTTGGAACAATTCCGATTTTTAAAGAAAAATGAAGTATTATTATTCGGTTAGACTGTATACAATAGAAGGAGCAGTTCAGAAAGCCTAAGCGAATGTCTGGTCTAACCATCTCAAGTAGTCTTGAAATACTTTTTGGAAATTTGCGTCACTCTCTAATGAAAGCAAGGAATGGACCATATTTGGGTACAATTTCAGTTGTTTGTTTTCGAGAGAAGAATTTTGGTAAAATCTCTTGCTTGCTTCTGGATCGTTAATGGTATCTTTTTCACCATGCATGATAATAAGCGGTCTTTGTACGAATTTTGATACGTAGCCGTTGGAGTTTTGATCCAGCTGTTTGCCTCTTTGCAGAAAGTCGTATATCTGCCTTAAGGTGCCGACTAGAGGCATTCCTAGAGGAGAATCATGTAGAAGAAAGTCTTTGTACTGGCGGTCACCAGCAATTGCGTCAACATCGAGACCGCTGTTAAGCTGATAGTTTGGAAGGAGGGAGGCCAATAAAGGAGCGATTAAATTGATAGCGCTGAAAGGCGCAGTGTGAGGATGTAAAAGGATTAAAGGACCAGTTGTGGAGTAGGCGGCGATTCTTTCTCTGTGAGATCCACGGATTCCGTAGTTTAAGGTAATTCCACCACCCATGGAATGACCGAAGAGGATCAACGGGATGTGCTTTTCTTGAGTTTCTGATAAGTTTAATTCGATAAAATGGTCTAGGTCATTAAAGACATGGTATTCGTTAGTTTTACCTCTCTCTTTTCCCTGAGAAGTTTCGCCAGCACCTCTTTGATCGAAGGTCCATGATTCGTATCCGTTCAGTGCTAGCTGGTCCATGAGACGGTGCTGGAGACGGGTGTATTCACCGAAGCCGTGGACGATAAGGATACGGGCCTTTGGAGAGGAGACTGCTGGCCAAAAGAGAGTTGCGAAAGTTGCACCGTCGAATTCGACGAATTTTTTGGGTGGAACGTCTGTCTTTGGTTTATATGGAAAAGGGAAATTGGAGTCTGTTGGATAACCGTAGGCTTGCGGCATTGGAGTTGCTGGATTCGAGCGTCTTAGCGGGTTTCTCAGAATTGACATTAGGAAGGTATCGCTTTACTGTCTGTGTAGTGATGCTTTTCACATTTTATCTTTCGAGATTGTAAGGAGTTGTTCCTTCATTCGAAGCTCTTCTAAGTTGATCTCAGTCAGATATTGATTAGAGGGGAGAGGGAAAAAAAAAGAACTCCTCGTAGGGGGCTCGAACCCCTGACATTTCGGTTCCTCGTTCTTGCTTAAAAGCCGAACGCTCTACCAACTGAGCTAACGAGGACGAGTCCGGAAAATTTCTTGAAGAGGGACCTTAATAGGAGCTGTGAATGATAATGGAGTCATGTGTGTTATAATAACAGTAGAAGGATCTCGAGAAATTAACAGGAACATCGGCAACATACAAGAAGATTATCTGAGTGTTAATTGAAGATGTTCGGTCACTTGTAGTCCATATTAGTCACCACAAGTGCGATACCATAAGTTTGAATATGGAATCCGGTGGTTGCACATATCCATAAATCGCAAATCAACTTTGCAAACTTCCGTAAGACTGATCGTGAATCACACACACCCATATCATGGTAGGAAATGGTGTTGGTCCCAAGAAGACCAGAAAAGTATGATTCGTAAAAATTAAGCTTTTATTAGAAGTATTCACAGTCATCCATACTTTTAATATATGCGTAGTGTTACTCTTTTAGAGCTAACTCACCAACAGGTTTTAGCGGTACTCTGGCCGAGTGGTTTAAGGCGCCAGGTCGAGGTCCTGGTCTCTACGGAGGCGCGAGTTCGAATCTCGCGGGTATCAAATATTTTTTACTTCTTAAATATATTTCAAAAAATAGCTGAAAGATAGTTCTTAGAACTGTCTTTGTTGCCCCTAAGTCATTGACAACTTAATCGGCAAGGAACTCCTATGTTTTGGTTTGAACTATAATTTGTATTTGTTTAGCTTCTCATGTTGAAAATCTTGATGAAAAAAAAAAAAGTTGAAGATGAGATGAGTTTACTACGAACATAAAATATTCCACCAAAAAAAGAAAACGAAGAATAAATAAAAGGCCCTGAAGCTCTGCTGTAATGTCACTGGAAGCTATTAAATTTGATAGAAGGGAGCCTCGTGGGGTTTCTGTTAAAGTTTTAGACCAGCTGTTACTTCCCTACACTACGAAATATATCCCAGTGCACACTATCGATGACGGTTATAGCGTTATCAAGAATATGCAAGTGAGAGGTGCACCGGCAATTGCCATTGTTGGATCGCTGTCTATTTTAACCGAAGTCCAATTCCTACAGCTGGACTCACAAAGAACAACTCAGTGGTTTTATGATTTATCCAATTGGTCAAGTGTTCGCTCAAGGTTATCAGAAAGAATTGAATTTCTATTGAGTAGTAGACCTACTGCAGTTAATTTATCAAACTCTTTAAAAGAAATCTGTCAACTCTTGAAAAACTCTACTAGTCTTTCTGAATTTGATTCTAAATTATTTCAGTATAATTGTAAACTAATAGACGATGATTTGGCAAATAATATTACTATGGGTGACAACGGTGCTGACTATGTATTGCAATTACTACAGAAAGATGGGTTTAAAGGTGACTTTGGCGTTATGACTATTTGTAATACGGGTTCATTGGCGACCTCTGGTTATGGTACCGCGCTAGGTGTCATCAGATCACTATGGAAAAAATCTCAGCCAAATGCAGATGCAGACGCAGATACAAATCCGCCAAGTAAGAAGCCAAAGACTGATGATGCACCAGCCAAAATGGTGCATGTATTCCCATTGGAGACAAGACCATATAACCAAGGATCGAGGTTAACCGCCTACGAATTAGTTCATGATAAGATTCCTGCAACGTTGATTACGGATAGTATGATTTCTTCCAAGATTAAAACTAGCCCAGTTCCAATCAAAGCTGCATTTGTTGGTGCAGATAGAATTGTTCGTAATGGTGATACTGCAAATAAAATCGGTACATTTCAACTAGCAATTATTTGTAAACAGTTCGGCATTAAATTTTTCGTGGTAGCGCCAAAGACAACAATTGATAACGTTACCGCTAGTGGTGATCAAGTTGTTGTTGAAGAGCGTAAACCAAATGAATTTAGGTTGGTTACAGGAACTGCTATTGATCCAATTACTGAGCGCCCAATTCTAAATGATTTGCAAGAACCCCAGTCTGCTAGAGTGGGAATTGCACCACCAACCATCAACGTGTGGAATCCTGCATTTGATATTACACCACACGAATTTATTGATGGTATTGTAACTGAAAAAGGTGTGTTCACCAAAGATGCAGGTGGAAACTTCCAATTAGACAAATTGTTTTAGTTTAAACTCAACGTCGAAAAAGTAATGATAACAGTATAATATACATGAATTAATACACAAATTGGAAAAGAAAAAAAGAAAAAAAAAAAAAAAAGATGATATTAATGATGGTTAAATTGACTTCGGTCACTCGGTTTCAGACCCTTCACAGGAACCCGCCCCATTATTTCTAATGTTTTTTATCCTTTTTGTATTTCGAGCTCTTACACTTACCGGTCAAAACGTTCTTAGGAGTACTGTAGCCAGCGTCTTCCCAAGAGGTTAGGTTATTGTTCAGATAGGCCTTTCTATGTGCCTCAATGTAATCATAAGTGGGACGGTCAGAAGGATCGCAAGTGATGGAGATTGAGTTGTTAGGTTGGTAGATTCTAACAAAATCAATCGACATCGTAACAGGGAAGAAGATCATTGTCCAATCGATGTAAGCCCAATTGTTTGAAAGACCTAAGTTCAAAACAATTGCCATTGGTTCCTTAGACATTCTTCTCCAACCAATGTTACCGTTAGGATGTAGAGCCTTTGCATGTAAAGTCATCGTTGGAGCGTCACCAACATGCCATTGTATATAGCCGTTTTCATCATCATTGATTAGTTCAAAACCATAGGTTTGGAATTTACCACTGGTTGGACCGAATTCATACCAGTCTGGATGCAAGGTAGTTGTTGCTGAAACAGCTTGCTGGAAAGGACCACCACAGTACGTGTTCATTGAGGTGACTGTGAAGTTGTGAATTTCGACGAAATTGTAATCAGGGATATACCAGATATCATATGGAGCAACTTGTAAAGATTGAGATGCGATACCTGTCTTTAAAGACGTATCAATCTCACCTTCGATCATATCGATTTCCGGTGCACCTCTACCAACACCCTGGTTTGGATGATCTTCCCCGTCACAAGTACATGCGTTCAATTTTTGGCCCGGCAGGTATGAAATACCATCTGGAGATGATTGATTGGGGGTGATACCAGCATCACACTCCTCGTAAGAATAGGGCCAGACACCTTCTGTAGACGCTAGATACCCAGGTCTACCCAAGTTACCCATTGTCCACATACCTGGCCATAAACCTTGAGTCGACCCGTAGTTTGGCAAGTTTGCTGAGGCCTCGACTCTACCCTGCGTGAAGCACATTTTGTTCCAGGATTGAACCATTGCTGACCTGTAGAAGAGATCATGGTTTTTATATGCATCCATTCTTATTTTCAGGGTACCTTCCTTGGTAATTGCAGCATCAGGATCATACCATTCTAAATCGTGTGTTGCATCGTAGTTCAAATCTACAGCAGTCCAAAATTGGTCTTCATTCTCATAAAATGTTCTACCTTCAGCATTAAACTCATCTGAAAAAGCCAGCTTCCACATTGACCCATCCCTTGCTTTCTTAGTCCTTGCATCATGCGGAGTATCCTTATCAACTAAATCAGTCCTGATCGCAGACAGCTGTGGATACTTGTAATGCGTCAAGAAAGTGATAACTTGCTGATAGTTCCCATCTGTTGCACCAGTAAATGTAAGAGCAGGAATAACGACGAAAACCGCAGCACCAGCTAATAGTAATAGGAGTAAACCAGCCCATCCACCAAACGACTTCTTCGACATATGTTTAAAATCATCAACAAATCTTTTATTGTCCAGTCTTGCCTCTTCCTCAGGGTCAGGGTTATGTAAGTAATCATCTTCTTCCTTTTCATCCATCATTAGTGGGAAAGAGGACGTTGGATATCCGCCAAAAGGCGAGAAATCCGGCTCACCTAAAAACGGATTAGGATTCGAAGAAATGGAAGACGACGACCCATTTGGAGAATTTGGGTTCTGGTGGTGACGCTGTTGCTGTTGCTGTTGCTGTATGCCAGAAGCTCCTGCTGCTGCCGCCGGAAGCATTGAAGTAACTCTTGAACTGACCTGTGGATATCTATCGTATTCAGGTGGTTTCCAAATATCATTTGCCGAAAACGTGTTAATCAAAGCTGATGACAACTTGTTCGTTACCACATTTGTCGAACCCATTTTGCTTGGTGGTTTACCCAGACTACTACTACCTATTTGTTTAGAATAATATCCCTTGTAATCTGGCATCGAAGATGCCGTACTCATGATTTTCCTTTGGACATCGTCCAAACCACTACCACCATTGTTAACATCCTCTTCTTCACTGCCCAAAAATGGATCTACGTTTGGATCAGTACTTTCATGCTGAACTATCACTGATGAAGAATTCGATGACACTTCATCATCTAATAAATTTTGTTGACTAACCCCGTTATTGGTAAGGTTTCTCGTAAGATTTCTCATCACAGCAATCTAACAAAAAAAAAATGTAAAACAGCAACAAACTTTTCAAAGTTCAATATTGGCCATCCTATCTTATCCTAATCCAGTCTATTTCTTGGAAAACAAGACTGAGGAAGTGAACAAAAAAAAAAAAATCAATGAAACAAATAGTCGATTACAGTTACAAAATGATTTAGAATTAAATGCAGATCCAAATCAGAAAAAGTACATCCTTTTTTTCTACCAACAAAGGAGGAGAACAAGGGAAAGAACGAAAAGGAAACCACAGTCACCTCCAAGAGGATCTTCCATCTTCCCCTCTGACCTTTTATAACATTTGGTTTCGACTTCAAATCAGCCTAATAATGTAAAAAATCAACCATGACAACAATAGCTGTAGCTGTAGAACTACCGTTACTACTGAGGACCAAATGGACCTAATCTAGATCTTCATGTTTCGGGCAGTTCAACATCCAGAGCCCACACAACATACACAGCCATCTGTCTCTCCACACGAATTGAGCGAGATATGAAACATATAGCCCAAAATGGCTAGGGCCCATTACCGCTTCCAGAATACCAATTACCCGATCGGGACATGGGCTAAGACCCTTTTGTGGCGTCACGCAACTCGCTTCGGGTTCTCCACGCGTGGCTCGAAATAAAAATAGACGATTTGCAATAACGCGTCTGAGACGCGGCCCGGTCCAGCCGCCACCGCCGGCGGCAGTACGGTTTACGCGTAGCGCGTAGCACTTTATGCGTAAGGCGGCTAATTCTTCCCACTATCTTTGTTTTTATACTGCTGGAACTTGGAACTCTTGCAGTTACCCGTCAACTGATTCTTGGGGAATTGGTACCCTGCAGCTTCCCAAGAGGTTAAGTTATTGTTCAGATAGGCATTTTGATGCTGTTGGATGTAGTCGTAAGTTGGGCGATCGGAAGGATCGCAAGTGATGGAGATTGAGTTGTTAGGTTGGTAGATTCTAACAAAATCAATCGACATCGTAACAGGGAAGAGAATCATCTGCCAATTGATGTAAGCCCAATTGTTTGAAATACCTAAGTTCAAAACAATTGCCATTGGTTCCTTAGACATTCTTCTCCAACCAATGTTACCGTTAGGATGTAGAGCCTTTGCATGTAGAGTCATCGTTGGAGCGTCACCAACATGCCATTGTATATAGCCGTTTTCATCATCATTGATTAGTTCAAAACCATAGGTTTGGAATTTACCACTGGTTGGACCGAATTCATACCAGTCTGGATGCAAGGTAGTTGTTGCTGAAACAGCTTGCTGGAAAGGACCACCACAGTACGTGTTCATCGAGGTGACTGTGAAATTATAGATTTCAACAAAGTCGTAATCAGGGATATACCAGATGTCGAATGGAGCGACTTGTAGAGATTGAGATGCGATACCTGTCTTTAAAGACGTATCAATCTCACCTTCGATCATATCGATTTCCGGTGCACCTCTACCAACACCCTGGTTTGGATGATCTTCCCCGTCACAAGTACATGCGTTCAATTTTTGGCCCGGCAGGTATGAAATACCATCTGGAGATGATTGATTGGGAGTGATACCAGCATCACACTCCTCATAAGAATAGGGCCAGACACCTTCTGTAGATGCTAGATACCCAGGTCTACCCAAGTTACCCATTGTCCACATACCTGGCCATAACCCAGTAACACTACCATAGTTTGGCAAGTTTGCTGAGGCCTCGACTCTACCCTGCGTGAAGCACATTTTGTTCCAAGATTGAAGCATTGCAGATCTGTAATAAAGACCGTGGTTCTTGAACGCATCCATTCTTATTTGTAAAGTACCTTCCTTGGTAATTGCAGCATCAGGATCATACCATTCTAAATCGTGTGTTGCATCGTAGTTCAAATCTACAGCAGTCCAAAATTGGTCTTCATTCTCATAAAATGTTCTACCTTCAGCATTAAACTCATCTGAAAAGGCCAGCTTCCAGATCGACCCATCTCTTGCCTTTTTAGTCTTTGCGTAGTCGGGTGTGTCTTTGTCGACTAAGTCAGTCCTAATAGCAGACAGCTGTGGATACTTGTAATCCGTCAAGAAAGTGATAACTTGTTGATAATGACCGTGCTGAGTTGCACCAGTATAGGTCAATGCTGGTAGAACAACGAAAAGCGCGGCACCACCCAGTAGAAGAAATAAGAAACCAGCCCATCCACCAGCCGATCTCTTCGACATGTGTTTGAAGTCGTCAACAAATCTTTTATTGTCCAGTCTTGCCTCTTCTTCAGGGTCAGGGTTATGCAGGTAATCATCTTCCTCTTTATCTTCCAACGTCAAAGGGAAGGACGTTGCTGGATAGCCGCCAAATGGAGAGAAATCGTGCTCTACCAAAAATGGATTCGATGACAATGACGAAGACGATCCATTTCCATGCGGCGAATGCATCTCAGCTTGATCCTTACTACTATCACCTTGTTGTGCTCCATTATTGATGGTACTTGCATTTCCATGAAATTGTTGCATTGATGCCACACGTGATCCAACCAGCGGATACCGATCGTATTCAGGTGGTGCCAAAATATCGTTGGTGGACAGATTCGAGGACACAGAATTCGAATTTGGTAGTCTTTTAGGTGGATTCAAATTCTGTGTTCTTTCCCTAATCTGATCACTAGATCCATTCTTGGAGTAGTATCCTTTATAATCAGAGAGATCTCTTTGATTCCCGCCATTAAAACTTTTGTCAAAATTCGGTAAATCGTGGATCAAAGAAGTTTCGCTATTGCTATTCTCCACTCCATCCTCTTCGTCACTACCTAGAAATGGATTCATGTCTGTACCTTCCGGTTGATGAACCTGATCTCTATCCACGTAAAAAGACTCAGAATCATTACCAACGCCAGTTAGATTCTGTTGGCTGTTATTGGTGAGGTTTCTCACGCCGCTCATCTTCAATTAATGCGTGTAAATCAACAGCAAATCCTTTTTGTCTCGGAGTTGTCGGGACCCAGAAGCTTATACTTCAAGAAAAAAACTGATAAAGAAAAGGAAAACCTTTAGCAGATCGCAATTAGTGGTTAGTATTAATATGGGCACGAGCGGCAGCGAAAGAATAGTAACAACCTAAAACGTTTCCCTTTCTCTTGGACAAGTTGCAAGAAATCCTCAGTCTCAAAGAGAATAAAACAAAAACAAAAAAAAAAAAAAAGACGGAAACAGCAGCAGAAAAGAGAAGAGCTGTAAGAATCAACCGATCAATAAATAAAAAACCCCAGAAACAAATACCGAATAAAAAAAGATAAAAAATCAGCGAAAAAATCAAGTACTTGTTTTTTTCGTTTCAAGCTTGCTGCTTATATACCTGGAAAGCTTAAAAAAACACTGTTTCTTCACAAGTATAGACGTTATTGGTTTGTTGTATGAGTTGCACTCTTGTGTTGCCATCTTCGTCTTCGGTCAATCTTTTTCTAGGCGTCGCTCCAAGCAAGTTTCCCCGAGATGTGATGGTGTATGGTCAATCAAACGTAGGTCCCGTAGATTGTCGTAGGTCAATTTTCCGGATTGGGATGGTGATCAGAAAAAAAAAAAAAAAAAAAAAAAGTTGGACAGAAAAACTCCGTGGCTTAGTTTCATCTGTGCAGTATTTCTCTGTTGCATGGCTCTCCGCGACGCGTACTAGGCAGCGACGCGTGTGTTCCACGAGATCCACGCGCTTTCTCTGAAACGTTGTTACTACGAGAAATTCAGTGATGAGGGGCAAGGGCAGGGGCGGCTGGCTGTATTTCCTCGAGGGGACGCGTTGGGCCCTACTTTTTTTAGAAAAACCGGAGGGAAAACTTTCCGATTTTCCGTGTTCCGCAGGATCATGGGCTCGACTATTGTAGAAACGCGTTTGGCGTTGTGGTAGTGATGATAAACTAGTGACGCGAAAAGAAAAGGTATTTCTGTAGATCACGTGCGTTCCTGCACGTGATTTTCTAGAAACTTTTCCAGAGGAGATGTTTCTGGAATGTTTGCGCCGCGCTTCCATTCTGCATAAAGCTTCTGTATAAGCTTCGAAGGCACAATGCCTGATTTGCATTGGATCCAGTCGTAAAAGATGGTCGTCTGCAAAAGCGATAGTTCGTCCATTGGATTAGGCAATTGACCAATACGGTCAGCAGGTTGTTGGATTTCAGGATCAGCTGGGGCAATTGAAGTCTGACTGCTGCGACTACGACCGATACCACCACCAGGGTGAGAAGCGTTGAAAACCTGTGATCGAAGTGGGAAATCAGCATTGTAGTACAGCTCGCTCAAGGAAATGCATAGGCAGTCGAGTATCACTAGCATTGAGGTTGTTGAAAGCGTAGGGGCCTTTAGGCCATCTTGTACTTCGGTTTCTGTATATCTCTGGGGGAGTAATACTAAGGAGTCGGACATCATAGCTATTGTGCTTGAAGGTTTGGCACATGCAGCTATTTTAAAGATTTCCCGTAGTGGTGGAGGTGCCAATGGACTATTTGCGTAACTCAGGAATTGAACTATTTCGTCAGTTTCACCACCACTCGAACAGATTAGCAAGGCATCACCTGTCTGTACGAGACCCATGTCGCCGTGCATTGCTTCAGTTGGATGTAGAACAGCTGATGGGATTCCCATTGACCTGAGTGTTGCCACAGTTTTAGAAGCGATGATGTGGGATTTGCCACATCCCAGGATGACGATTTTCCTCCCGGACTTCAAGGTTTCCAAAAGGGACAGGAGTGATTTGGAGAGTTGTTCTCTGTGCAATAGGGAATCGTGGTAGATTTCGAAAAGATGCTGCATCTGCAGCTCATGGTGGTAGAGAAGTTTTTCAAAAGTTATCATTGAACTTCGCAGTAAATCTTGGTTCTTTTCCTGTTGTTGATGCTGCTTGGCCAGTACTGGAACAATATTTGTCTGTGAAGGCATTAGGGTTTTTGCCCCCGCAATACAATGATATTGCAAGTTTTTGTTTAGTTCAGCTGTGAGATTCGCTATGACTCTTATATGTATTCAAAGGCCCAATCGAAATCCATTCGATTACAAAGAGCAGCTATGCGATTGATGAGCTCTGGGCAGGGAGCCATCGAGCAAAAAGGAAAAATTCATCTTGCTTTTCTTTTTCGCTCGCTTCGGAGCAGAGACACATTTGCGACTCTCGAGGAAGATTAAGAACGCACAACTGGACAAGTCCGGATTCGAACCGAAGACCTCCCCCATGCTAAGGGGGCGCGCTACCAACTACGCCACATGCCCTCAGAAAAGTTGGAGGACTCTGTGACTAGGTCTTAGTTAAGGATCAGTAAGATCACATGTAGGGTAGTTATTACCGCTGAGCCTCGACCTGTAAGAATCATTAGAAAAGACTTCCGGATATTGACCAATAGCGCTGTCGTCAGTTTTATGGTTTGCTACTGACCGTCATTGACGACATTATGGTCGTCCTCCAGTTCCAACATATATAAAGGGCACTTGAACCCAAGTTGTAAACTAGACATCGATAACTCATATAGAAGACACCAGAACAATAATAATAAGACTTTCCAGTCGCCGATATAAGACATTCTACGAGCTTTCATATATACTGTCTGTAGTTGTAATTCGCATTAGTTACAATAGGAGCTTCTCTCACAGGGTGCAAATATATAGACATAGTGAATCGTATGTAATATAAATTGTACCGTCGAGGGTATCAGCGCTATTGAAAACATCAGAAAGGACATTAAGAGATCTACTATAAGAAAAACACAATAATGGTTATCAAAGCTAAGAATGCATGCTCGTAGTACCAAAATATTCTGTAGAGATGTGTTAGTAACAAAGCCAAGAATGGTGTCACTAGAGGAGTATCAAGACTATTCTAAAACCATCAAGATAAGACTGATATGCTGGAAAAGATGGATTCTACGGTAGAATATCTGGCATATGAAAGAACCGTCATATCGATTACGATCGATGCCTGTCAATTGCAAAGGATCATCAGGGTGGTATAGACACTGATAGTATAGTTGACGAATTAAGCAAGACCTGATATTTTGGTTCTTAGGATTAGCATTTTTTCCAAAGATAAGTGGATCTGATGTTGACACTTCATAACAGGTTTTAGATTTTCAGTCGAATAGCGGAAAATCCGATAATGGTATTATTCAAACGATTTAACAAGAAAATCATTAGCTTTAGCGAAAAGGCTTCCTCGAAGTGCAGGTTCAGCAGCTCACAAGGACCTGTCTTTCCTTGAGAAGTTTAACCAGAAGAGGCGTATTTACTTCTGACTTTAATATTCTCATCATATTTCGGTAGTGACGATGACAATGTTGTTATCGCCAGCGTAAATAATCTCAAGGCCTGCCCAATTTATTCTATGTTGTGGAACATATGCCCTGTTAATAAAGGGAAAGATGTAACAAATTTAATTCCTAAAGCTGTATCGGTCGTTACCGCAGAAGCAGCAAGAGGCAGGTAGGTTTCAACGATATAGGTAAGACATGGTAAATATATATCAATAAAATCGAATTCAATAAATCCACCAATACCGTCGAACAAGACCCATTAATCTTTCTGTGGTAATCCTCAGTCTAAGGAAATCGAAGGATTCCAAGGGAAAAGCTGTTTTTGGGAGATCATCGAGTAGAGATAAATCCCCCGGAATCAAGCCGCCGAGCTCCTTTATGCAACACAGGTACAAGGATTTTGAATATCGGATTACTGTGGAATCTGAACATCCCAACGAGAAACATCAAAGTAGCAGTACACTGCTCTCTTTGCTTTTAAACTGTAACAGTTTTCGAAAACTATGGCGTACGCTTCTAGTAACAGATAGAATTTCCCATAAATGAGTGAATTATAAACAGTAAGAGAGCAGAGCTGCTTCTACGAATAGCATAACAATTGGGTGAATAATCGTCTTTTGGGATACCATTTCAATGCATAGTTCGTAGTTTTTATGTGGTGTGTAAATTCCCTAATTCCCACTGGGCCTTTTGATTTTTAGCTGTATTAGTCAAAATAACGCTATAGTGGATTTCATCCACGGATATATTTATACCAATAAACACAGGTGATGTAAAATATGTGGTAATGCACTCTAATTACCTCCAAGTTGTACGTTGGTCCATATATGATCCCCATCTTATGGGCGCCTTTCCTCACTTTGATAGTTCAAACTGTATATATCATAATCAACTGTGCTTTAAAAAAAAAAACAAGAATACGAAAACTGGGGAATAAAATTCTGAAAACTTAAACTTTTTATGAATTTAATATGTCTATATTACAGAAAAAAGAAGAGAAAAAACCCTATAAACTGTATCCCACTACCCTATACATGTTGTGAGTGTCGTCTGCCGTAATATCTTAATAGTCCTCCAGGATTGCAGATCCCGTAGGTGCACGGCTGACCAGTTTCCTGAACCGGTCAACCTCTTCATCTTCCACTTCTTCTAATATTGGTGAACCATGATTCTGCTGTTCGGGCTTCTGATCTTGTGCAAAATTTATCGTAATCTTTAGGGGAGCGTGTTGTTCCTTTTTCTGTTCCTTTTCCTGCTCCTTTTCCTGCTCTTGTTCTGGTTCCTGAACAGTGGGCTCACTTTGAAGACATTGCTCCGGTTCTTGTTCCGGTTCCGGTTCTTGAAAATCTTCCTGTTCCAGTTCATGAGATCTGAAGTTCTCTACATGGGGTTCCTTCACGATATCAGATGGTTCTGAAGCACCTTCTTTAACTAGTAAAATTCTCCAGACAGCATTACTGCATGATTCATCCAGTTGACATCTAATGATTTCCAAGTCATCAATGTTGACACCAAGATCGAATTCCTTCGCTACACCATCAGCACGACTTACAATTGATAGTTCGTCACCTCTATGGTTTAGCTCGATCTTATAATCCTTGAATGCTTGACGGGCCACACGACGGCACACAGATTGTACGTTTAGTTTGGAGATGGCTTGGCGAGTTAATAATTCGTCGTCCGCTTCTTCTTCTACCAATCCCCCAAAAAAACCACAGTAGTGATAAGTTGGTCTGTACATTTGATCCTTTAAGACAGTCAACTCATGGTTGATTTCGTGACGTAGTTGATCCCTAGGTAGTCTTTTGTGAATTGACAAGATATACCCTCGGTCAGCCTCTTCGACTTCATACCTTAAAGAAACAGATGCGTATGGTCTAGTTAAATTCTTTGGGGATGTTACTCTCATAGGACCATTATGGACCCGACGCCTTTTTGGCTCTGGTGTTAGGAACATAGGGTCCATGAACATGCTTGGCACAGCGTCGAAAGTGTATGGAGATTGTAGCACAGAAAACATTAACAACGATTATCGAGACTTCTTCTTCTTATCAGGAATCCTTGTCTTGGTTAGTTGATTTGATTTACGGGGAGGAATCCGTCGTGATTCGCTCAACATCATCACTTTTTATACTTTTTTTCGTTTCTTTGGTTTTAATTTGGTTGTTCTTCGAGAATTGATGCCTTTGTCTTCTAGAACGTTCTTGCATTTTCGGGCACGGCTGAAGTAGGGCGCTAACAAAATTTCGAATAGAAGATAGTAACAACTAGTAGATAAAATGGTAAGCAACATAACTCCTGTACATTCTATAAAAGAATTTCATCCAGTGAAATAATCCATGACAAAGCACAAAACGCCTCTCCATGTTAAGACTCTCAGAATGGAACGTAACCATGTTGGTCTCACCTTGTAGAGCAAAATCCCACAATTATCACCCATTAAGTCGTTCTTTTCAGCATCTAAACCTTCACCTCTTTTGATTAGCCTTCTGGCTGGACATCCCTTCCAAAAATTCCACCACATAAAGCGGGGACATAATGACATTCGCGGTAAATTTTTGTTCAGAGGTCCAGTAGGCCCATCAATGTATCTCCATTGTGCTGGACACCATCTCTGCCTGGAATCGTTCCATGGTAATTTTTTATCACCCCAATGTCCTTGGAAATGGAGCCAGGTTGTACCCAGGGACTTTTCACGATCACTGCTGGGAGTAACATCGGTACCATCAAAGGTATATGCGTAGTAATTCAAAGATGGATCCCACATTGGACCTCTATCGGTGAAATCACTTAATGGCATAAAGAAAAACGGCACATCATGAGCGTGTTGACCTACTGAGGCGTAGTTCGCGTGTGTACCTCTGGCGCTAAAGATTAATGGCCTTTGAACGATTTGTGGGGTCAACTTGCCATTTCTACGACGTAATTTTTTAACTTTCTCGACGGCTTCAAATCTATATGCACTTCCACCGCCATGAGCACTCATCCAAATGTATTTGGGTTCACCTCTGTAAAACCTTACCAAAGAATGTTCCCAATCCCCAACGTGATTACCCCATGGTCCATATCCCATGATAAAGGGTCCCAAATTAAAAGGGTAGAAATAAAACCAAAATGCATCTACCCAACCATTTCCTTTATCCATAACCATTAGTACTGCTGGCCCATCCTTAATGTGTCCAGTACCGTACTCCGGTCTCGTACCCAATATCCATCTCGGATCTCTGTCAAAATCATCTTTACTCGTCATATAGGTATATTTGCTTGAAATATCTGCATGGCTACCATTTTCTAACCTGTAACGATAGCTATATTGCAGGTCTTCCAGTTCTAAAGTTTCCAAGGGCTCAATAACCTTGTTACCTTGTCCATCCTTAATGTCAAAATGGGTCACAAACTCTGCAATATCTGAAGGCCAATATCTTTCCTCACTATAGAGATGCACTAGAGGACAGTTATCAATAACATAGTCGGGGATCTGACCATTTTTCCTTAGGCTCCTATTAGAATCGTCCAGTTTATCGGGAGGTACAAGTGGCGGCATTACGGTTTTCTTCTCTTGAGGAGCCTCGAATCCAACGAATGGATCATCATCTGCCCATGGTACAAAGACAGAGAGACAGGGATTTAGGAGTATCAAAAAACATATCCACTCCATGCTCGTTATTTGCTTGGTATTTCTTTGCTACTAATTGTGAAGGTTCTTGAAAGCGAAACGAAATTGTACTGTTAGTGCAAACTAGTAACATAGATTTAAAAGATAGAAAGCAGTTAAGCCTCTTTATATCTGCACCAACCAATCTAGTTGAATTCTTTGAACTCGAAGTATGCAGAGGAGTCACTGAATTGAAGCTCTTTCAATCTTGATGTTTCTTGGAATTTTTACTCTCAGTAAAGCTGCAATAAGAAGGTAATGAAGGGTGTTGAGTGAGCAAGAATTGGATATCCCCAAGAAGTATGTACCAAACAAGTCATCATTAGTGTTTAATCCATGTGTTCGATGGAAAGTGGAATGTACAAGGAAGGGTCTTTCTTTCTTGGAGAAAATAAAGGATTAGGGTGACACGCTGATTCCTTTGAGAGTGTAGTGGTATTGAGCACCTTTGGGTACTGAGTCAAGAAATACGTAGTTGTAGCTGCTCGATGTTATTGTTTTTATTTAGTGTGGTTAGTGAGAGTTGTTCTTCCGAGGCGACCATGTTTCGTTAAGTGCCTTAAGATGGACAAAACGTAAATATCAAGTTTCTTACTGCTTGACACGGTAAATTTCAATAAGGCTAATCTTATAAATGCATGCTACATCTTTATAAATCTCCATAAACTCAATAAAAACGTCGAATTAAAATATCTTCGTAGTACGCAGTTGCGCTTCCCACTCGAACACCGATTATGACCTTGAATCCGTTTACAAGACACGTCTCATGGCAATAAACACTTGCTGAAATGCAATCACAGATCTCCCAACCCATCGAAAGTTCCATTCTCATGCTTCCAATCCTTTATCAATTGTGCTAAATCCGTCAAGTCACCACCGCCTCTGAGTCTCTCACAAATATCAACAGCTCTATATCTATCCATACCCCTGTGATTAACCAAATGAACATAAAATTCTACGATCGCCTTCCTCTCCTTGTAAAGAGATTCAAACCCGTTTCTCCAACTTTTATCCCCTTTGTTCATGCTATGGACACATTCATCACCCATTAGCGGATTCGGCGTAAACCATTCGAGAATAACAGCTTCAACGCTATCAATATCTGGGTCCAGTTTAAATTTCACAGTTGCATCCTCCGAATCACGCTTGAGCCTCTTGTTGGTATCCGCTTCACTATCCTCTGCCGATCTTTTCCCCAACAATTCTTCCAATCTAGAATCAATTTTCTGGTCAATCACCTTATCCAATTTATCTTCTAGTGTCTTTGTATGGTTTTTGATCTGAATGTCCACCAACTGCTCAACCATATTTTTCAATTCCTCTTCCTCTTCCCCGTCACCACCGCCATCATCTTCGTCTTCCTCTTTTCCCCAAACCTTTTCGTCTCCCGGTTTGAAAGATCTTATCCTGTCTCTAAGCGTATCCTGAACCAGCGCCAACTGATGTATGGCAAATTCCCTCGAACTTTTCTTCATCTCCAACCTATCGAAAATCTGCGAAAGCAACGACAACAGAATCTCAAAATTCGAAACTGTCTGAAACTGTACTAACTGTGAAACATCACCGGGAACACCAGGCATCGGCGTCGAATCCCCATCACCCGTTCCTTCACCTTCCCTTTTCCCACCATCTTCTCCAACTACTAACCCCCCCATGCCAAAATCATCATCTGTCTTGACTTCTGCATAGAACGACTTGAAATCCGCCTTGCTCAGTGTGTCCGTCTTGAACAAGTCATGGTCTGGAAACAACCGATACAGTACAGGCAGCCCTCTCAAAAGGTGTAATCTTAAAACTTCAATCAACCGTATAAACCCATTAGCTTCTTCTCCCAATCCACCACGTCTCCTGTACGACTCAATTTCCGGAAATATCTGCACCAGTAAGTCACGTCTCTTGGCCACTCCAGAAAGTTCAACATCTAGATCATCTCCCAGATTAAAACACTCCACAAAATCTCGAGGAACTTTCTGCGGGAACGCTTCTCCACACTGTTCACCATATTTTTCAAAGAACTCGTACTCTTCAGGTCTCCACGACGGATACTCCAACTTACTGCTTCCAAACCACTCCCGTCTTTTGTAGTTCAATCTGCAGTACCGAAATACTGCCGCATAATAGTTTCCCAGGGTCTCTTCCCTGGGGTAGTCCCCAGCCGATTTCCCTCTTATTATGGGCATCTCTTGCCAAGACCCATTCGGAGTTTCCAACTCCGGGAACCCAGCTCCACCATCATGGAAACGAAGGTAAAAATACGCTGCCAACGAAACTATTGGACAAAGAACCGGATTCCTATGTGGCACAACGCTAATAGGCTGATGCGTCCTCAGCTTCGGTGGTACCCCAGTAACGTATTCCCCAAGCTGGCTCCAAGTCTGCAGGTCAATGCAAATCCCACCATTTGCATGTCCTTCCAATTCTGCAAATCGAATCCGTGACCTCTGCATATAACTCATGTTTGTATATAGTCTCCATTGGAAATCAACCAAAAATCGCAGCTGCTCGAGACCATTACGGAAATACTTCTCAGGCAGCTGTGCGTTCGGATCCCACAGGTTTACGGAAACGACTTTGGCCAGCTGGATTCTTTCTTCCTGCAGCTTCTCCGTTTCTCGGACTTCTTGGACCCTAGAAACATTTTCGAGGTATTTTTCATCAAGTACTGTTGAAGAACCTCTGTGAATTGAACACAATTTATCAAGGAACTTTAGCGAAGAGATGCACTTGCGTACAGACGCAAGCGAGCCTTCACCAGTGGAAAAGGTATCGATGAGGTGCCAATGGACCAGTTGTGTGGAAATGGGCAATTCTGAGTATCGTATAACATCTAAGGTATGGGATTCGTCCGAGGCCGTATCTTGAGTCTCCAGTAGACCCTTCGAAACCAGCCATTCGACATATCGCTTGATGTAAGAACGGTATTGATGGGAGGTTCGCGGTGATAGCGAGTCCACAAGTCTTCTAATCTCTTCCATGCTGTAGATATTGCAGCTCTTGTTATTGTAGTGACAAAAACAGTTTCATTCCCATAGCGATGAGCTCCAGTTGTTGTTTTTTCCTTTTGGTTAAAATTTCACTCAACCGATCGTACGGCTTCTTAAATCCACGCATCCAGCATCACAAGGTAAGAGAGCCATACAAGGAAACGCAATGAATAATGCATATATATAATGGACGGAATAAAACCTTTTAATCGATATCTCTAGTAATATTTGTAAAAGTTTTGTAGTCTATCAGAAAACATTTTGGAGATGACAGAACGTTCAAGTTTGGACTCGAGTGTAAGGTCTAGTGTAGCATCATGGCAGACTCGTGAGAAACCACAGCAGTTGCTGGAGAGGAACAGCAGTAGCAGGGTACTGTCGAGGAACAGCACTGGCAGAGCACTATCTAGACATGAAACTGCGGAGACGTTACAGACAATGGGGGTTGCAAGGGAGACACCGTTTCCAGACGTGGTAGCCCCTACATATGCAGCAGCACCGGTTTTCCCTGAAGAATATACGATGGAGACACCGTCAGGTGTAGTACCACTTACACAACTGGAATCTCTTGGGAGAACAGTTACGTCTGCATCTAAGAAGGCTGAAAAACCGCCTCCTGTAGAATCTGAAGAACTGCATTTCGTCACCTTTGTGACTGGAGATAAGGAAAACCCTCACAACTGGCCTGTGTGGATTCGTTGGCTCTACACGATTGTGCTTTCGACGTTGGTTGTTTGCGTTGCGTACGGTTCAGCCTGCATTACAGGCGGTTTAGGGACAGTTTCTCACAAGTACCATGTTGGTATGGAAGTTTCCATTCTTTCAGTCTCACTGATGGTTTTGGGGTTTGCGCTGGGACCGTTGGTTTGGTCACCATTTAGCGATTTATATGGTAGACGAGCCTCGTATTTTGTTTCGATAGGATTGTACGTTATCTTTAACATCCCATGTGCACTATCGCCAAATATTTCTGGGCATATGGTGTGTCGATTCCTATGTGGTGTGTTTGCATCGTCTGGGCTTTGTCTGGTTGGTGGTTCAATTGCTGATATGTTTCCTGCAGAGACAAGAGGTAAGGCGATTGCATTCTTTGCATTTGCACCATACTGTGGACCTGTGTTTGGACCTTTGGTTAATGGCTTCATTTCTGTTTCTACTGGGAGGATGGATTTAATTATGTGGGTTAACATGGCCTTTGCAGGTGGTATGTGGATTTTGGCTTCACTAATTCCTGAAACTTATGCGCCTGTCATACTCGGCAGACGTGCTAAAAAATTGAGGAAAGAGACTGGAGATCCAAGACTTGTGACAGAAGCCGAAGCTCAAGGTGTTAGTTTCAAGGATATGCTAAGAGCATGTCTCGTTAGACCGCTGTATTTTTCAGTCACTGAGCCTGTGCTTGTATTGACTTGTGGTTACGTCTGTTTGATCTATTCTTTACTTTACGCTTTCTTCTTTGCATACCCAGTTATCTTTAGCGAGCTTTACGGCTACAAGGACAATTTAATCGGTTTGATGTTTATCCCAATTTTAATCGGTGCATGTTTTGCTCTCTGTACTACATTTTGGTGTGAACATATGTATCTGAAGTCGATCCAAACGCACAGACCAAGACCTGAAGATCGTCTAATGGGTGCTATGATTGGTGCTCCTTTCGCAGCTATCGCTCTATGGATGCTTGGTGCTACTTCTTACAAGCATTTGATTTGGGTAGCTCCAGCATCCAGTGGTCTTGCTTTTGGATACGGTATGGTTTTGATCTATTACTCACTAAACAACTACATCATCGACTGTTATGCCAAGTATGCTTCTAGTGCGTTGGCTACAAAAGTATTTTTACGTTCGGCTGGTGGTGCTGCTTTCCCGCTTTTCACCACTCAGATGTACCACAACCTAGGTCTACAATGGGCATCATGGCTTTTGGCATTCATTGCTTCGGGGATGATTATAATTCCTTTCGCTTTCAAACGTTGGGGCAAGACCTTAAGAGCTCATCTGGGCCGTGCTGATTACTCGA